>CM023453.1:117768126-118063090 GCA_013339765.2 Haemaphysalis longicornis
AAACTTACTACCGCATTCGCAGTCATTACTTCTGGCCTGGACTCTCTAAAGACGTGGCCAAGTATGTTTCCTCTTGCGCCAAATGCGAACACCGAAGCGCAGTACGTCTCCCGCACCAGGTATGCTACAACCGCTTCCTTGTCCGTCGCTGCCTTTCGAATCAGTGGGCATTGATCTCTACGGACCGCTTCCATGCACACCAGCCGGTTACCGCTGGATTGTCACTGCAGTTGATCAATTAACCCGGTACGCTGAGACATTACCCCTGCGATCCAGATGCGCCCAAAAAATTGCAGATTTCGTCCTGCGGAGCATCATGCTGCGGCACGGTGCGCCTGGCATGCTTTTGAGCGACCGAGGCAAGGTCTTTTTATCCCAAGTTCTTGCGAAAGTGCTTCGAGTTGCCAATATCGTTCATAAAACGAGTAGCAGCTACCACCCTGAGAATAACGGCCTCACCAAACGATTTCATAAACTCTCTCCGACATGCCCTCAATGTACATCAGGCCAGACCATACCAACTGGGACCACGTTCTGCCTTTCGCAGCATTCGCCTATAATTCGGCTTTTCAGCGCACCACCGGCTACTCACCTTTCTTCCTCGTTTTCAGCCGTTCCTCTTCCTTTGTTATGGACACAGTTTTCCTCTCTGCTCCGATGTCTCCTGCAGCTCCATTTTCCGACCAGTTCATCTCTCGGATCAGTCACTACCGTTAGCTAGCCCGCATAAACAATGAAGCCCCGCAGCAACAACGGAAAACACAATATGAGGCCACTCACCGCGACGTCCATTTCCACTCCGGAGATCAAGTAATACTCTGGACGCCAATTCGCTCAACTGGCTGGTGCGAGAAGTTTTTACACCGATATGTTTACCCAAACTTCTCCGGTAAACTATCGAGTGTCGCCAACAACTGTTTCCACGGACCGTCGCAGACGCGGAAGTGAAACTGTGCGCGTTTCTCGCATGAAGCATTTCATCGAACGTGCATGTTAAAGGAGCCGTCAAGAGAAAAAACAAGTTTGGTTCATTGAAAAGATTGCCTCGTTAGAATCATACTGGCACGTTTTAACGTAAACTTCGCTCAAATAAGCTACATAATTAGGAAAAAGGGCAAAGGCCTTGCGACCCACTACCACATTTCCCGCAACAGAACCTATGATTTCATACAAGACAGCTCTGCGATTCCTACCAGACAGCTCTTCTTCAAAAATCATGCATCCCTCCGTTGAACGACGACGATGATTGAACGCGAAGCTTTCCCCTGACGCATTCTTTGGTTGTCGTCTAAGTTTGAACTACGTTCTGACTATGTCCAAATGAAACAATCAGGAAGACGCTGGCTTTGTAACGCGTGGGACCTAGGTTCGATTTCGGCCACTGAAGCATTTTTTTTCAGTTTACACACAAATATTCATCATCATCGACAGAGAAAGGCCTTTTCTGCAGGGCGTTTTTGTGTTACAAATGCCATCACTGCGAACACTCAAGTTGCGCTTTAATACGTAGAAAGACTTTTGGAGATGGAGGAATATAACTATCTCGGTCTCCAGGTCAGTCCTACTAAAACTGCACACACGGAATTACGCCTACAATTACGGGAGTCCATTCTACAAGCACTCACAAGTAATAAGCCCGTGTCTTAATAACGGGACAGTTTTGGTGAGTTGGTACTTCATTGAATTATTGCTTACAAGGCCAACACGTAGACTAAGGACGAATAGAGTGACACACGGACTGCGCTCTCTTCGTCCCTCACTTCGTCCTTCGTCCAATTGTTCGTGCGGTAAGCATTAATTCAATTACCTGAGCCACTCAAAATTTGCTACTGTGTGCAAGCAATCCTTTATTTCGAAAATAATGAATAAGATCGAAACTGAGTGTGTCTTACCAAGCGCCTTGAAATCAAACGAAAACTTATACCAGACCAGGCAGCTACGCGAAACCGAATGATGGCGAAATACAGGAGGGTAAAAACTGACTTTATATTAGAAATCAATATTCCAGTGGAAGACTATTCACCTCCACTTACTTAAAATACCTTCGGGTGACCACGTAACACATAAAACGTAACATCAGTGGAAGCCCTGCATTACAGAACGGCTACCGTAAACGTTGCTACACAAAAGGAAGTCATATGGTTATTTTGACGTCATAAAAGAAGATTCACAGAAAAACTGTATTCTGATCGCAGACGAGAGGAATGGTTAGACACCTTTGCGAGAGATGTCCGTCGCGTAGTAAACATACGCAGCCGGAAGATGACAAATTCCAAGCCACTTTTTGCGTGGTGGTCACCGTAATATGGCACCGAACAAACAATTACTGTACCAATATAATTGTTGCTTCTGAGAACCAAGGCGCTGCCGAAATTGGAGAGCGAGAAAGAAAACAGTCCACAACAGACCCGGAAAAGCTTCAGGAACGGGAGGTTAAGAGTTTCTCTGTGTGATTTGTGGTCCGTCATGCTAGCGGTGGCAATAAGACCATATCGGCCTATTAATGTTATCGTTGACGTTCATTTTACAGACCCCAGCAGCACTTTCCAAGTCCAGATTCCGTATGCTGATTACGAAGCCTGCTTCGTTATGAAGTTCACCATTGAGGCCATTGGTAAGCAAACGCCTCGAGAGAAAGGTGTCTTATGCTTGCTGTTCTCGCCATGAATGTAGTATTTTGGCTGTTTACGGGCACACTGTAAAACATTTGGGTTGAAACAGGACGCTTAGACGTTCGAAGTTTCGCATGGTTGTCATGTGATTCTAATCAGCACGTAGCTACGTGAACAACCGGTTACTGACGACTCAAAAGGTAAATGAGGTGAACTCATAAATATACACTTCAGGGCGTGTTGCTATTCCAAGTGCCTTTATTTGATAGTGGCAAGGGTAATAGAATGCGAAGAATGCAAGGTCATGGCTACGTTATGATTGCATCTGCAAAACCAGTTTAGGGCTTACGATATCGTTAAATCACAAGAGGTGGACTCGACCGTTCACATACGGATGCTGGTGTGTCTTATGGCAAATCCCCTTCTGTCATCGCCATATGAATTGTTGAATGTCCACTTGCAATTGCCAGGTTTTGCATTGGTCATGAAGTAAGAGCAGATTGGGGATCTGTCTGGTCTCCTATAGCCTCTTTGTTCTGTAAGTGCGGGCAAGTGTATAGACCACCCATTAACCGGACTGTCCGTTGTAGAGCCGTTTCCCCCCTGGTGAGGTCCCAGGGCCGGGGGGATCAAACACGGTGGTATAAAGGCACGCGTAAACGGTGAGCAATAACAAGCGCGGAATATCACGTTTGGTTTATGTCGTAAACTTGGGTACCCTGCATTTATGTCCTCGTTTCGATATCAATCACGCTACCTACAAAATACCCACATACCGCTAATAAAACACGTCCACCGTTCTCATGAGACCGTCACGGCAATACACAGGTTGCGACTTGTATAGCTATGGGAAAGTTCCCTGTTTCTAATAGAGTCGCTCAACAATTTTTCGTTTAACAAAGCATCGGTAACGGTATGTCACAGGACGTAAAAAGACATCTAGGTCATGACATGTGTATATTAGTCAAAATCGTTGGCTGCTGATATTGAAGACAGCAGATAAATGCAGAGACATTTGAAAATGGGATGTAAACATTCCTCTAGCTATTGCGATTGAAAGCGCACATACATTGATTGGTAGCACGTGGGCTTGTGGCTTCTGCCTTGTGGACAAGTGCGCTCGGGGAGCGTAGCTTGTAATTTACGCTGACTTGACCACTTGGCGGGCAGTATGTGTAGCCCTATTTGATTAAAAACAGTTCATTGTTTTGCAATATATGATTCATTCGGGTGCAGTTTCCTTGGAGAATTCAGTGATTCGCCCGCTTTAGGCGTGCGGGACTCAACAATGAATGTCTATTAACGTTGCACTCAGGTTGCTTTTTTTATAGCTGCATACTTACAGTAATCCCTCTTTATAACGAAATCGCTTTACTCGAAATATCACATTATTCGAAATTTATTGTGGTCCCAACCCGAACGCATGCATTTTAGGCCGCATTACTCGAAGTGCACGAAACGTCTGACCCGCTTCACAGCGAAGTGGCGAGCAGAGGCTTGGCCGAGCGGCGGCGACCCAGCGGCGAGTCAGGCTGCCAAAATGGCAGGTAAACGCAAGCTGGCCTTTCCCCGGCGATTTTCACGAGCCGATCATCCTTGATTCGCGCCATCCGACATTACACAAACGGTCCGAATGCGTGGTAGGGTCATTGAATTTTGTTCCTAGACAATGGTCAATGGCGTGGACGCGACGCTGCGCGAACACCGACAATCGAACAGTACAATTAGCAGTGTCGTCGACGACGGGGCGCCGAAAAACTTTTTTTTTATTACATTACGATAAAATAGGAGAGGTCGACGCCTTATATGAGCGCCGGCTACTCTTTCTCGCCTGAGGTACTGTTCTTAGAAGACATTTCGAAACACTAGAACTCACTGCCCAGTTCGGAAAAGGTGAGCTCTTCTGATCAAGTTCTTCCAAAGTTCATGGAGTCAAGTAGACTACACTCAATATACTGCAAACACAAATTTGTCCTCGTTGTCTCCTAATGGAAGTCAGTTATCGCGCTAGTCTCTTGATGCGGATCAGGGTAAATGCCGAAAAAATTACCTCACCTTCCCGCGAGGGGAACCCTGTGGAGATGCGACGCATCTTGGGGGTTCACTTGGTGTTTCCGTTGGGTTCATTCTCTAATTGCGTGAAACGTGTGAGGAACGCGTATGATGTTGCTCGCTCTCGGCCTGAACTTGAAACAGCCACCGCTCAGTGCCCTTTTTGCACCTGAATAAAGTTTTGCTTCAATGAACAGATGGTGTTTTGATTCCTTGCTGTTGTGGTGCAATTAAAGCTCAACTGCTATAGCTTTTTTCGAGTGGTCACTTACATCGAAATACCGCTTAGAACGAAATTTTTTGCCGTCCCGCTGGCTTCGTTATAACTAGGATTACTGTATATTATTCTACGAATCATGACTATGCGAACAATCTTCGAGAGCCACAACTTGCTTCGCATATTTTATGTGCTTACTCTTTCGAGTATTCCCATTTTTTATCTTTTTAGATAACTTTCTGTCTGCGCTTGTGGTTTCCCGGCACAGATGATATATTCTTTTCGCCCTTTTTCAGTCGGTTCGATTGTACAACCAAAAATATCTTCTTCAGTTCTCGTCATGCCAACCAGCTTCTGTTTTTGGTATCCTTTCAAACCTTTTTCCCACTCATTCCTCCCCTTCCGCGCCTCTATTTCTCTCTCTTTCCTAAGGGGCTTCGTGATCTGCCATGGACACAACAATCGCTAGTGCTTCTTACACTCCCCCACGCCTCTATTGTGTTCTTTCTGTTCTTCCGCCTATTTGGATTACAGCGTTAGGGTTCCTTTCCACCTGCGCGTAGTTTCGGCGCTTGCCTGTGGCCGCAGAGCGCGTGCTGTATTTCCGGAAAGGTTCAACGGATGACCGTACGTGGTCCAGTCCGTGACCGACGGGCACGTCGAGAGGCTGGACGTGCAATCCCTATCAACAACCTCCCCCTCCCGCCCCCCCCCCCCCCCCCCCGACCTCATACTCTCCGTATTGTACGTTGCGTCACACCAGGACAATGCAACATTTTTCTGTCATCCTCAAGCCTTGCCTTTCTCGTGTGCGGAATTCTTGCCTCCTCTCCTCTTTCTTACGCCGTTTTTTTTTCCATATTTGTGTTTCTGTTCTTTTATATGCGGACATGCGTAGCGCCCACACGTTTTGTATGTAATTTTATTTTCTCACCCGATAATATAATAGTCACATCCCACTCTCCTGCACTAACATCTATCTCAGAAATCCTGCTCCCGCAGAAAGGTCGGCATAAATGCGGGGTTTTTCACTCAGAACATGCAGTCATACAAGTAACACATCAACCATTAACCTTATTAATAACCATACCTAAGTGTGTGTGGCTGTGTCTGTGTGTTTCTGTGTGTTCGTGTGTGTGTAAACGCACCTACGTACAGGTGCCGTCATAAGTAATTATAACAAGGATTTGAAATTATCACAACATATTTCCTTACTGGCTCTATAACAGGCATTACCCGTTTAAAGGAAGTTTTTTTTTTTCAATTAGGGAGGACTCCTTTACACGCACAACAATGCAGCCTGTGGGTTTGTGGAAGTGTGGAAGATGACATTCCTATAAATTTACGAGACCGTGTTGCAATAAGTTTTGAGGGCACATGTTTATGCATGCTTCCGTGTTTATAAGCATTGTGTGTGCTGCAGCGCGGAGTGTCCGGCTTGGGAAACATTTTATTAATGCGGCACACATGCACATGACATGTTGAGAGTAACCTAGTGCTACAGTTACGTTGAAATGTGTTATTTTTTGTGCAGGCTGTCGCCTTTGGCTATCCGGCAACGCAACGAATGAAGAAGTCACAGCATGCACGAATGGTTTCACCCAAGCGTGTCCAGGTTTATTCTATGACACCTGGAACGAAGAGCTGTGTACGGCGTCCACCTAAAACCTGAAGTGATCTGCGTCGCTCTTACTTCGTGTGAAGTCGACTGTGATTTAAAGAGATTTATTGCAAGGGCTTCGTTTATTCGAGAACCCTCTTGAGTTCGCTATCGTTATTTAGCAATCCTCTTCCCTTACATGTGTTTTTATGTAATGGAAACATGTTACTTGCTCCAGTAATGTCAAAGATACGATGAGAGATGCTGGTGAATTCTGCAAAGATGCTATGGAGGATCCAAGAGGGAAGCACGACCCAGCACCCGTTCTCGTAAGGCGATGGAACAAACTGTGAGCGAGGCAGTGGGCGCAGCTTCGTCTTCTTCTTTACCCCAGCTATCGCCCTCTGCCTGCGCCCATCCCATTTATTTACAACACACTCCCCCCCCCCCCCGGCCAGAAAGCCAAGGACTGGCCTTCAAGCTGACCTTTCGTTTTGGGCGACTGAATATTGTCCCAGGGATCAGGATGATGTCGGACTGTTGGTGCGGGCGGTGCTTGAAGCGATTATTCTCATCTGATGCTGCGTCCCCCAGTTGCTGTGGTTCCCTGTGCAACAGGATCACGCACTTCGCACCACAGTTCTTGGGGTAGCCGCCGGGGTCGTAAGGGAATCCGATAAGTTTGGGTATCTTTATGTGATTCTTGATAACGAGCCCGTTCCAGAAGGTACACTGCTTGGTCGGCGGGCAAACGACTGTAGCTGGGGCAAACAGAAAAGTCTAGCATAATTCATGGTGTTCGTGTGACTGTCACCTCCAGTTCCCAAGCTGTCTAGTTGAAGTGACGGTGATTCCGCGCTGTGCCGTATTCGACACTGTCGGGGCAGGCGCCAGATTCGGAAGCGGGATGCTGGCCGGAGCTTCAAAACTTGCGAAGGAGACGATTTGGGCAGGCATCTGTAGACTCGGTGAAATGTCCGGCGTCTAGCTGGGATGTGGTTGCGGTAAGGAAGCCCGCTGTGCTTGCTGTCACCAGAATCACTGAGCTCCTTGCTCTGTTGCGGGCGCGGATATGCCTTGCGAGAAGGGGTAAGGGCATGGTTGTCGGTTCCCGAAGGGGACGGCAGGAACGCGTCTGCCTTATCGTCACCCTGCGTCTCATTCCTGTCTCTCGAAAGCAGCATGCTCTCACTGTCGGGGAAGACGGCGAGGCTGGTACTTTGAGGGCAGATCGGGACAGTCAGTTCGCGCTGGGTGAGGTTCTCTGCTTCCACTGTGCACGGTTTCGTTACCAGAGACTCACCGTGAGTGGCGTTGACAGCAGAGTCACCAGGCGCCATCCAAATGGACGAACTTATGTTGGCTGCGTGTTCTTCGTGCGTGGTGGGCTCGAGCTGCTGTTGGCGCGTCTCTGGCTGAACCGTCGGAAGAGAGACAAAGTGGGTGTTTTGCGGCACGATGGAAACACCCATGGCGTCTCGATTGTCACTCCTCCAGGTGGTTCGGACGTAGCCACCGGCGGCTGAATTCACAGCGGCTTTGCCAACCGGGTGGAGCAGCACGCGCGTCGGACACGAGCGCATTTTGTCGTCGAAATTCTGGGATGCGGCAACGTCTTCCTTCAGCTTGTCGCCGGTCAGTTTTCCTTGAATTGTAGCGTCGAGGGCCCGTATCCTCTCTCTGCGTGTCGTGGAAGTGGTAAATGTTGGCGGTCAGATCGGTCACGTGCGGAGCCGTGTCCTGGAGAAGGGCTTCGATTGCCGTAATGAGCCCTGAGATTTTCTCTCGCAGGAGCCTGTGGTGTAGCTTCAGGCGTTCCAATGGAAGGGGCGGCGTAGAAAAACGAGGGTCGGCTTGGGCACGAGCCATGATGGGCAGCGGTCGAGGGCAAGGCCTCCCGGAACAAGTGGCGCGAAAGTTGCAGGCCTCGCGAGCCTTGCAGCCGCTGCGCTTCCAAAGTTAGGTCCACTCGTGCCTCGAATCCCGGGTTTCACGGCACCAGCGTGTGGCGGATCCAAGAGGGAAGCACGACCCAGCACCCGTTCTCGTAAGGCGATGGAACAAACTGTGAGCGAGGCAGTCGGTGCAGCTTCGTCTTCTTCTTTACCCCAGCTATCGCCCTCTGCCTGCGCCCATCTCATTTATTTACAGCATATGCCGTCTTAGCCAAGAAAAGGCACGTCCAGGGTTGATGATCCGGCAGCTTGGTGAAGCATTACCGTAAAAGTTTAAAAGAACGCCCACCTTTGAATTAGCGCTTCGAGGATCTGCTCGGAACGGTATTCCGGTACATCGCCCTCCCACCATCATAGTGAGCCTTTTAAGTTGTTAAAGTCCCGGAAATAACCAACACGGGGACATCCCGGAAGCCGGTTCGGGTCACGGGGTCTGATGCGAGGTAATATCGCGATCTGTTACACGAACTACGTTTCAACCTCGGAGGATACCGGAGGCGTTCGTTCGTTGTACCTTAAAACCAGTCTTAAAGGGTCTGAAGGCATTAAACGCAACGAACATTGGCGTCCATCGACGATGGAGCTTCGCTGGAAAGCTACAGCCTCGCTGGCGAGGCGTTCGATCTCATCTTCCATAGTGCGTTTGACGGTTCTGTGGATAGTTTTACTGAGAGTGACTTGGTAAATAAACTAAACCGGGGACTTGCAGATATTTTGCTCATTTTGTCCTTTATTATTTGAAAGATACCTCAGTCTGCTTCTTAATCCAGTTAGGTATAGCAACATGGTGCGCGTTCGTTCCGAAGTCCAAGTTAATACCCCCAATCGGTGTTGCACAGCATGCCAAAAAGTTCTTAGTGTACACACGCATATAATATAGAAATGTGAATGAGACTCGCAGTTTCGCCGCTATAGTAATGCTAGTAACTGTGTTATTCCTAATTCGCTCGGCTTACGAACGAGCTTAGAAAACAACTGTGGCTCCACAACCGCACCTTAGCAGCTAAGCAAATGTTGGGTGTTACTCTGTCAAAAATAAAGTTTTCCAGATGTAACACTTGTCCCGAAGAGTTTTTTGCTGTCGTATGCACGAGAATGATAACCTCTAGTGTTTAAGCTTAAAGGCCAACTGCACTCAAAATTTCGACCACGTGAAATCACTGTTCCTGCATAGTACGACTAAAAAGACCGCGATGTACGAAGTACGACGCCTAAAATGTGCGTAATTACGCCGCAAGCGACCAGCAAAAATAGACGATTTTGAAAACGAAACTGTTCAAAACGCGGCCATTACGGGCAGGCGGAAGTGACGTATCAACCGTCCGCGCGAGCGGCTAGACGGCCTGGCCTGACGGCGCGAGCTGTGCGGACCAGCCGACGCGGCCGGCAAGGCCGGCCAGTAGGAGAGTGAGCGCGCAGAAAAGCGAGCGCTTGTCCCGCAAGCACGACACTATTCGTGCGCTCCGACAGCAGCACACCGCTTAGGCATGATGTCGCGACGACACTCGAAAAGGAGAGAACCGTACGGTTAACGAAGCCTCTTCGGAAAAATGAAGGCCAGGCGTACCGGCGGCCCGAAATACGAGTTTCCCGGCATCTCCCGCTGCGAGGCAGCCCAATCGGCCTGGACTGTGGCGTGTCACTTCCGCTAAATGGCTGTTTGCGCGACACGCCGGCAGGTGCTTTGTCGTCTGCAAGGGCGGCAATTTGAGTGCCTGAAACTGAATAACCACGCATTGCACAGAGCTACCGGTCGCGCCGCAGTAGTTCTCATGGTACCTACTACACATTTCGACGGCATTTAGCCAGGGTGAAATTTGAGTGTAGTTGGCCTTTAATCATGTGGCATGATTCCAGATCTTCCCCCTCGCTTCTGAAATTTTCGGTGCGCCAGCGTTCGCCGTGTTCGTGATGATCTACTTAAGCTAGCCTACCGCACTGCCTTTCTTTTTATTACCTGTGTTACACGGTTAAACACAAAAACGCCACAGAACCAAATTTCTCGAATGAGCGTATAGCCCTTGCCTGCTATTGGTTATTAGCTCCACAGACTCATCAATCAGAAAATGCTGATCACCGCTTGGTAACTGCAAGACGGCATATCTGAAACCCAACCAGGTAAAATAAACAACTAACCGGCGTTCTACTAAGAGCCATTGCCACCGTCGTTAGACGCGGGGGGTTTGGGGGGGTCTTTGATTTTTAAAAGAAGAGTCAGAGACATGAAGGTCTGCTGCCCCAATCTCCAAGGATAAACAGTGACTTTTGGTGAGTTGCAAATGCATGTTTGCTAGTTGTGGTATATAGCATTTCCTTCTTAGGGGCAAACGTTAGGCGTACAGGATTTCTTTTCTTCAGCAGAATCTCTCAATCGATTCTGTCGCTTTAAAAACAGAACCACCGATCGGCCAACAGCTACAATGGCCACAACTTCACGCATCCGAGTATTTGCCAGCGAAAATGGCAGACGCCAAACCAATCAAGGAACAAAGTTGCTTGATTCATTGACATATACCGCAGTATAGGGCGCCGCACGACAGTATAGGGCGCCGCACGACACCTGAACTTAATGGCACGTAATTGCAGCATATACTCAACGGCCACGCAGGATCGCGTATCTGGAGAATCTTTGGCGTGTTCCAGTCTTTTTGCTGGCGTAACTAGCGCCGTAAGACAAACAAATGAATATTAAATATATCGGCGTACATGCTGCAGCAGAGAAGAAGAATTCACACCCACTAAACAAAAAAACTATAGCGAAGAGAGATGATGCAGATATGATGTAGTAGCAAACAAGATGTTACTTAGTATCCGAAGGCTTTCGCCTTCAACGCACGTAAGCGCACTTAATTTTCGGAGAAATTTTTCAGCTTGATCCAAACGAACTTGTCAGGGGTTTAGGACCCGCGCCATAGGTTATTTAAACATTACTTCTTGTTTTGCAAAGCTCTTCCGAGTTGATGCCAAGAGTGCTGGACAGAGAGGAATTTCACAGCAAGGTGGCGTCACAGGAACTGTCTGCTGCCCAGTATGTGCAGGCAACGCAGGTGTTTATGCGTAGCATGCGACGGATCTATAAAGGCGCAATGTAAGGAAGGAAACCAACCAAGTTGCACACGCTCTAGTAAAACGGACATTTTTTGCGAAACGACGTAGTCTCAAGCGTGTAGCGGGGTGCTAGTATATAGTAGGACGTACGTGGTGGCTATTGACGGCAAACTGACAGTCTATAGAGCACAAATGTGTGAGCTGTGTGTTGTTACTATACGGCACAAATGGTAAGTCGAGATGACCGTCGCGGGTAGGGAAGACAGTAAGGTCAGAGTGCTCATCGAGAAAGTCAGTGCCGAGTATTATATCGTGGCCACAGTTCTCCAGTACTGTAAACGACCCAATTGCTTGCAGGCCACCGATCCTAAGACGTGCAGTGCACACACCGGCCACGGCTGGAATACCACCATTGGCGACGCGGATGGACGTAGTGGCAGGTGTCAACACTTTGCGTAGACGACAGCAAATGCGGGAACGTCTCAGAGATACTCAAGACACGTATCAATTATTGAGCGCACAAGTACACCGTCCTAGTCAACATCGAGTAAATTGGGTTTCACAGTCAACTTGAACAGAGGATTTTCAGGTCTGGTCGGGAATGCAACGTCACCTCTTTGAGCAGCATCGTCTAGTTTTCCTATTGGAGGCGCGGGTTAGGAATGGAAGGGAAAGGGCGGTGAGGGGCACGTGATTGCGAGGGCTGGGAGGACGGCGAGCGACCGGTTCGGTAGAGCTGAGAGGACGTTTCGATGGTTTGCGATTTAGAGAAGGGGGTGTACCGTCGGTGACCGCCACCGAGAGTTCGGTTCGAATTGTTTTGGTGCCGACGAAAGCTTCGGTTGCGGCAAGAGCGAGAGATATGGCCCACTATTCTGTAGTTGAAGCAGATTGGCTTGTCATCTGTGGTTCGCCATTCTGCAGGATTTCAGGAGCGTTAACGAGGGGGGACCATAACGCTCCTGGCGGCGTTATCTAACTAAGTGTGAGGGGCGCTCGATCTAGAACGAGCTCGCGCATGGAGGATGCAGCCCGAGATGCACCAGTTCTTCGACGTTTCATACCATGGAAACAGTTGGGACAGGCTGATCGACATAACAAGACAATGCAAGAGCAAACTCAATAACCTCAATTTCGCGGTGAATCCTCTTGGCATGATTGTGCGGCGGCGATTCCGGTGCGGGGGGCGTTGACTTGGTCCGGTGGGTGGGAAGAGGTGCTCACACCATGATGTGACGACGGTGTTGGGAAGCCCCGTGAACTGTTGGGCAATGCGATGGCTTTCAGCTTGTTCGGAGCGGCGATATTCGGTGGTGATCTCATCGATGCTGGAGCTCCTTTTAAACACCAGGAGATTGAAGGCATCGTCAGCTATGGCCTGCAGCGCAAGGCCGACCTTTTTCGGTTTTCGGCATGTGGGAGTCAACCTTGTGGCAAAGTGTGAGTACGTCCTGAATGCACATGATGTAATGAACTTATCGCTGATGATCTAATATGATTCAGTCGTGATCTGAGCACGAGTCGATGGCTCCTTAGCAGCACACTGACGATCAACGGACTTACCGAAGATGCCACGTAATTGTTCTTTAAAGCTGTTCCAAGTAGTGATGGTTGCGTCATTAGTGTCTCACCACTCCTTGGGGATACCTTTAAGGTAGTAGTAGAGATGCAAAGCATTAGGGTTGCGTCCTATTGATTGTGGCTGCTTCAAGCGCGTATATTTTGAGCCAGTCCTCGACGCTAACTTCATCAGTGCCGCTCAACATTCATGCATCCCGAGGCTGAGTGAGTACGATGACCGGAGGGTTGGCAATCGCCGCTGTAGCTTACGGATGGGAGGTATGAGGCATTGAGAGGTCACGAGAGAGCAACTTGGCGGCCGCTCCAAAGCTGTGTTGTCACAGGTGGGATTGCTACAGCACCTACCACAACATGATAGGTGGCAGAAGACGCGAGAATATATATTTACAATATTTACGGCAGAACATGCACAGTGACAGTAGGCATCGCCAAGGCTGAAGTCGCTCTTCCAAAAGTGTACCTCTTTCTCCTTTTTTTCCTAGGCTCATGTGGAGTGTCCTCTTTGTGGGAATTCACCATACACCCCGTTGCAATATGTATTTGGTCTTTTCGTCTAAGCCGTGCAGTGGTAGGGAATATGTTTATGTTCGAGAGGGAATAAGGTCTAGAAGACCCTACTGAGAAGAGTATGGCATTTGGATGGCTGCCTTTCTCGTGGCTTGAACTGCGTATCCTCCTGGCCGCGGCGGTTGCCACCCTCTTTGTAAAGAACGTGTGTAGAGGACAACTACGTTTCTTAGAGCTCATGTAGAGCCGCTGTGTGAGGACTCCCTGTTGTTTTTTTCTTCCTAATTCGGCGAATTGCCACGGAGAAAAAAAAATTCGCCCGCCAGGGAACCTATTGCGAGCGGCTTGGAAAGGTAAGAGGGCGAGGTAACAGCTTCTCACACCATGCAGCAGAGAGCAAGAAGGAGAGCAAAAGTATTCAACTCTGGACACCACGTTGTGTCAGCCTTTCTGAGTTTGGGGCCGTGTCCCGCAGTCCTGGCTATGTCGTTACCAGATGATGTTTACGTGGTTCTCGATTTCCAATCCAATTTTTTCTAAACTTCCTGTGCTTCTTATGGCGACTTGAAAGTACTGTGGACTCAGAAAAAACTGTCGCGCGTATTGAACATTCATTAAATGCATAAACACATGCGTCTTTCTAAAACGTGACTTGTGGAATGCAGTTCCTTCTAATTTTGAATTTCTTGTACATTTTTGGCATGTAGACTTTTTTGAGCCAGATTTTGTTTAACAAAACTGCTGAATATTCTTTATTTTCTGCTTTGCACGGCGACGCCTTGGATAGATATCTTGCGCCTTTTAGGCATGCTTGTTTCTACAAAACCTGCGTTATTCCTTGGAGATTACAAGAGATTGATTGATTGATTGATTGATTGATTGATTGATTGATTGATTGATTGATTGATTGATTGATTGATTGATTGATTGATTGATTGATTGATTGATTGATTGATTGATTTTGGGGTTTAACGCGCCGACGCGATTCAGGCAATGAGGCGCGCCGTAGTGGAGGGCTCCGGATTAATTTTGACCACCTGGGGATCTTTAACCTGCTCCGAAATCTCGTATACGCACGCGTTTTTGCTTTTTGCCTTCATTAGAAAAGCGGCCTCCGCGGCCGGGAATCAAGCCCGCGACCTCGTGCTCAGCAGCTCAACGCCTTAGACACTGAACCGCCGCGGCGAGTAGATTGCCACTGACAAACAGTCTTATATACACAGATGCTCCAAATGTAATTTTCGCAGTTTTTGCGGGTGGCAAGTGGAGCCATTTAAGTAGAGCTGTAGACCTCCCTAAAGCAGCCATACAGCTGATCATTCGTAGCACTTCTTTTGGCGTGGTCTCCATACCGACGTTTGTAAATGTAGGCCTGCTTCTGGTAGCGCATGTGCTCTGCGTACTTCCCTTGCGGATACAGAGCGAGAAGAGGTTTTGTGAACCCCCTGAACCTAAAAATTTTATATATGTGTACATTTCCCCTCACCATTTTGCCCCTCTATTTTTTCTCACTCTTCCCTCTATTTTCCACTGTAATCTCACTGTAATCACACCCATCTGGAGTAGCACGCCGTAACGCAAGTGGGCTGACCTCAAGCTTTCATCAAAAGTCTTCTCTCTGTCTATGCCAACATAGCTCATAAAGCTCTTCGATAACATCCTACTAAGGTGTTTATAAAAAAAATACATTTATGATGTATTTTCTCGGCCTGTAGAAAACGCTCGCTGCATGAGTAGTAAAGTAATGGATACCATATCAAATAATTGACCCGTTCTCGTTACCCCTTCTGCTTTAACTTTAAAATTTTGAAATATTGTAAGGGTAATGAAAGACACGTAATATAAAAAAAATGGGACGTCTTTTGATAGTATTTCGAAAAATGTCGGTGGTCAGTCCCAGTAAAAATTTTTCCGGGTATTTCATCATTCCTGCATTTTCCTAATCCATCAACTCTTTTTTCTTGTTTAATAATTGTGATATTGTCTTGAGGTTCGGGATGTAGACCGCAAAAAGAACTGATTTTTTCAGTACCTATATGAAAGTAAAGAAAGCTTACAATCGGCTTAAGATATTTTTCCTTTTACTGTTCGGAGATAGAAAAGTTCACAGGCATCGATATCTGATAAAAAATGGGATACTCGGGTTCCCCGTTCCTTTACCAACCACTACTGTACTTCGCTGTTGGGAAGGTTGCACATCGATCGCAGACACTATAACAGAAACATGCAAAAAGGCTGGGTCTTTGTCTTGCTATATTTCCAACACACATTTTCACATGCACGTTCTGCTTGTTTAAGAGAACACTCAACAAAGAAAACAGCCAGAATTTTACGTTCTATATTTAAATTTGGAATGCTTGATTCGAAGAAGAAATATTTGGTAAGGTTTTTGCTTAGAATCTACAACCGGTAGCCCACCAGTGCAGAAAGAGGGCTAACAAGAGACGTAAGAGTACGGAACGAAGACCAATGAGTGTTTAGCAAAAACGCCCGTGTGTACGAGATTTCGGCGCACTGTAAAGATCCCCAGGTGGTCACAATTAATCCGGAGGCGTCCACTATGGCGCGCCTCATCGCCTGCGTTGCGTCGGCGCGTTAAACCCTACAATAATACCAATATGTGTTTCACGGCAGTAGAAAATAAAATTCGGCAAAACAATCGATTCAGAGAGCGGATGGTGGGAGTGGTTCGAGACGATGAAAAAGGTTTCTTTCCTGCACGGCACATATGTAGCCTGAACATGATGACTTGTTTGCGGCTTTTGAAAGGGAAACTTTAGTGCCTCAATGATGGCGACCGTAGGGTAACAAAAACGCACTGCAGGAAAGTCAACTTTGGACATTGGTTTTCTCATAACGATGATGATGGTGATGACGATGATGATCAAGAACATAGGCGATTAAACACCTCAAGAAACAAAAACGCTTCCCGTCGTGGGAATCCACCCTCGGTCCTTCGCGTTACGAAGTCGACGTTTATCCGATTGCGCCATCCCTACATGTTCGAAGCTGTTCAGATTTAAAACGAAGCTTTCTCTGCATCGATGATGTTGCCTGCCCGGTTGCCAAAACTCTGTGAAACAATGGATACCATCGGCACGTTAATCAAACACCAGAACCTCAACGACAGCGACCGAATCCCTCGCAAGAAAGCTGAGCCTTAAAACCATCGTTCCCGTCAGACGAAGGCATGTTTGAACTTCTTTCACGGTGCTCAGCAAAAACTTTTAGCGCACATAAAATTGCTACAATAAACCAAATGATTTGCTAAGAAACAATGTTGCTCATTTATTTTGTGCACAGTACGGAACGAAGTCAGGGACACCAGCACATATGAGGCCTAAGGAGAAGCTTGTCAGCAGTGGCTGCACTTTGTTCTGAGATTTGTGATCCTCGTTGCTGGTGATAGCAATAAATAAATTTGCCTCTCGGCCCTTAACCCACTGCTATGATGTATGAAGAAGAGCTGTTCTTTAGGCAGTAACAGATTCAGTTGCTAAACTAGACACAGCCATTACTTTTTCTGGTGATGGACGTTTTCAAATTGTGTGGAACAAGGGATGGATATGGCGTCCCTTGCAACTTCGGCATGTAAGCCTTCTCAGATTCTTCCACTCCCGGCTGCTGGGAAAGAGCTCTCACAGCAAAAGCAATAACCCTGTTTTTAGATGCAAAGCATCTCTTAGTCGAAACTCCGTCGTCCGGGGTACGGCGTCCACACCTCTCCTCCTCTCCACAACAGCTGTGATAACGGTGCTCTCTCTTCCCTCCTCCTCTCCACAACAGCTGTGATAACGGTGCTCTCTCTTCCCTCCTCCTCTCCACACCTCCTGTGCGATAGCGCACACGCTGCTCCCACTCACCCCCTCTCCACACCACCTTTGCGCGCTGCTCCTCCTCTCCCCTCCTCCTCTCCACTTCAGATAACCAGGTCCGCACCGCTGCTCCGTTCAGTTGCTGCTTTCTGTCGAGACAACGCTGCGCCGTCCGATGAGCTGACGAAGGACGGCAACAATTCTGTCAGTGAACTGGCTGTCACGCTTACAACTAGCGCCAGCCAGCACACTGTCAAAACCGCGAGCACCTCCGAAGACAAGTCTGCACAGAAGAGAGCTCGCGACGCCGAACGTACACGGCAGCGTCGAGCAGCGGATTCCTCGCTTCGAGAACGAAAAGCCACTTTGAAACGCCAGCGGCGCGTAGCTGATCCAGATGGCGTTAGGCAACGTGACAACGCTTCGAAACGCCAGCGTCGAACAGCGGATTCCTCGCTTCGAGAACGATAAGCCGCAAAACGTTCCCCACTCGTCGATAAATAAAGAAGACATTTATTACGCAACTACACGTGTCTTTACTCTAACAACCAATTAACACGCTACTACTCCACGGCTTTGCATCCCCTCAGGGTTCCCACGTGGGAAGATGGTGTAATTTTTTTAACTTGGTTCTCCTTTCTTCTAAAGACCGTTTAGACGCACAGTCATTATAGCTGGAATCATTGGATTCTCACAAAAAGCATCTATCGCGCACAACCTCCCTGATACCGTGGAAGCATAACCTTGTATGTTGTACTTCACTTGACTCCTGCGTGACCTTTTTCTAATTTGTCTAATGCTGCTGTAGTCTTCATGGAAGCAATCTCCCGACTTCTTAGCTCTAGGCTCAACAGGTGTAGTAACATCGTCACTGCATCGGGCCGTTCAGTTCCCAGTGCTCGCGCTGGTGTTTTCCTTAACCTCAGTTGGCTCAACTTGAGCACGAGCTTATATGACAAACTCTGCTACAGCAGAGTCATTCAATTCCATTCAAGTAGTCGCATTATATTACTGTGTGACGGTTCAGTGTTTTTTTCATGTGGTCGTTGATTGTTCGGATTTCGCCTGAAAAACACTGCTGAAGCTGTTCGATAGCTATTGGGTATACCTCTCGATACTTGTCTGGCAGCCACTTTTGAAGCCTTCTGCTTTGCCATTGAGATAACTGCGCAGACACTTAAATTCTCAGCCTCTGTTGGCAAGGGGTTCTTATTATTCGTTGGCTCAAATTGGTCCAGAAATGCAGGACACGAAATGAATTCCCCCAAAAATGTTGAATCTCAAGTTTGCGTACACTAACTTCTTCGTGTGGTGAGGTCGTGCCAGAGCGCCCGGCACAACCTTGAGCGCCCTTGTTGTGCCAGAGCGCCCGGTTCGAATGCATTGTACGGGGCGACACGCCAACAGCGGGGCCAATTCAATCCTCGTCCAAACCTGACAAACCGCCCGTGGTGGAAAATCTGAAATACGCACCACCGCAGAGGCTGCCTCTCCTTTTGGGTTGAGCGGCTCGGCCGAATCCTTTATCGGGTAAACAGGCCCACAACGGGCGTGTCGGTACTCGACTGGAAGCGAAGTCATGGAGACGGCGTGGGCTTCGCCCTCCCTATCCCCATCGCGCGGCTCGGCTGTCTCGCTTCGCTACCATTCCTCCGATTTCAAACTTCAGCCAGGGAAAGTCCTGATTGGAGCGATTCAAACATTTCGGGGCTCCAACAAACTTCCGGGGGTATAAAACCCAACCGGAGACACTTATCGTCGGCATTATCCGGCGGCACGTTTTGGAGGCACCGAGTGGAGAGGTGCTGTCGCCTTTCTGCGAGCCATATAACGTTTGCTTACCCTTGTACATACTGTATATAAATGTAGTTTCAACTTTTCGTCGGCTCGAGAACTTCATCGCTCTGCTCTGCGCCGCGTCGATAGCGGACGGAGCAAGGCAACGTCGCTACACCGGTGACTGCGTTCGGATGCCAGCCGCAACACCACCCTGTACCGCACTACTTGCCTAAAGGGCGCGTGGCTGCAAGACGCCTTTTAGGGCGGAAGACCATGATGGGATAGAATCGCGGTAGTGCTGTACGGCTGCATATTCGTCGTCTAGTTTTTCATCGATGACGTGATCTTGTAGCTGTTTGCTGCTATCGCTTAGCTGAATCCACTTCAGTGTAACTCTATTTAGCTGCTCAGGCAGCTCACCGATTGGTAGCGAGGTCGTCTCTATGATGGCATTCATGTCGTTAATAATCCGTGTAGTCGAGCCCTGCAGAGCACCGTGTATTTATTTAAGACAGTCCACGATGGTGCGTGGTACACGGAGATGAAGCTCTAGCCGGAGCTGATGCAATGCGTCGTTCGTGGTCTGTGAGTCCTCTTCTGTCGGCTGGCTTCGTTGATAGGAGATTCTACACCGCGTAGCCCTTCAAACGTGGTTACGGAATCAAATTGTTTAAGACAAAGGAAGAAGACACGGGTTAGAAAAGAATTGGTCTGTTGCGCCCTTTGAGCAGTTAGTGAAATTCAGTAGATTGTGGCGATGTCAAGAGCTTGCTGCCCGTTGTGTTGCTGCTCACCTCTTCATTTGATGTAGCCTGCTTTCGCAACCGTATTATGTTCTGTGAAATGGCCATTTCCTGTATTTCTTGTTGCCATCGCTAATTACTTATCGATCAACTTACGATGCGATCAGCTTACTGTCCTTCCCAAAACCACACTGCAGAAGCGGTAGATGTGGTCCCAAAGTGTCACTCGCTTTCGGAGCTGTAGGCTAAAACTGAGACTCTTTTTACAATAAAGGACACCATCAGCTCCCTTGTTCTCACGTTGATGCGCTTCTATAACTCAAGTCAACTGTAAATGTTCTTCGAAAATTAGTTGACTACGTTCACGAAACAGCTAACGTGTCGGGAAAGTACGATGAAGCCATAGCTACGTTTGCTACGCAACAGGTCCACTATTGAGCAACTGCAAATTTAGGTTCATGCCTTGAAAGCCACTGTATCAGATCAAGCGTGAAAACTCTCGAGCCGGCGCAAAGGTAACGTCGAACAATACAGCAGGAGGCAGAACTTGGAAATTCACGGTCTGCTGCAACAGAAAGGCGAAAAGCTACTGCCTGTCATGTCTGATATGGCACAAAAGCTGGAGTTGGAGTCTGACAACGAAGCAATACATCCCCTTCCTGCTCACCAAGATCGCCCGCCCAGTTCTGCTGGCTAGAGTTGCCTCTATTACACTGAAAAAATGTGGTGGAACTGTACAGGCTCTTTGAGGGCACTTGCGGACCAGGGCACGATTCCTCAGCTGTACTTCGCCCAAGAGAGCAACTGCAACAGAGAACTATACTGGGCATCCCCACAGAAAGGAAAATAAAGGCTGTACAAGTACGTCTAGGCTAAAGAAGCCAAAAGTTCCGCCAAGAAAGCTGAGAAATCGCCCCTTATGAGCGTATCGGATTACGCTGACCTAAACAGGCTTGTGTAAAAGTGAACAATGACACCGAGCTAGACTGATCTCATAATGAACAACGTTTTTCACAATATTGACAGCTTCACTGACTTCATTAGTTTCACAAATTAAGGATGCAAGTTGTGCACGTTAATATCCGCATTATCCAGTCGGCACTGAGACGAATTCCTTCGTATTATACAAAATACCGATTCTATTATTGGTAACTTCGCACTAACTGAAATTATTATTCATGAGGATCTTGTTTGATTTTTTAAGCTTCCCCTACATTCTAGTTTCGCACTGACGCGCCGTGTCAGTAGGGGCGGTGGCATCGTGACCTGTGTACATGAACAACATGCGACGTCATTCTTGCGAACAGGGTTCACATCAGCAGAATGCCTGGCACGCTGCATCCCCTTGTTAGATACAGATATAACACTTCTTGCCATTTAGAGGCCACCCTCCGAAAATGCGAACCTTTTTTAAGTGAACTGCACAACTTCTTGCTTTCCTTGCCCTCAACTTCCTCTTTCTTTGGTTCGTGATTTCAACATAAATAATTTATCTCCGGCGCACCCAGCTGTTTCAAAATATTTAAATGTGTTGGCTAAATCAGGGGTTATTCCAACTACCTTCCCCTCAACAAGGGAAGAATACCTTGGTGCGAAACTGGTAACTTCATGTATTGACCACATCACCATTAGAGCATCGTTTTTCGCATCGTTTTGGCAGTAGTCAAACACAAACTGGCCGACCATTGCTTTTTCGGTTCTCTTGCTTATTTTCCAGTGCTTATGAAGGCTTCGCCCGAACTCTTGAAGCTATCTATTCTTGACAAAGCTAAATTCGATAGTTTAGTCAATAATTTTGACGGAAGCGCATTTATGGAAGAGGCAGCTCCACAAAGAAGTTATCAGAAGTTTGTTAATGTTATCGACGCATTAAATGCACTGCACAAAAACTACAGCAATTAAAAAACGCAATATAGACTTGCCTTGGGTTACACCTGCCTTACATACGGCTAATAATGAAAAACACAGAGTTTGGGAGATGTGTAGGCGCTCTCCTGACAACACTGCTCTGAGGAACCCATACAAAGTTCACATAAATAAGGTAACTGCGTTACTTCGGTCCGAGAAGCACTCATTTTACAGTAAATCTTTCGACGAGAACAGATGCAACCATAGAAATACTTGGTGAACAATTAATCGAATATTTGGTCGACATCGTTCCCAATCAGTTGACGTCTGTCGTAAACATTTCGACAATTTCGAGTCCGCCTTTACTGATTTCAATGTTCACTTCGCTAAAACATCTTTGGCTACGCATTCAGCTTCTATCCATAGTTTCGACGACATCAGCTGTTTAGAGTCCTCTGCATTCCTTCCTTTGATGACTTCTTATGACTTGCACAACATACTATTCAGCTTAAGGAAAAGAAAGTTCCAGGTTTAGATGGCATATCTGTGTGCCTGTTGAAACGTAACGTTCTTGCTCTGGAAAATTTACTTTTATTTATGCTGAATAGTTACATTGAGCTTGGATTTCTTCCAGATGAATTAAAAACTGCAGTTGTTGAATCATTACATAAAATGACTCGTATAAAAAGGTTCACAACTACAGGCCAATTTCGGTTTTTCCTGGCGATAGTGAAATTGCAGAAAAACACTATCCCGAGTAATGACCAACTTTATCGTAAAACACAATTTATTGTCAAGTTCGCGAATTCAGGGTTGTTCTGGGAAACGGACTGTTGTACTTTCGGATCAATTACCTGATTTATTCTTCTCTGCTTTCAAAAACAGCGAAGTACGGACGGCTGTTTTGTTGCATGCAAGGGAAGCATTCGATTCTATTATTCCAACAATACTTTGCCGCATGCTACATAGAGTGGGATTTCGGGGTCCTTTTACCACATTATTAGATAAGTATTTCTGCAATCGTTCACAGGTAGTCAAGATCGGTGACCACATTAGTTCGAAAGTTTTCTAAAATCTTGAGTCCCACAATAATCCGTATTATCACCAATATTGTTTAAATGTCAATGTAAATGACGTATTTATTTATAGATCAGATTGCCAATTATTTCAGTATGCCGATAGCACTGTTCTTTTTGCCAGGCACTCCGCTTACAGCAAATCAGTTGCAATGTTACAAGTTGATACGCAATCTGTCACGTATTGGTTTTCCCGAAACTCTGTTACTATAAATAAACAAAAAACAAATCTGGTTTATTTTCACAATCCACACAAGCAAATTCATCATAATCTACCTCTTTTCTTCATGGTTCGCGATGCAATAATTGTCAATGCTCTCGTCTTCTACCCTCGCCGAAAGTAAAGTATTTAGGAATTATCTTTGACTCTGTTATGACATTGAACGGTCACCTATCTATGTTCTCCAATAAACTCCGGGGCTAATGATGTACAATTTATAACAGCCGTTTCATCCTCCCTTTACGAGTACGTAAGTTTATCGTTGATGCACTTGGTTACAGTATCTTGAGATATGGAATCACGCTTTTTTTGTATTGTTCTTTCACTTGGAGTTCAAAAATAAACTGTATTCTGGAATCGCTGCTACGAAATATACCTACGCTATCAACATTCCCGAAGGCACTAGCTTGTTTTCTGTTTTGCAATTGCCTTCTTTTGATTCATGATTTTTGCACACTTTTATCAGCCGCCAGGTTTGGAATAGTGAGTTGTGTTTCATTTTGTGCCTACAAGGCCCTGAGACGTTATCTTTTTTTCGCATGCACGGATGATACACGCGATTTGGAAGTTTTGTGAGCAATGAATATGTTCCCCATATATTTAATTCTATGCCAACGGCTATCCACTTCATTTCATCGACACATCCTCTCAAGCTGTAATTAAGGAAAAACTTTTCTGAAGATGGGTAGCCCTGCGTTTTCTCTTTTGTCTGTATGCATTACACATTGATTTACTGCATGTGATCGTTTTTGTTATTTTTATTTGTTTGTTCTTGTTTTGTTTTTGGGTTCTCTTTTTTTGCGCCCTCACCTTTTTTTTCTTTTCTTTCCCTTTGTTTTGTGCTCTAATTTATAGTGTCCTGACACTGGCTTCTGGGTACACCCCGACAAGCCTTTTGGCTTGTGCTGACATCATGTACTCTATACCTCTACGACAAGTAAAAACGTCTATTATTATATATTATTATTATTGTTAGTAGTAGTAGTAGTATATAGTGTCCCATACATGACCAAGAATTTAAAAAAGTAATGGCTACTTAAAGAAACAGTTGCATAATGTTTGCAGTATGTGAACGCGCACAGTTTGTTCTTTAGCTTAATAACTAATTGTATTAAAATCATGATTTTGTCCTGTTTTATGTGTCAAAGCACTTTTAGGTAGTCTAAGCGTATTCTCAGCGACGAACTTTCTGTGCTTTATTCTGAACTATCTTCTACCACGTGGCCCTGCAGTAAAGAACGCTCTAAACAGCTTCTAGTTAGAATGTACACAAAAGACAGAGTTTGTCCTTACTGCACTGCGCTTTGCTGCTGCTGCTCCGTTGCGTGCTTTATACGCCTGCGTACAAAATTCTTTTCACAGCTTTTTTACGCTGCTTTACAAAAATCAAGTCGCGTTGTACGTCGTATAAGTTTCCTGGTTTCCTTTACAGTCAAGGAAAATTATTCGTCGCTGAAAATCGAGTGTGCCCCTCTTTCTACAAGTCATTGACACTTGTATTATACTAGAGTTAGTAAAATTAAATAACCTAAACGCATTTTCCTTCTACAGTAGCTTATGTACTGGTCCCCAATTTCTCAAAGTCATGTAGCTGACATGTAATGGCCAGAAGGTTCGTATTTTAGATCAGTTCTTAGTACAATGGACGAGCAGTTGGTGCTTTAGAGTCTAAGGCGCATGAAATAGTCGCTGTCTGTGGCCCTGACGGAATACCTCCCGCTATTTTAAAAACATTCAGCAGCATTTTTGTTCCTGTTTTATCTGCGATATAAAATCACTTTTTTAAAACAAGGTTCCTGGTAAGTGGAAAATTGCTCGAGTGTGCCCATTTTCAAGTCAGGCACCAAAACTGAGGCAAAAACCTATAGAGCAGTTTCTCCCTTGTGCTGCCTCCAAGCTTTTTGAGGCGCGTTGCACATGTATTGTCAAGTTCTATACAGCAGTTTCTTACAAGTAAAACAGCTTGGTTTATGTCAGCAAGTTGACAACTATTCGCCTGCTTCATGGAGCACCTCCACTGCCACTTTCTGAGCGACGCCAGTTGGACGTTGCCTACTGTGACCTGAGCAGAGAATTTGATGTTGTCTGGCACGCGTTGTTACTTGATGAGCTTTTCAAGTCGGGCTTTGATACACCACTAGTGCCATTGCTGGGTAGCTATCAAGGCAATCGGTTCAGTTTCGTTAGCGTTAATTGGCAGACGTCCTCACTGTATAGATAACAAGCGGTGTGCGCCAAGGCTCCGTGTTTTGGCTCTCTCTTGTTCTACGTTTTTGTAAATGATGTGTCAGTCACAATTAAAAAGTCTTCTTTTCTTGTCTACCCTGATGACATCAAAATATTCAGACGTACAAAGTCCATCGACGACTGTGATTCCCTGCAGCAAGATATATTCTGCTTTGCTAAAAGGTGCTCAGATAACAGATTAAATCCAAATCCAGCGAAAACAAAGGTCATGTCTTATACCCGAAAAACGAACCCCATTTCTTTCGCTACAGTATTGATGACGGTTTTCTCTCTAGATTCGACGAGATGAAACACCTCGGGCTGCTCTTCGACAGCGCGTTAACTTTCTCGCCTCATGTCACTCAACTGACTCGGCGAGCGCTCCGCTGGCTTGGTGCTGTATTTAGGTTTTCACGAGACTTCCAGTCTCCTGATTCGTTCCTAAAACTTTTTATGGCACTTTGTATTCCTCAACTTGAATATGCCTCTGTCATTTGGAATGCAACCTGCATATCAAATTGTCAACATTTAGAGCGTGTACAGACCAAATTTTTATCAATATTTATGCATCGTTTTACCTTTGAGCCTCTCCCTATTACCGTGTCTTTAAGTTACCGGCGAACCCACTCAGACCTTCTTTTCTAATACGAAGTTTTTCATGGTACAAGTTCATGCCCAGAATTGCTTGCAGCAACCGGTTTTTGTGTTCCGAAAAAAGCAACAAGGCTTAATCACCCTTTCCACACAGCTGCACGACTTAGCAGATGTTCTCGTCTTGATCGACTGCAGCGCCTATATAACTTTCACTCCGGGTAACTTCTTATTTTTCGCTGTTCCCTTGGGGGCCTTTTGGCCAGGTTGTTACCCATGGCGCGCTAACTTCATTTCGACAGAACTTGTGCTCTACAGTTATTTTCCTCATCTGTGCGTTGTTTTCAGAGAGTTTGTTCTCATTTGTTCGTATATGATGTTCGTGCTACGGGAGTAATACTTGTATGTACTATGACACACTTCTGTAGTCAACTCTTCATACATATTTTTAGGTGGCCAGGGCAGGCCACAGTAACAAATTTTTCTATAACTGATCACTTTCTGTGAACTGTTACAAATATTTCGTGTACTTTGTTTCATACATTTTTGTGTAATAATGCTTCATCCTATTGGTATGGTCATTATACGATCTGTGTTTGCAAGGTATCATACATTACAGTCTGTGTTAGTCATGTAATGTAGTTTGAATACTACTTTTAATTTTATTCTCTGTAGTATTCCAGTTTATTGTTCTTCAATCACCCACCTTTTTTTCCTGGCTTTTTACGCGTCAGCCGCTGATTTATTTCAGTGCGGCCTTTTTTTCCCTCTCAGTGCGCCAGCACGAAGGCTTCGGCTGTTCCTGGGCACTTTAATAAAGGTTGATTATTATATTATTATTATTATTATTATTATTCCAATTATTCAGCAAGGAATACACATGGTTATAGCAAGAACGTCCGGAAAGAATTCTAAATTTCCGAACTAGTTTTCTGCGGAACTGCGAAAGGCTTTAAAATGTAAAGCCCGTGCTTACAAGAAAATTCGGGGCAACGATCCGAAGCTTGGAAAAAGGAGTTTAAGTATTTCAGTGCCCTGTGTAAAGATCTGTATGATCGCTTTCGGTCAGACTACATTGCCAAGGTAGAAATCAGCGCTACGCGCGACCAGAACAGTTGCTGGCAGTATGTTCGCTCTCGATCTGCCGGCAAGGTTGCCGAAATTGTTAACCTTCTAGACGACAATGGAAACCCGATTGGAGACATTGCTAATGCCTCTGCGGATCATTTCAGCTCTGTATTTCCAAAGGGTGAAGTTAACATTTTGTCTAACTGTTCCTCGGCGTCATCTAACTTCTGCGTTCTCAGAATCAATGAGGACGACGTTCGGAAAGCCCTGAAGCGCCTCAAACCGTCATGTTCCTGTCGCCCTGACGGCATTGCTCCCGCAATATTAAAAACCTATGGGGAGCTTCTGATTTCTATACTAACTGCTACATTTTTAATTCAATTCAATCTGCTACTTTTCCAGCAGCCTGGAAGTTAGCACGCTTGGTACCTGTCTTCAAAATTGGTGCTAAAGATAGTTCTAGAAACTATCGGCCTATTTCGCTTCTGTGTGCAGCGTCTAAGCTTTTTGAGACTGTGTTGCACGATGTTTTAACTTCCAGTGTTAAGGGCATACTAATTTGCGAACAGCACGGGTTTATGTCCGGACGTTCCATAACCACTAACCTCGTTTCTTTCATGCAGCTAGCGTCCGAAGCGGTTCATCATAGAAGGCCGCTCGATACTGCGTACTTTGACCTGAGCAAGGCTTTTTATGTGGTCAGTCACCCATTGTTAATTTATAAACTGTCACTCCTGAACATAGATAATTCGTTTCTTGACCTTCTAATTAGTTGCTTGCGTGGGCAACCCTGCTACGTAAACGTTAACGGCCAGCAACCCTATCGTTACTGCCTCTCAAGTGGTGTGCCACAGGGGTCTGTTATAGGCCGTCTTTTGTTTTCGTTATTTCTCAATGATGTTTCAGCTGCTATAAGGCATTCTTCTTTTTGACTTTATGCTGATGACAGCAAGATTTTTAAGGAAGATTCATGTCTTTGCGACTCCAGGCGTTTGCAAAGAGACGTGGATGCATTTACACTCTGGTGTAAAGAGAAAGTAGGGATAGTGAACGCAGCGAAAACCAAAGTGTTGTCATACACGTGTAAAGGAGACTGCCTGATTTATCATTACTCAGTTCATGATGTTACTTTGCGTCGAATCTTGACGACAACTGATCTTGGCGTGCTCTTTGATAACCAACTGATTTTTACACCGCACGTTATATCCATAACAGCGAGCTCTCCACCGCTTGGGCATGGTCTGCCAGATGTCTAGAGAATTCCGTAGTGCAAAGTCCTTCCTGAAACTATACTCCCCTGTCTGTCGTCCCGTGCTGGAATATGCCTCGGTTGTCTGGAATGGCACATGCGAATCTATCAGCGGTGCCATTGACAAAATAGCAGAATAAGCTGCTGTCCATACTTAGACATCGCTTCCCTCGCGAGTATCACCGTCTTGACTTCGGACCGCTGTACTTTCAAGTGCTGCCTGATCTAAAGGCTAGGCGCGATAGAGCTGACCTCTTATTTCTTTTTAAGCTCATACATGAACAAATTAGCAGCGCGGAACTTCTTTCTGAGCTCCACGTAACAGTGCCTCATAAACTACAAGAAAATGTCATCCTTTTCGTACTCTTAGCTCCTGTAACCGACATTGCCCGCTGTTCAGGCTGCAGAGCACGTGTAGCTTCTACTATGCAGCCGTAGATATTTCTAACAGCTCCCTCAATCTGTTCAGTTCAGACTCTTCCACAATTCTCATTCGCTAATATTATCCCTCTTATTCTCTTACACGTAACTATATGGAACATTTCTTTGTTCCGCATTCTGAATGGATCTTGTTCCGGTTATATGACTTCTTTTTACCTGCTTGCCTTAATATTGGATAGTATGCTGTTTGTATGACTTTTTTGTTGTTTTACGTTTTATGGATTGCTGTTATAACGTGACACAATTATCTGTAGTGTGCAGATGTTCTGTTTCATCTGTACAATGTAATTACGAATTCTGTTATAATCTGTCAGTTTTGTTTGTGTTCCCTGCATGTAGTGTATACGCTATCTACGTTTTGAAGTGGTTTCTACAGTATACTTTGTAATATAGATTGTAAAAGTTATTTTTTTTACTCTTCTATTATTTACGTTGTCCAAGTGTTCTGTCCTTTACCTTTTTTCCCTTTTTGTCACTTGTATCCATCTGTGTGCCAGCACCAAGGCCTCACGGCTGTTACTGGGCGCAATAGATATACATGATTGATTGATTGATTGATTGAATAATTGATTAACACCGCCGTTTACCGCCACCATACATCATTCTAGCAAGTGGTTTTCTTAAACGCTCACAATTCCTGTTTAGAATACGAGTCGGTGTAACACTTTATAGAAACAATATGCCATCAGGTACTGGTTCGCAGTAAAGGTGGGGAGAGGTAAACATCACAATTCACACAATGCACACAGTTCAAGTGTTGGGGTTTTATTCCCAAAATGCACAGTTTAGTGAGCCAGTGATGCGCAGTTCACACTGCAGACATTCAGCTTTAATAGATATGGTGAGTACGGAAAAGTCCGTCACACCACTACACCAACTTGAAAAGACCAGGTTCAAGGGCGTAGTGGGTGATTACTTCTAGAGTACTGAGATCAGCACGGACACGATGACATGCTGCAGTTCACTCGCTGTCTCTTGACATAAAAGCTGATGGCAGTCACGAGCCACTGCAAATAAACTCAATTTAAGTGTAACATATTTATGTCATAACGACTAGTCGGGTCATCAGCACAAGACGGATTTTCCTGGGGCTGCCAACTTACACAAATTGTGTTGGGTTCGTGCTGCATTCGCATATACATACAGGCAAATACCTCTCCTGAAAGTGACATGGCTTTTGGAATATGTGTGCGTACTTTTCTACTCAAGGTAAACCTCAAAACCTAGTTTCCGGGACAGGGGCACGTGCATGCGCAAACAGGAAAAACCTCGATGAGGCAGAACGCAGTACGCGTAAATAAAACAATTAATCAGAAAAGACCAGTTGACTATATTTTACAAACCCTAGCATTTGCTACAACGTCATACCACAAGTTTTCCTCCCTGCTTCAAAACATATATCCAATTTCAGGAGAGGACATACCCTAGCTCCCTTTTTTCCAAAGCGGAACAGCCACAAGTGTTCCAATTTTTTCAACACGATGGAAAGAGCGCAATTTTCTTGTCACTGGGAATAACAACGTAAGCCCTTAATAAAATGGTAAAGTACTGTGCAAAAGCAAACGCTTGTTTCGAAGAGTGCGCACGTGCGTAGGGTGCATCCACATCACTCGTATCTAAGTAAAGGTACCGAAGCGCACGTGTAGCAAGTACAAGCCACTTACCGTGCGTACTCAAAACGGTAAAACATAAAAAACAGGAAACCTAATCTCTGTGGTATGGGCGCATTAATTATAGTTTTTTGTGCGTTTTCAACAACCAGGGTATTTATGCTGCAGAGCGTAAGTGTTGCGACGTGGGAACCGTGCGGAACGACTCGTACAGAGACTGGAATTTAGGCTGCAGTTCAACCCAGCAGATCACATAGGAGACTTCAGTTGAATACGAGTTTCCAACTGGTGGCAGGGCGGTTCTTACGAACGAGATGGTTTTACTTTTCGCTCCCTATCTCTTTTGCATGATCATGCCAATGTCTGTTAATGCGGAGACATGCGGCGGAACTACTGTTCAGCGATGCAACGCATCTCTGGTAAGACAGCATGTTGCTTGGTGCTTAGGCAAAAGTAGGCAAAAAAGTTGGCCTGGGTAAATGACTGTCGTAAAACAACGCCAATTAAAAGAAACGCGGTGCAACCATTGAAGCCTCAAGAGCAGTTTCAGTATTAGGGCAGCTTAGAACATTCAGATATTCCGGCGCTCTTCAGCGTTGTACTTTGTTTTGCGAACCCAAAGACTTGCTGATAAAGCCTCAGTGCATAGCATTAAAACCCAATAAAGCCGAATAATTTCAAAGGCTTCTACATTCCGTGGTGTAGCGTTTAGATAATAATCCACCTTAAATGCCTGGAATATTTTTGCACATGCCCTAGGCGGCCGAGAACTGAGAAGTTTTTCACAGCGCTTCGCGACTGGGGAAATGTTGTCTGGACCTGTATCTCTTGCTCGGCTGCTATGAATGAAGGGGGAATTAGGCCTCTGACATCACGCTAAGAGGCATACCAATTTGTACCCCAAGGCGCAGGGCAGGGTGCCTTACAGTGTTGCAGTCACATGCCTCATCGCCCGGAGAAACAGCGCATGAGGTAGATGATACATAATACATCGCCGTAGAGACAGGACAAAAAGCAGACACATGTTCAGTGGCGGGAGCTCGTCCTTTCATAACCGTGGACATGATCCCTTGCCATTGCGGGGTTATCTTGTTAAATCGAAGGTTTCTATGTCTCACCGATGGCGTAAGTTTCGTCCAAATCGTAGCTGAAGGAAAGCCAACTTTCTCTTCGGTGGGCGATGTGAAAAAAAGAAAGGTTTCTGTGGTCCGAATCGGGCGTTGGTCTCTTGCGTTTTGAAGCAGCATTACGACATTTTTTCTTCTAACCTAAATTTTTTTAACAATAGCGAAGCATATGTACCAGAACTATTTACAGATTATGGCGCTGAATATACAACACGAAACCGGTAATGTGGTATTCGGCGATCAAAATATTCACAATTCTCGCTCCACGATATTCACAACACTTCTCGCCAATGATACACATCGCTGTAGGAAAGGGTACCAATCCAGTCTAAAATCATTTTGGTCATAACGGCATTTTCTCCTAATTATCATTAAAATAAAGTGCAACTAGGAAGATACCATCGGCTCCGCGTTTTGGTCTAACACGCACAGTTTTTTTCAAAACTGTGTAGGGTCATCAAAAATAACAGGTGACAAAGCTGCTAATTCATGGCGCTACAAGGTACCGCGCAATGTAGGTACTTATGGGGTAGAAATAACTTCTGAAATGTCCGTGGAAGCCCATGGCAGAGCAATGCAGGTACTTCAATGGAACAGTCAATGAAACAGTGCTCAATTGTTTTTGGACCATCAAAAATTCGTTAGTACAGAAAGCGTTTTGCGGGACACTGTTAGTAAATATTCAGCGGGCGGAAAAGCGAGTTAATGGTCAAATTAGTCTGGATGTCTACAGGGGTGCATTGACGTGCAAAGTTAGACAGATTAGGGCAGACGTCTGAGCAAGTTGGTATTCCATTGCAAGACCGTTCGAAGCGCAAAACGTAAACGAGGGACGACGCAAATACGTGGGCCAGACATCCGGTGTTTAAATGATCGACTGCGGGAGCACAAATGGAATGTAGAGCGTGGAAACACGGGGCACCTTAGTGCGCACTGCCGAGATTGTAAAAATGTAAAGAATGCAAACCCGCCTTCAATCAGACTGTAACAATAGCAAGACATCACAACCAGTTAACAAGGGAACTTATCGAAGCTTGTGAAATGGCCCGCCTCGCAGGGGATGCATGCATGAGCAAGCCATCTCTGACTCCATCACAAAAGGAACTTTCGTATCTGGACATACGAATCTGAATGCGCGTGTCGCACAGGCTGCTGTCGAACAAATATTTTTTATTGTTTTATTCGGTTTTTGTTGTTTTGTTTTATCGTTGTTTTACCGTATTCCGATTTTATCATGCGTGTCTTAGGTGTGCGCGGCATGACCGCAAGAATGTACCGGTGTGCGCACGATTTCTGTGTATATACATGCATACTTTTCCTAATAAATCTTAGTTGGGAGTAGCGCGTGTCCCTGTGCCCTCTCATCGTCCCTCGTTTACGTTTTGCGCTACGAACGGTCTTGCAAAGTTAGACAGCAGTATGATGCACCCCTTAATATAACCAAGGAGACGGTTGAAAGCGAAGCTTTCTTCGTGCGAATTCCAAGGAAGAACGGGGTCAAAGCCGCTGCGACCAAATCTCCAAACCGTCTGCGAGTCAAACTTCAAGCTCAGACGACCACCAGGTAATCTCTCATGGGTATGCTTGGCGTTTAATCATCGCGGTCGTTAGATGGAGGGGTGCCCATTTTTGCTGTTAGCCCTTTAGGTCCTGGGGGTGTCAATTGACGCCATCGCATAGAAGTTCTTCTACCACATAAAGAACAAAAAGGAAAAAGCTAGTTTTTTGGGCAATGCTTCTTTAAATATGCCTTTTGCTGTAGACGTCACCATTTTTGGGCCTTAGTGGGACTGGACGCTACAAAAAAGAATCTCCGGTGAAAACGAAAGTCCGACATTCAGGTTAAAAAAGCGTACCTCCTAGTGGTATTCTGAATCTTGTAAATATTAAAATACATGCACTACGAAGGTCATGCTTTGTTTTTGGGCTCATCTGGTCAGAATGTTAACCAAAGCATGCAAAAAAGATATTTCTGCTCAATGTGAAATTTTGCATTGTCAGGTGCCCTAATTACTTGCACCATGATCAGCTCTATTGTTTGTTTGTATGTTTATCAGGACCAAAAAATTTAAAAAGCACACAGAAAATATTGTTTTGCTTGAATAAAAAACACGGCTATTTTAACCTAACCCTAGCTTACGTCGACCTAACGTCACCTAAGCCACCCAGCCCAAACCGACCTTGTTCGACCAATATTAGCGTAAACGTGATTCGTTAGTTCGGGCAATTGTCATGTTCAAATTACTCCTGGAGGTCTCCAGTGGTGCCATTGCGTCCTCGTAAAGGGCTACTGAAGCGCTTTTAAAAACGGGTCAAACTCTACTTTTTAAAATTATTACAGTGGTCAATTTCTCCCTACAAACATTTTTTAGGCATTTTTAGCTTGGGGACAGTGGTATTCGTCGCGATAAAGTTGACCTCACGCCTCGCTCACTACTCCCTCCTGCATCGCCGAAAGATATAGAAACCTAGAGGCAGCGACCAGAAGTAGCGTCGAAATTCGCACGACAGCCAGCGACGTGCGCCACCGCTTTGCTGTGTCCCAGCTTTCTGGCGAATGTTCCGAATTAAGCAGGCGTGCAATCTGCACTTTTTTCATCTTTATTCTCTAGAGCTGCTTCCGTGTCGATTTTTAACCGTAATGCTACTGTGTAATTCGCTAAAAAGACTCCTAGATACCAGATTTCCTACTCTAGCGCCCGTGTCGTCGGGTGCACTGTGGTTCACACACAATGCGACGGGCTCAAACAAATAGAGTGGTACCCCAAGTTCTTGATCCACTATTATAAGTGGATTAGAACGTTTGTGGGACAGCAGAGCTCTGGGTTTCCCAAACTTCTTGCTCTTTTTCCCGGCCAATGTTGTTGGCTGTGACGACAGCTTAGCTAAGTAGGTATATTTTAAGAAGAAATCAAGCAAGCTGGAAAACATGAAGAGTTTTCTGCTCGCGGAAGTGCTCCGCACACTCGCCGGTCGTGACGCCTGTACGGCCCACCAGACGATTCGAACCACGCATGTCGCGGCTGCCACCGCTCTTCGCTGCCGTCCATATTCAAGGCCGTCGCGAGAAGCAAGGTAAATGTTCAAAAGAGTGGATGATAGGGTGGTGGAAAATTGTGCTAGGGATTGTCATCCAAGGTGATTTTGAAAGGGTTGATCGAATTTGTATCACGATGCGGAGCACCGATCGGTCGAGGAGGTTCATCGGCGGCAGCAAAGAAACCTGCCCGAGTACGAGATGCGGCGAGAGCCCGATGGATGGTGTTACCTGCGGGCAAGAATGAACATAGCACCGATCCCTAGAATGACTATCAACGTGAAACTAGGGTTCCACATGCGAGAAAGGGGATGATAGTTGGGCGAAAAAACTGTGTTAAGGATAGTCAAGATTCCTCAAAAACAGAGTGAAGTTTCCTTCGAGGAGGTCGTCTCCCGCCTGCGAGACCACTTCGACCCCAGGCCTTCTGAACTCTACAGTCGCTGTCGTTTCCAACAACGCGACCAGCTACCAGACGATTTGATCACGGCTTACGTCGCCGCCTTTAAGACTTCAAAGAGCACTGACACCAATTTTCGGCGTTAATATTATTGCACCGTAAAAAAAAAAAAACAAAAACAAAGCGAGCCCGCAAACACGGAACGCAGCAGACGACGTTTGTGCACTTTTGCCCTCGATTCGGACCCTGCACGGAAAGCGGTAGTGCACGGTTGCACTCGCACTGAAAGAACTGGCGCTGCACTTGCACAACACTTTTGTGAACTAGTGCAACTTAGAGCATACGTCGGCCATCGTCGACTCCAATGGACGTCTTGTCAACTCAGTTACCACGTCTACAAACAACATAACAGCGGAAGAAATCGCAATCGACTTGGCCACCCACACCGATCCAAAGTACGTGAGAATTCTGACAGTCTCCCGGACCGCTTACCGCCACTACCAAGCTGGACGAATCTCGGCCATTGCCCTTGGCATTATTGCCTAACGATCGACGCCTAAGACAGTACATTGATCAATCCGATGTAAAACCAGACGTTATATGTCTTCAGGAGGCAGGCCATTCGCAATCATAAGAGAGTAGCGATCAAATATATGCCTCCGTGCTAAGCCTAAAGTTCCCAACATCAGCGGCCATCCGCGCAACGGGACCCAGCTGGAGCTGTTAGCGAAGGCGTTGTAAAGCTCGTCGGGGACCAGCGTGCTGCGCTTGGGTTCCTCACTACTCCATCACTCGACGCTGCAACTTCCCAGAAGAAGCCGAACTTCTCGTTATCGCTTTTGCCGCTGCTGACAACACATCCCCCGTCCGAACGACCAATATCTATACCGATTACAAGTCAGCATGCTACCTGCTCAGGGTCTTGCCTTCCCCTACTCGCTGTCCCTCTTCAAAAACGTTAAAGGCCTTTTCACGTGCACTGGATCCCTGGTCACGCAGGCGTTGCAGGGAACGAACGCGCTCATCAGCTTGCCCTCGAAGCTCTCCTCCGGGCCCCTGTCGACGCTCGCGACGCAAATCCTTGTCCTCCCCCTCCGCTCCACACCTTAGCAGACATTCTAAGCACACGCCGCACGTTCCCTCCTCTCCATTCTGGGCTTACCCGTCGCGAGCAAGTAGTAATACGGCAGGCGCAAACATATACACTGTACACACCCACTCGGCTACATCTTTTCCAACGCACGCCAGACACCCCTGTCCCACTCTATCCCCACTGCCTTATTCCCCCTGCCCAGGACCACATTCTGTGGGAGTGCCCCTACAACCCTACCCAACCACACAATTACACCGGAGAGTGGCTGGCTGTTGCGGCGAGTCTCCAACAGCAACGGGAACTGGCGGCCTACATCATCAGGGCCTTCAGCGGCTGCCTGGACCGAGGCGGCTGATTCGCCGCACCATCCCATGAATATTAGTTTTTCTATCTATCTATCTACCTTTTGGGGGACACCAACAGTCAGTTCCCGTATTCTACTACTGCCTATGTGTAGCAATGCCACTATGGCACCAGGACCTCCAGCCCGGCACCAGCATCTCCGCCCGACGCGGCGAATGGCGGAAGCCGCATTACTAGCTGCTACCTGCGCACATCGCAGGCCGCTGCACAGAGCTTGTTGCCGCGTCTCCGATCGTAAAAGTAAAATTCCACATTTCAGGAAGGAAATGATCCTGGAATTCGAAACAGCGCAAGAAGACGGGACAAGGAAACGACGACGAGTTGTTATCGTCGTTTCCTTGACCCGTCTTCTTGCGCTGTTTCGAATTTCAGTATGCACCACCAACTAGCCCAAACCACCGTTCTAACGCAGTTGAAGGAAATGATAGTGTGTTAAAATTTGTGCTAGTAATTGTGACTAGCGCTGGTAGTGAAAGCGGCGAACCAATATCTGCACAACTTCCCTGCACCCGACAAACAGAAGTCGGCCATGAGTCGTTGGAGGAGAACCCCATTTTAAAGCCCGCCGCGAGCGAACTTGTTGGGTTTATACTTCCCTAAGGCTCTCCTATTCTAAGGAAAGATTGTGTGAGCCCTGCATTGACCTGATGCCTTGTGGCTCGTATCTGTACGGGAACAGATTAAGATATTCAGGACGAGCGGTCACCGCAGCTCCGGCACTTCCGAATATGACGTCATCTGCCGCCGACCAATGGCAAAAGACAGCCAGGACTTGTATCCAGGTGAGCCCCCAGTTGGGCTCAATAATATCCCCGGTGCACTTCCTTTTCCTTTTTCACCAGAACCACCTAAGAAGAAGAAGAAGAAGAAGGACTCTGACTGCGCCCCCGGCAGGAGTCGTTAATTTTGACCAAAAGATGGTTTGGCTGTAGTTACACATAAAATAAACATGTTTTTCGAATTAGGCGTCAAGAAAACCGTAAAGTAATGCCCCCAACAATTTTTTTAAAAGCTCTTCACCAGCGCTTTAATGCAACCCCAAAGCATCTTTCCCTTTTTGCGCCTGCCGTCGCTGTGTTTATATTGCAAAGACGCGTGGCCAATCGCCTTTGTTAGACCTACATATGCGAAAGTAGCGCCAAAGTGTTTGGTACCTTTGCATTTGGCTTCTCTCTTTTCCGCTCGTATATCACCAGTGAGGCGAACTATTTCGTCCTCTCACTTACCGCCATCGTGATTTTTTTCCCTGCCTCAAATATTGATATTTCTCTTACCACAACCCATAGGCTACTTCAATCGCCTATGCTGGCCTACACGTACGGTGCTAAGGCCAACGTTTGCGGAACGTTTGCATTGAGAATACTAATTACCGCTGGAAACTACCGTACCTGTCTTTGAACAAAATTTTTCATGTAGAAGGCTCTAACTCATTCACAAGAAAACATTTGTTTAGGTAGAGCGCAGGGTCATCCGCGGGGTGGGTAGTGCTTTAAACCCACATTCTCTACGTCCAGGTTCCGATCCCGGAACGAGATTGGCCCAATTTTCGTTTCTCCTCTTTTATTTTCGTTGCGCCATCGACCAGTTCGAACCCTTCACTCCATAACGCTGACGCCAAATTTTCTGGTAATGGGGAATTTATTGCATTCGCATTAGGACATCATCGTTGGAGAATCTTTCCAGCTGCTTTGTAATTTCAAACCAATGACAAACTTTCTTGGCATTTCACCCTACACAACTGGACTAACATATATTGCAATTCCGTTGTACCTCGAGATTTATTCGGTGACTGAAAGGGAAGAGCGGATGTTTATCAAAAAATCACAAGGCTCCAAGGGCAAGTAAGTTTGAAAAAAAAAATACTTTGACCTGTTTAAAGGAGCGGAATGCCCACGAAGAAAATAAACACCTTGCTCAGTCAGCTGTCGCAACAACTGCTTGAGAGACCCTGCACTGTTGCTACTCACACAAAAAGCTCTGAAGTTTTTACTCAGGCTTGACAACAAATTCACGATGTTAACTGGCGGTAACAAGGATACTACCATTCATAAAGGAGGTTAATACCGTATCGGGACAAGCAATTCACGATATCACCAAAGTAGGAGCTGTTGGAGCAAAGAACATAAAAAAAACTAAAAAAAGTCCCATGAAAGCAAAAATGTATTAAAAGTAAAACATACGTATGAACCCCCAAGACCTAGAAAGAAGCGGCGAAATTTTTGTTAGATATTTAACGCCGGAAACGTCTCAAATGTAGACAAAACAAGAGGGGCAAGAGAGAGATTTGATTGACAGAGGGTCATTATCTCGTGCTCCTTTTGTTATTATTGTTACGTTAAAGCGACAGTTTCACTACTAGCAGTATTGGAACCATAATTGCCTACTTTTTTGAAACTAGGCATACTGCAAACAGTAATTGCCTGCATCGCATTTTTTGTATCAAGCTGCTGAGTCACTGATCTCAGGGGAAAGCAATAACTATTTTACCCCTAGTCCATTAATCATAGCATATGTGCACCCCAAGTAAATCATCCCCCATTAGGTTAGCGTCAATACGCCAGTGGTTTACCATGGTCGCAACCAAGTCAAACCAAATGTCTATCGTTTCTTGCTGACCCCAATCAATCCGCTCATCAAAATACCCCTTTCATGTCTTGCCCTTCAAAGTGGTGCTTAACGCTGCTTTATCGGCGACCTACTATCCATTGTAAATCGCGGCGTGAGGACAACCAAACTTTTATTCAAAATTTTTATGTTCTTCTTCCGTTTAGATTTACAGCTCATTTAAAACCGTCTACCTTGCACGCGCTTCGACTGATTTTACATTGGGATTGTGCGTTCGCCAAAAGCACCTGGACAATGGAACGTACGTCGTCACTTACAAGTCGAAGACGGGAATATTAGAGTGAGCATTTTGGCTGTTTTCTTGCTTTTGTATCCTGTAGTACATCGTACTCACTGATGCGATAAAATAACTAGCTGTTTTGAACTGATGCATAAAAGCTGACCAATGACGGCCAGCGCGGGCGACAAAAGCGGAACGAATAGAAACAGGAGGAACGGCGAAGAAATTCCGAGAATGCCAATACAGGTGGCCAAACAAGCGAACGACAAACCAATAATACCGGTGCTAAAGCTACCAAATGTGGCTGCTGACATGCTTAAAGGGGCCATGAAGACATAAACGCAAGTTTGGCTCATAGAAAAGATTGCCTCGTTAGAATCATACTGACACCACTTTGGAGGTAAACGTCGCTCAAATAAGCTAAATATTTAGGAAAAATGTGAATCGCCGTGCTACCCACTAGCGCATTTCCCGCAACAAAACCTATGATATCATACCAGTGAGCTCTGCGATTTATTTGTTTATTTATTTACAGGTATCTTACAGGCTTTTGGTTAGGGCATTGATAAGGGGGGCTAACAAAGACATGTACAACAAGTAAATGGGCGAAAGGTACCAAAACGTAAGCGCGAAACGTGAGTAACAAAGAAACAAGAACTAAGTATGTATAAATTGGAATCATACATCATCACCGAACACCTTAAAAGATGCAGTTTATGGCACACAGCAGTTAGGAAAGTGTACAATATGTGTAACTTAAATTGGCACAGATTCTTGTATAATATACAGGGAAAGTCATGACAGCGCTTGCAGGAAGTGTGAGCAGTTCGTTCAGATAGGTCGAAACAAAACAAATAAAGCACAAAAAATTAGTGGCCTATTCGCTTCACAAAACTCGGAAAAACAAACGCATATAAGCCGATCTTATAAGCTTGCCGAACAAGATATTTACGCATAAATTTAGGGCACATTCATTTTAAAGCAGTAAGAGTGGTGAGACAAACAGTGGAAGTTACGAAAGCCCACGTAAACATAGAAGTAGCGATTGATTGTACTGCGCGCACTATGGTTGGTTTAGCTCCATAGCACTGCGATGCTTTGGCGTTGTGTCAGACGACACTGGCCGATGGACGCAAGCAATGGTGTCTTACGCGATCATATTTCTCGAGCGAGCAGTATCTTTCACCAAACGATTATTTTCTCCCAGAACAAAAACAAGCGAGGTTTGAATACGGTCAAAAACAAACCAAAGGCAGAAAATGGCTTGCCATGGTATGGTGGCGCCATTGATGTTCACTAACAATAAACAAGGCTTCGAAATCGGCTGCAGAGCGGTCGGTCCCTGTGATGTCATTGCAGACCGCAAGAACTCACGATGTAGCGAGAAAATCAAAATTTTAACTTGAATTGATTAATTTATCAGTGAATAAAGCTTCGTTTGCATCCGGGTAAGCGCTGGGGGCACTATTAAACACAATTATTTCGACTAAAACAAATTTTGATTTTGTCTGCTGCATGGCCCCTTTAAAGGACGAAGAGCAATTGGCGTGGTGTGCAAGAGACTTCTGAGAAACGCCACCCTGAGGATTTCTCAAGCAGGAGCAAGGCGGACGCATTGGGCCGAGCCTTAAATCCGCTAAAGAGAAGGACAAGATGCTCGTGTATTTTTGAAGATCTAGTATGAATATTGAAATAGTTTATCAATTGGTACCTTTACTTTTGTTTTAATATTTTACACTGTTAGAGAGAAAAACAGAGGGGTTTATTTAAAGGAGAAAAAGTTGGCTTGGGTAACTATATTTCGAAGGGCTACTACCCAATCTTTTATAAATATTTTTAGGACTCAAACATTAGTCAAGTGCTACTCTCACACAGAACGTTTGCTGCTACTTTCAGGCTCGAAACCACGCAGACGGTTGCGCCTACAAAGGAGCCAGATCAAGTCAATATTACTGTTGGTAAGTAGGCCCTCGTACATCTCGCCTCAACAGCCATGAAGCTAACCATTCCTAACTGGCTCATTTCGCGCTTTTCCGCAATAATGTCTTTAATATAGAGGTCCTCCTGTAGCGACGCGGCCTGAAAAACGTAATCCGTAATATAAATTATTTGCACGTTAGAAAAGAGATACGCATGAATCGAAAGGTACTGAAAAACTAAGCCGCGAAGACTATATCTAGGCAATCCAAGACACCTTCGTAAGGCCTGCATTTATTTTTGAAATATTGTTTAGGAATATTGTTTCTGACCCGTCCATGTAGAGATTTATTGGCGTTGTTTATAACACATCATTGCTTCCCGCCCGTCCTTCGATAATTTGTGGTTTGTCAGTGGAGCGTTTTGTGGCGATTTGAAGTATCGCGCGTGCACCATGACGATTTAGTTCTGCGGATCTACGAAAGTGTAGGACCCCACACTTCTCTTCATGTGTTGTCGCTGTTAGTATACAGCGCGTGAAACTTTCACCGCACACGCTTTGTTATATCACAGGCAATATGATACTCAGTGCCTCTTCACTTGCCAAACAACAGCATCTTACCGCGAGGTTCGTAAAGCTGTGTTTCGAACAGGGGACATAGACCACTCGCACGAAAAAAGCTGCATCTTACGTCCTTAGGGGATTTTCAGAGCACGCGTTCATGTTTATAGAGCACTGTACACCGGTGGCAACCTGACATAAATAATTCACTAGCTTTGCACCAAACATAACATGCCTGGATGCTTTCTTCGAGAATGTTAAATTTATGACGGAACAATTCGCAAGGTATTTTGGTATAACATGCTGGTTTGTCCGACAAGCAGAGAAACGAAACTTTCGCGGTGCAAGCCGGCAATCGATGCGTTGGTATTCCACCTCAACAGCCCTCTACATTACGAACGTAACTGATACCACCCTCCAAGTGATAGAAGCACCGAAGCGATGTCAAACTTCGCGCCTGGCGCATAAAAGCCATGACAAATAGTGAGCTCATATAAAAGAACGACCAATATCGCGGTGTTGAAATTTCAAGTTGCTGTATTTCACATATTCGGCACTACCGGGTTCTTCGAAAATGAATGAGCGTGCGGTAAAAATCCTTGTTTCCTAAGAGATAGCGAGAATGTGGGTAACAATACACCTGTACCGAGAGGGTCGTGGTCTCAGTGATCGGGCTACAACCAATATACAAGCTAAGACTAGTATACGCCTATGCCGCAGCGTCTAGTTAGGAGTACCATGCCGTCGGGTTTCTACCTGGATATTCATCGGGCAAGGAATGCAACGAACATCACCACATAATATTAATTGGAGATTTCAATGCAGAAACGGAAAAGCAGGCGTGCGAACGTGCCGCGAAAATTTTTTTAATCCGTACTCCGAACAGCCAAAGGGATCCATTGGATAGGCTGGGCTGAAAAATAACCTGAGAATATCCATATTTTTCCGCAAGCAAAGGATTATAGAACGGAAACAGAAAAGCGCAAACGTCAAAATCACCGATGAAATCGACTTCTCTCCAAGTGCAGTTGCAGGTATTCTGCATGAAGTCAAGAGGCTAAGCGGTGGTTTAAGACAGTGATCACAGAATTTTGAGGAGCGGAGTGGGCGCATGTTTCAAAAGTGATGGCCGATACTTGTAAAACAAGACGCCAGTCTTGCAGTGTCTCTGTGGTAGTGTATGTGCATATAGAATAGCCTCTCGAAGCAAAACTCCCGATCTTAACCAAATTCACAAACGGTTACGACACAGCATGTATTGGAAGGACCACATCACTGCGATGACAACGAAATCAGCTTTAGGTGTAGAATCACAAAAAATTATGGAGACTAGTAAACTATCTAGCTAACGACGACGGTTATTCAAAATGTCCGGAGAATCCTTCTGTTGAAAACAAAGCGGCTAATCGAATTTGTGGAGTTGTGGCAATTAATTAACAGACGCGAGCATGTTTATTCACATCGCGACCTAACACATGCCAAAGGACGACAAACGTTAAAAATGGGAGGAAGCTTCAAATAACCAAAAAATGGCTGCAGCTTAGCTCCGCTAACCTTGGATATGGAAAACAAAAGCTTGACTTTGTCTGGTTGAGTCCAGGTTCGCTTGGTTAACCTTTGATTTACCTGTATTGCCGGCCACACCTCAAAGCCGTTCGGTTCCGTGCAACGCTCACAGAAGGAGGCGGGCGAATGCGGCGTTCGTCGGGCGGAGGCAGTGTTCATTCATGGCGAACGCACCGTTCCTCTTCACCGGGCGCGAGACGTGTCCCGTTGCCAGAAACGACCCAGCGCGGCATGCATGGGAAGCAGCAGGGGTAGTTGGCAGCCTTGGCCGCAGCGGTGGTGGCGACCACTGTCGGCGCCCGCAGGCGCCAACAGTCGTCCCCGCGAATCACGCAATGCGCTTCGAGGGGTGTGTCGCTGGGGGAGTGTTCCGGTCAAAAGGTCAATTGCGCATCCTCCAAGAAATCGCTGAACGAAAGTAGTAAAGCTGTGCTTTAAAAGAGTTTGCTGTTGGCAAAGTCTAAGCTGTATGTATCCAGGAAGAAAACAAAAAGTACGGAAAACCCTGGCTGAGATCATGAAACTGGTGAAAAGCATATGACAGTTTCATGAAAAGAAAGTGGTGACCATGAAAAGGTTATAAAGAGAGTTTACTCTTGTATAGTTAAGCAACAAAACACGACTAAAAGGAGTACCTTGCTCAGAGGGGTCCCACCGGCAAATAAGGAGAGGGCGAAAAGTCGCCTAAAGGAATCAAGAGAGGGCAAGCTGCACACAGACTAAGAGAAAACCGTAGACGTATGAATAATTACAAAGTCATTGTTCTAAGAAACCTTCTCAAAATTATCGTCACATTATTTCACGACGTAAAAGGACCGCTAGCCAGCAATAACCGCTCACCTAATTCTAGTTCCCAAATAGGAATATGCCAAAGAGCTTAACAACTACAGACATGTCAGCCTGCTTTATGTTCTATAAAAGTTTTTCACGATGGCGATAGCAAACCATTAAGCGACATTCAACATTTCAACCAACTGAAGAAACACACTGAGTTTAGAAAACGCTGTACAACGTTGAGTGACGTTGATGCCGTCCATCAGGAACTACAAATGTGCAGAGTATAGCAACACCGATTTGAAAAGCATTGCGAAGCATACAACAAAGGACTTCTACACGGCTCTCGAATGACAGCTACAATAGATGCATTGATATTATTATCGTCCATACCAAAAATCTCCAGAAGTACAGGGAATTGTTCTAGTAATGCGTATCACGGTTAGACTGCATGTCAGGAGTGTAAGTCATTTATTGCCCAATATTGCCATAAGAACCAGAAAACGAGAAGAACTTCTTGCTGGGCTAGTTGGTGAATAGTTGGCATGATTTGAAGCGCAACAAAAAAAAAAAAACACTGACGAAGAACAGAGTAGATGAGACAGGCGCTACTCGAGACAGGCGGCTGTCTCTTCTACTCTCTTCTTCGCCCGTGTTATTCTGTTGCGCTTCAATTCATGGGAACCAGAAGATGTTGGGTTATTTTGTTCTTATTAGTGGTGATTGTTTTCTTTTCGCCAATGATGTAAATCTATACCATTATTGCGAGAACGTGCCTTCACTTTGCAATTAAACTTTTCTGAGGGTGCAAGGGTTACAGCAGAGTTGGTTGGTTCGCGCGTTTTCTTTAATCGCATTTTCAAAGTTCCTTTGCTGAATTTTTTGTTTTGTCTTCGGTTTTTGGCGTCATGTATAAGATTCATCATATTTTGATTTTGTCAGATCACTTTTTTGAACATTTTATTTTTGATAGTTTTTTAATAATTTGGTTCAACAGAATTCGGTCCGGCAAATTAATCTCCATTTACGCTCTTATAAGGGTTAAAGTTGCCTTTGTCAAATATTCAATTTTGTGGAAATGCGGGCCATTAAACGGTTCGCTATTTCCGCTATTTTGTATTCCAATTTTGAACGTTCTTTTCCGAACTTTTTTTTTGTTTATTCATCAGTTTTTGGGGGAGATGTATGAAATGCACATATGTGAGTTTGTCTGACCCCTTTTCTAACAAATTCAATCGTTTTATTTTTCCTATTTTTTCGAACTTCTGTCCGACCATTTATCTCTTTGGCGCTATTACAAAGGGTAAATGCATTAGTTACGCGAAAGGTGCATTTGTGTGCTAATGCATGGCGTTACGCGGCAGGCCTTTTCGCTATTTTTGTACGGTTTTTTACGTTCTTCTGAGGAGCGTTTTTAGTTATTCTTGGGTTTCGAGGGAGATGTATAAGGTGCATACATCTCAGTTTGTCAATTCGGTTTTGTGAAAGTAATGTGTATTTATGTGTCGTATTTTCTATTTTTTCAAAATTTGTTCGACCAAATATCTCTAGTTGCGCCATTATAAAGATTTGAGGGGTTACTTCTGCCAACTCTGCATGTTGTGGGAAATTCATGGCGTTGCACGGTCCATGTAACACAGGGGGCGGGGGTAATCGCCAAAAAACGCAACGCTTTATATCTAGGAGTTACATATCAGGACGGCAATCGAACAAGGTTGCACCATATGAAGTTATTTTGCGCCCGTCCCCAGGGGGGGGGGGGGGGATTTATTGAAATCCGGCTGAAAACTTGAGGGTGGTGTAAGGGTAGAATATATTAGCACGTTGAGATTTCCAAATGCGTTGAGCACTTCAGGGAGGGGAGCCCTGCAAATATTACATCAAGAAATGTACCAAAAAAACTGCGTCAGAGGGTTAGAGCTGAACATCCTTAAATCGAAACTGTCTAAATGATTGAATGCTTCAAGTAACGTACCATACAAATCTTGGAAAATTTGTCGCTGTTCCCACAAACCACTACAACACAGAGTGAAAGCTTTTCAATTAAATTTTTTGTCGTTAGAGTTGATGTGTATGAGATATGTACGATTTAGTCCGACGAAGTCTCCATAAAAGCCTGTTGAAAAGTTTGCTGATTAAAACGGGAGGGGACTCCGCCGCGGAGAATTAGAACTACGCGCCGCCGCGCTTGCAGCATGGGGCCTGGAGCACGGCCAGAGAAATGGGCCCGCAGTCTACACCTGAGCTTGCGTCGCCTCAGGGAAGGAGCGAGAAAACAGTGAGAAGCTAAATCGGGTAAAAGCAATCTGAAACCATCGTAGCAGTTTTTTTAGAAGACTATCATTTGCGACTTATGTCCGTGTGGAATAAAATTTCACCGTGTGGGGCGTGCATACAGAGTTCTTCATTTCGGAGGTCATAGGCGTAGAGCCTGCCGCTGCCAGTGACTACGACGAGGTGACCGGCGAAGTACCAGTGTGGACCTCGGTAGAAAGTAATGGTCGGGTGGAATTCTACTGGTCTCTTCTTCAGTTTTGGGACACTAGAAGCCGTTCGCTGCATTCACTCGTTGAAGAAAATAGTGCCAACTTTTTCGCCTTCGAGCATAACGGGTAGCTTTTAGTAGCGGCTTTTCCCAGCGTTCAATGTCTGATATGCTATACGCTTTCACAGTCCCATTGTACGGCTTTTGTAGTTCACTTTCGTTGGTTCGAACTTTCATTAACTCAAATGAAGTTGATGTTCCCGTAGAGTTTGAATTAACGAGCCATTACTTATATCAAGCGCACAATATATATCGGCTTGAGTTCCCACGGCGCTTGTAATCACACGTACTCAGCAGAAGGCTGCCTCTTTTACTAAAAATTGTATACTACCAATCCGCAATTCACGTAAACACTTCAAGGACAAGAATCATGAATGTAACCAGCGCAGGAAGATAAGGTACCGCAGGAAAAAAACCACACAGGATGTCCCCAAATTCCAAGGCAAGAACTTGCGGACATCCTAAGCATTTTGAAATAAAGACTTGGGTTGGCCAAGGAGTCTTGAGAGGCGTGGGAATAGCAGATAAGTGGCTTTTATTACAGAGTAAAACTTGTGCGGAAGACAGCTGATATTAGGATAAGAAGCGGCGTTCGGTAGGAACAGTAGTGCGTGAAAATGACAGCACATGAACCACCAGTGGGACAGACTGGATGCGGAGCAACTGCACTAAAAACAAATAAAAGCCACATTACTCGATTGTGGGAAGAAGCAGAAAAGTTAAAAGCCAAAAGTGGAATCAGACACTGTACAATTGGAAGCGCTTGGAAGCTTAGCGCAGAGGCCTTTCGTAACACTGCACATTATTGCCTTCTGCTTGCGATGATGGTTCTTGTTTTGCTTTTTTTCTGGTTGTCACAATATTGCTGTGCCGCTCTTCGAATGACACTAGAGAAAACCGCTTATTTCTGAGGAAACGGGTGTACTTTAATTCGGGCCCCGATAAAGAACGCGGGAAGCCACAACAGCGGAGAAAATGTTTATAGAGCAGCTTGATATGGTTGACAACGCAGCACTTCGCCGTGTCTGATTTGTTCTCCGCGTTGCTGGTAATCTGTATAAAATCAATATGCACGCACTAATAATTTTGTCTACGTTCTTCTTTACAGATGCTAGCCGTAGCTACATTGTCCAGGTTCGGTATGCTGACTATGGCATCTGCTTTGTTGTACGGTACGAGAGCGACTTATTTGGTAAGAATAATTTATGGCTGGAAAGACAGGGGTGTTGGAGAAGTCTTTTGAAGGGGTCTCTTCCTGGTTTCCTATCCCCGAAACGTTACTTATTGCCGTCAGGTCTATTCGTTGGCGCTCCAGAGTTTTCTTATACCTTTAGCCTGTGTGTTCCGGTCCACGCTGCCGTTCTCCCCTCACCAGAGAGACGTGGCATTCCGGGTGATTTTATTCGCAGGGTAATGAATGCCCTTCGTTTGTAAAATTTCATTGACAAGCTGCTCTTGGTGGCTTGAAATGAAAATATGCGCATTTCTCCTCTTTCTCTCATTAAGGTATATTTTTGCTCCGGAAATCAAATTTCTTACATTGATACCTTTACCGCCGAAAGATCCGGGGCGCAGTTCATAGGCATCCGTGCACACTACCAAAAGCATCACAACGCCATACGTTTATGCAATATCGCTTTGCTAATGTGGCCGTAATATTTTTGCCCACAGCATACGCTGTACCTGGTAGGCGTAGACTAATTATGAGGCAGTAGCTCTTCGCACTATCTCCAGTGGTCGCCGTGAGTATATGCCGCCTTGGTTCAGGGGAAACGCTGCGGTCTGAACGAAAAGCTGGGTTATTTATCAATTGTAGCGGCGCGTGTCTACCGCGCCGAGGCGACGACGACGACGAAGGCGGAACCACGAGGCGCACGCTCACGTGCGCTCGTGCTGGAGGAATAAAAATCAGTTCGAGCCCAAACGCTGTCATGGCTGGTTGTCACTGCGCCGGTCGCGACATGATTTGGTGACGTGGACCGAACTCGCCTCTTCTGACCGCGCCATGTCGGACCCCTTCGGCTTCACCGGATTCTGCGGGCCAACTACAACCCGGCGCAGCTACGCCCGCCCACGAAGCAGCTCCGCCTGCTCACGCTACAACCGCGGCTGTGCACAGCGCTACTCTACCCCCGTTTTGGACTCGGAACCCGCGGACATGGTTCACGCAAGTCGAAGCGCGCTTTCCGTCTGCATCGCATCACCAGTAGCCAGGAGACGAAATATAACAGCGTCGTGACCTCCTTGCCAGGCAGCATCGCGGACGAGCTAGCCGACATCCTCGACGCCCCACATCCTGAAGCGCCGTACGACCACCTAAAGGCAGCGATCATCCAACGCAAGTCGGAGTCGGAGCGCAGCAGGCTGCAGCAGCGCCTTCTGAACACCGAGGAGCTCGGTGACAGGCGACCCTCGCAGTTGCAACATCGCATGCGGCAGCTATTGGGCGATCATGGCCAGGACCTCACTCAATCCACTTCTTCGGGAGCTCTTCCTTCAACGCCTCCCCCAGAACATGGTATTGGTACTTGCGGCAGCCGCTGACATGCCACTCGACCAACTCGCGGAACTGGCTGACCGCATCGCGGACTATTCCCGGTCCCCAAGCATCGCCGCAGTCGTCGATACGCCCTCCACCTCAAGGGACGACTCCAGGCTTGGTCGACTTGAGAGCCGCATTGATGAACTCAGCCATCAGCTGTCATCCCTCGCACCCCTCTTGCACCGACGCCGACGTGCATCCCGCACCCCCCGACCGACGGTACTCCCCATCCCCGTCCCGTTCTCAACATGGCTCCTCCGCAACACGCGGTGAGCCTGGCCCTTCGGGCGTCTGTTGGTATCATCGTACCTTCGGCACTGCCGCCCGCAAGTGCAGCCAGCCTTGCTCATGGACGGGAAACTAGGAGACCGGACACTGGCGGCGGCAAGTGAACCCGGTCATGCAGTCAGCCGCCTCTTCTACGTCACCGACAAGGTTGCCGGCCACCGCTTCTTGGTCGATACGGGAGCAGAGGTCAGCGTCATACCGGCCTCTTCGCTAGACCGACGACGCCGAGAAATGACCTCCCCGTTAATCGCCGTCAACAACTCGCCGATCAACACCTACGGCCAGCGGTCGCTCACAGTCAATTTTGGCCTACGTCGCACCTTCCGGTGGCTTTTCACAATTGCTGACATCAAGCAGCCCATTCTCGGTGCTGATTTCCTGGCTTTCTACAACCTGGCCGTGGACGTGCACTCTCGACGCCTCGTGGACATGACGACGAGCCTTTCAGTACATGGCATTCTCTCCTCTGCCACGGCGACCGGACTTCGAGCCTTTGTGCCATCTTCCGTGTACGAGAAGATACTTGCAGATTTTCCCGCGATCACAAGACCCCACACGGGAGAGTCCCCGGTGAAGCACACCATCACCCACCACATCGTCACGAAGGGACCCCCTGTCTTCGCTCGAGCGCGTCGTCTCGCCGGATCGCGTTATGCCATTGCTCGTCGAGAGTTCGAGCACATGCTGGAACTGGGAATTGTCCGTCCATCCTCGAGCAACTACGCGTCAGCCCTGCATATGGTACCCAAAAAGGACCCCGGTGACTGGAGGCCATGCGGTGACTACCGTGCCCTCAATGCGATCACCGTGCCGGACCGGTACCCGCTCCCTCATTTGCAGGACTTCACCGCGAATCTGGCAGGCTGCAAGATATTCAGCAAGGTGGACTTGGTCAAAGCTTATCACCAGATACCTGTGGAGCCAGCAGACATACCGAAGACTGCCATCATTACACCATTTGGTCTCTTCGAATATGTCCGCATGCCCTTCGGCCTGCGTAACGCCGCCCAGACCTTTCAACGTGCCATCGACGAGGTTACCCGCGGTTTAGACTTTGTCTTTGCCTACCTCGACGACCTCTTGATCGCAAGCTCATCACCATCCGAGCACGAAGTGCACTTGCGAGCCCTTTTCACTCGGCTTGACGAATATGGCTTCGTCATCAACCCCAAAAAGTGTGTCTTCGGCGTGCAGACCATCGAGTTCCTGGGCCACTTGGTCACTCCACAGGGCATCAGACCTCTCGACACCAAGGTGAAGGCCATCCAGGACTTTCCACAGCCCACCTCAATTAAGAAGCTTAGAGAGTTCTTGGGCCTGCTGAACTTCTATCGGCGGTTCATTCCCAACTGTGCCGAACTAGTCCAGCCCCTCACTGATCTGCTGGCCACCAAGACAGGCCCTGCAGAGCACTTCGAGTGGAGCGAGCAAGCAGCGTCCGCCTTTTCTGCTGCGAAGAAGGCCCTCTCCGACGCTGCCATGCTTATACACCCCGTTGCTGATGCTCAACTTCGTCTTATAACCGACGCCTCCAGCGTGGCTGTCGGTGCTGTGGTTGAGCAGTTCGTCTCCGGTTGGCAGCCACTTGGTTTCTACTCCCAGAGGCTGAAACCTGCTGAGACAAGGTACAGCACCTTCGGGCGCGAGCTACTGGCTGTCTACCTTGCCATCAAACATTTCCGGCATTTCCTGGAAGGCAGGGACTTCTACGTCCTTACGGATCACAAGCCCCTGACGTTCGCCTTCCAGCGCAACCACAGCTCGTACTCGTCGCGTGAGATCCGACACCTCTCCTTCGTCTCGGAGTTTACTGTCGATCTCCGCCATGTCAGCGGCCCGATCAACACTGCTGCTGACGCGCTGTCTCGCGTCGAAGCCCTTTCGTCTTCACCCCAACCGATTTCCATGGAAGAGCTTGCTTCTGCACAGCAACAAGACACTGAGCTCCAGCAACGCCGCTCTGACACCTCCACGCTGACTTTCACAGATGTGCCGTTGCCGTTTACCGAAGGCACAATCACATGCGAGACATCAACCGGCGTCTCCCGACCTTATGTTCCACCGGCGTTTCGTCGAGCCGTTTTCGACGCCCTGCACGGCAAGAGTCACCCCGGCATCCGAGCAACTCAACACCTCGTCACAGCTCGGTGGTTCTGGCCCTCCATGAATGCAGATGTCCGCCGGTGGGCACGCACCTGCCTCCAGTGCCAACGTGTCAAAGTAACCAGGCACACAGTCACTCCTGCCTCGCCATTCCATCCACCGGACAGCCGTTTCGCGCACGTGCACATTGACCTGGTCGGCCCCCTGCCACCGTCGCGATGCGCCACCTACTTGTTGACGTGCGTGGACCGCTTCACGCGCTGGCCAGAGGCAATCCCGATCCCTGATATTACGGCGGAAACAGTCGCCAAAGCATTTGTTGGTGGTTGGGTGTCCCGTTTCGGCTGCCCTGCTGTTGTCACCACTGATCGCGGGCGTCAATTCCAATCAGCCCTGTTCAACGCTCTCGCTGCCATCTTGGGAGTACGCCACATACACACCACCTCCTACCATCCGTCTGCCAACGGGATGGTGGAACGTTTACACCGCCAACTCAAGGCAGCTCTCACCACCTACGAGCCAAGGGAACACTGGGCCGACCACCTTCCCCTCGTCTTGCTCGGACTACGCTCGGCTTTTAAGGCAGACCTGCATTGCACATCTGCCGAGCTGGTGTATGGCTGCCCTCTTCGTCTCCCGGGCGACCTCCTCACACCTCCGCCTGCCGATGGTCCTTCGGACCCCGGTTACGTGGCTGACCTTCGTCGCCTTTTCGAGCAAATCCGGCCTGTCCTTCCTCGACAACGCAGCGACCACTCCGTCTTCGTGAGCCAGGACCTTTCTTCCTGCACTCACGTGTTCGTGCGCCACGACGCTGCCCATCGACCCCTCACTCCCGCTTTCGATGGCCCATACCGCGTCATCGAGCGGCACCCAAGACTTTCACCCTCGACATCAACGGCCGCCAAGACGTCGTCGCCGCTGACCGCGTAAAGCCTGCATACCTCGCCTCTCTTCCGACCCAATCAGACCTTCCCCGTCTCAACAACCATGCCCAGAACTTTGCACCATCAACCGTCGAAAACTGTCACGTGGTCTTCAACAACGGCCTCCGGCTCTAAGGGGGGGAGCCCTGTAGCGGCGCGTGTCTACCGCGCCGAGGCGACGACGACGACGAAGGCGGAACCACGAGGCGCACGCTCACGTGCGCTCGTGCTGGAGGAATAAAAATCAGTTCGAGCCCAAACGCTGTCGTGGCTGGTTGTCACTGCGCCGGTCGCGACAAATGTATATAAAATTACTGAAGCAGTGTCGCTGCATTTGATGAGAGAATAAGTTTGTTTTACACTTTATTTCGAGAAATGTTTATCTAGGATAACTTTTCTTTCTCTGTCCTTCATGAACCTATTAGAAGAGGCATGATCGGAATGCAGCTATAATATTAGCATTGTAGGATAATCGTGAGGATAATCATTTGGATTATAGGGGCATTTCAGGCACCTATAATTCACATGAACTAAATAAACCGGTGTTCAACTTTACCTTGTCAGCATATGACATCCATCGGTTTGGGTACTCTTTTCAAGAACCTCTAATTTCCTCTTACTTAGGGTAGCTTGCGGACATCGTGATAGGCTTATTCGACGAAGTGGGTGTTTTTTGCGTTGACAAAAGCACAAGACGATCAAGCTCTTATAATGTAACATTTGCTTGAATCGACCTTCGGATGCTTGGTCTAGCTCCGATCGACTTCTTTCTGGCCTGTTTTCCAGGCAGGAAGCCTCGCGACCTTGCGAAACATTATGGCAGTCTCCGTCAATTGGATACATATCATGCTTGATACTACTATACCTAACGATTAGATGCCGGAACTTTCGGCAAAATGCTTATATTTTTCCTGAGTCCGTATGGAGCGTATTTAATATATAAGCTCCAACTAACGAAAATGAAACGCTTTACGCCATATGTTATTGTGCCTTTAGGTGCCCATTTTGAGTTTCGGGCCTATATGGTCTTTTTTGCACTTACATATGCCTTTTTAGGGTTGTATATCACTTTTTGGCATTTTTCGCACCCATGTTCCGTCAAAACTCTTCTCGTTTCAAATGCCCGAAACTTGGAGTTTGTCTCACACTGTTTGGAAAGATAATCCACACGCCGTACCAGCGGAGCTGCATCGGAACTGTTTCCGCGAAAACCTCTCGCACTGTGTTGATCACCCCATTCGCAACAATCCGCCCAGCTTTCCTTCCTTCATTAAGGATACCAGTAATGTTCTCTGAGACATCACAGAAATTGAAATTCCTGGTACCTGACTACAGTCACCCTCAATGTTGCGTCACTGTACACTGACATCCCTCATGAGCAGTCGTCATGTGACAAACCTATCAACTCTTCTACTCTTCAAATTTTTCTTAGACTCGTTCTTGAAGTTAACAATTTTGAGTTGGACGACGTCTATTACGTGCACGTCAGCGGAACGTCAATGGGAACTCGAACGGAACCAACTACGCCAATATCTGTATGGCTCGCCTCGAATCAAACTTTCTTGACACCCAAAAGTTAAAGCCACTGTACTACAAAAAATATAACGACAATGTATTCATGGTCTGGCAGCACGGTGACGCGGCGCTTCTCACCTTCATCGAGGCATATAACGTAGCAGATCCTAGTATTTCCCTTTTTCATACCTACTCGAAACACAGTCCCAACTTTCTGGACGTTACCGTTACTACTTCCTATGGAAGGCTTTAAAATAAACTCCACAGAAAACCGACAGACCCGCCGCAGCATTTGCATTTTCAAATAAGCTACGTCAGGCACTGCAAGACCAAAATTTCTCATTGTAAAGCACACCATCTTTAGAAGAATTCATACAACCCAAGCCGATTTTGACTCAAACTGTCGAGAACTTAAGACCGCCCTCATAAAATAAAAAATACCCGGGACAAGTTATCGGACGACGCTATTATGCGAGCCAACCAATTAGACCGTAGCGGAATCTTTAAGCAAAATCTCCGAACGTTATTCCTTAAACTAAACTAGTGTTAACCCTCTCAGCCTCCGCTCCAAGAGTATCCACCGTGCTAAGAAAACATCACAAAATCCTAATTCAAAGCGAACGTCTAAAAAGTATATTTCATAAACCACCACGCCTTGTCTACCGACGCAATAAGAATTTTGCGAATTTTTTACTAACACTGGTATCAATCGAACGCAAACCACTTGTTGCATTCTCTGTAATAGTCCTCGATGTAAATTATGCCATCAAATGACCACCACGCAGCGTGCCACCAGCATGGCTGCAGACTACTACGTAAATACAAATGGTAACATTGACTGTGACTCCGCTACTGTCGTTTACCTTCTGGAGGGCACTATTTCTAGGCAACAATATATTGAACAAACTGAAACGCCCTGTCGAATGCAGGTAAATTTCCCCATTCCCGCAGACAGTGCAATTTCCCCTTGGGGAGGTGGCTGCGTTCCAAGCACTACTTTTCAACCTTCACCCATTCAGGATTTGAGCAACGTACCTATTTTTCTATATTTTTCCCACCCGCCAACGGAGCGCACACAAATTGCGAACTTCCTTTATTTCCTGTTTGCGCTCTTACTTTATTTCCTGTATGTATACGTTCACACCTGACTCCCGTTCCACTTATTACCCCTTTCTGTACACTTCTTTTCGAAACCGTATTCCTCCGATCTGTATGCGCACTTCCCTGGCGCCTTCAGGTGCAGCCCACATGCATTGGTTCCCTTCATCTTGTTCAATGGTTAGCTCATTCTGCAATGCTCTTTGGTGCGCCGCATGTTCTCCCCATCCATCGAGAGCACACACAAATTGTAGTCGTCCTTTATGCCTGTATCTATCCGTCCGAAGCCATCTCCCGATCCTCTGAATACCATATTGTGTACATTTCTCTTCTGTTTGAAACCATAACGTCCCGAGCTGGACGCATGCCTTTGCGGTGGCTGAACTTGCAACACATACCCTGTTTGTTGCCATATCGTCATGTAATCTTGAGAGCTGCTTTATTTTAAATCAACTTTCTGTTTTTCGCTTCTTGCTTGTTTTCTTGTTGTCCCAGGGGCACAGCCTGACTGTATGCATACTCTCCCTTTTCCAAACATCTTTCCCTTCTTCTGATAGCTTTCCGCAAAGCTATATAAAGAATATGTTCCAAATATTTATGGCAATAATATTCTCACGAAGACAAAAATAACGCAATGCTTGAAAGAAAAGTTTTTTAGAGCGAACTTGGGCTCCCCTAATAACTAAAAAAAAAACAGGCCGCGAAGCAGCAGTCAAAAAAGTGACCTGCGCATGCGGGTGTCAGCGAATATAATTCCGTGGGGTCTGCTCTGCGGACATTTTCTTTTGGCACGGGCTTTTCCAGAACCGTCGAATTACATGGAGAACACTGTAGATAAAAGAACACTGTTCTAGACTATGCCGTTAGGGCTAACAATCTCGCTATCAAATGAGATAATCCGTGCTACATAAGGCAGAAAGAATGGAGCAAGCTCTTTGGTCGGATAATTATAACGCAGCCCGGCGCAGCCGGGTGGTAGAGGCAAAAGTGTAAATAAACAAATACAATGCATGGTTCGCGCATTACCGCCCCTCCCCCCCCCCCCCCCCCCATCCCTCTTTAAGGTAGCATCGACCCGTTGCTAAAATGAAACGACACTCTGAACAAACCAAAAGTGAAGTCCCTCATTTTACGTGAATGGTTTTAGGCGAACCGCGTGGATTACTTCGAGCCGCGTGCGTCGTCATGATTTTCCACAATCTCCCTCGGGGATCACCTCGTAGGTATGTTGGCGAAACACATTGTAGGATCCAGTAGGGTCCAAAATACCGTCGCAGAAGCTTCTCCCTGAGTCCACGTCGTCCGATGGGAGTCCAAACACACGATCCCCTGGGCATACTCGGCGTCTCGGCGTCGGAGCTCGTAGCGTCCGGCATCCACAAGCTGCTGGTCCGTTGTGCGAACTCGAGCGAACTGGCGGGCCTCCTCGGAACGCTGAAGGTATCCTTGGACGTCGGCGTTCAAGTTATTGTCTTCTGCGTGCAGAGGCATAGCGTTAAGCATTGTAGTCGGCCATCTTCCGCAGACAAGCTCCAACAGTTTCATCTGTGTTTTTTACTGCATAGCCACGTTGTACGCAAACGTGACATCTAAAACAACGTCGTCCAAGTCTTATGTTCAACGTCCACGTACCTAGACAGCATATCCGCGATCGTCTTGTTCAGACGTTCCGTTAGTCCATTCGTTTGGAGGTGGTACAGCGTCGTTATTAGGTGATCCGGTGTTGCTGTAGCGTTAGATTATTGCATAAGCTCCTCAGTGAAGGCCGTTCCAGTGTCCGTGATTAGAACGTTTGGGGCTCTATGTCGCGATACAATTTTGGGCCGAATTCTCTAAAACGACGGGGCGTCGCTTTCAAACGACGTGGTAGCGCCATGCGAATGCATGTGCTCTGGGGTTGGGGTCGTCGCTTTGAGTGCAGATGAGGCACCAGATAAGCCAAGAAAAGCACTGTAGGAAGAGGCGCAAAGCAACAAGCAAAATGGCGCTTTTCTTGGCTTATCTGGTGCCTCATCTGCACTCAAAGCGACGACCCCAACCCCAGAACACATGCATTTGCATGGCGCTACCGCGTAATTTCAAAGCGACGCTCCTTTTTTAGAGAATTGGGCCCTTGGTTTATAAATTACCCCGAGAACTTCTTGTGCAGTCCCCCTCGAAGAGCGGCGTCTCTGCGTAGCATGTCATGCAGTCTGTCGCTACGACAATCCACTTGTTCTCAGGTCGTGACGTGGGGAACCTAGCCCTAATGGCCATTTGAATCTGTTGGGAGGGCCTTGATGGGACGGCGATCAGCTGCTGAAGCTCGGCTGGTCTCGTTGTCGGCGTTTTTCTTCGCTGGAAGTAGCCAGTAGCGACCGCTCCGGATGTAGTGGGCGACGTCGGATGCAAGGCAGGGCAGTAGCACTTCGCCTTGATTTTTTAAATAGTGCGAGCTGTGCCGAGATGTGAAAAAGACCGGTTGCCGTGGCACGCTTCGAAAATGTTTGTCACGAAGGTACGCAGGAATGACTAGAAAAATTTCTTCTCGTTCGGGGCCGAAATTCTTCTATACAAGGACGGGCATTTTTCGGCTGAATTCTGGTAAATTCCGTTTGAACAGCCCAAACACGGCGACGTTGCATCCTTCCAGACAGTCGATCATGTTGCGTAAGTCGGGGTCCGGCACGCTTCTTTACGGCTAGGTCGCTTTCTGTCACGACTCCGAAGAACACGGCTGTCTTAATCGGAGTCTAGTGCTGATGGGTCGACGTGGGCGCGGGGCCGGCTGCCGGCGTCGGAATGTTTCCTGCCGGATTTATAGAAGATTGCAACGTGGAACTCTTGCACACGCAAGCTGCACCACACAAAACAGCCAGAGTGGTTCTCCAATTGGCGAGCCAACACACCGCATGCTGGTACGTTACAACATTGAATGGTCTACCATACACGTATGGGGGAAATTTCCAAATGGCCCAAATATTGCGAAGCACTCGTTCTCAGAGGTTGAGTAGTTTTTCCCCTGCTTCGACAGACGACGCCAGCAAAGGCGATTATTTTTTGCAACAGCTTTGCTTTAGGACGAGGAAGGCACCCAAGCCTCTATCACTGGCGTCGGTGTGCATTTCCGTTTCGGCGTTTTTGACAAAATGAACGAGCACGAGCGGGTTTTGCAGGCGTTGTTACAGCTCGCAGGATACTTTTTCTCGGGCGTTTTTCTAGCTTAAAGGGGTTCTATCTTGTGTCAAGTGCGTGAGTGGCCCGAGAATGCGTGCTACGTTTGCGACGCAGCGCCGGTAGTGTGCGCACAGCTCGATACATCTTCGGACGTCCTTCTGGTCTTTAGGTCTTGGTACGTTTCCTATGGCTGACGTTTTCGCCGTGTCAGGCAGGACTCCCACGGCGTTGACGACGGGACCCAGAAACTTGAGTTCCTCGTACGCGAAGCGGCACTTTTGAAGTTTCAGCGGAAGCCTGACGAACGGATAGCCTTGAGTAAAACTCAAACCGTGCAAGGTGTTCGTGAACGTTCGGGCGAATACCACTGCGTAGTCGAGATACACGACAGAGGTGTGTCACTTCAAGGCAGCTAGCACGGTTCCCGTGACTCTTTGATATGTTGCTGGTCCCGTACATAGCCCGAACGGCATTACTTTGAACTCGTAAAAGCCGTCCGGGGTTATAAATGCAGTCTTCTCTCAGTATCTCTCGTCGACTGCTATTTGCCAGTAGCCTGGCTTCAGATCCATCGATGAGAAGTACTTCGCGTGGCAGAGGTGGTCGAGGGCGTCGTCGATTCATAGCAGGGAGTACACGTCCTTATTCGTGATTTTGTTCCGATGCTGGTAGTAAACGAAAAACCATAATATGGTGTCTTTTTTTTCACTAGTACGACCGGCACAACCCTGGGGATTTTCGATTTGTGTCATATCGTCGCTGAGTATTTCTTCCACTTGTGTCCGGATGGCTTGCCGCTCGTGGGAGGACATGCGGTACGGGGACTGTCGGGTAGGTCGGGCTCTATCTTCGGTTGTTATTCGGTCCTTCGCTAGAAGTGTCCGACAGAATTTTGAGTTCGACGAACAACACTCGCTGTTGCGACGCAGCAAAGCCAATAATTTATTTTGTTTTTCTTGCGGTAGCGCCGCCTTCACGTCGAAGGAATGCGGAAGCCTAAAGGTGTCTTAGAGTGCGTGTTCAAACTCGGCAAGCGCGGTCACATCACTTGCTTCTTGCGTTTCGTCGGGGAACGCAGTTGTAGCGTCCTTGCTTAAATACTTGAACACCTTGGTGAAATTACTGACCAAACGTAGGATTAGCGTTGCCTAAAGTGCGCAATGCCTCTCGAAACAGAGACACCGTGGTGGAGAAGCAACGTTTGGTCACACTGTACGATAGCGTCGACGTCAGGATCAGCATCTTCGCTGTAGAAGGTGATCATCAGGCTTGCGCGGGGTGGCAGGGTGACAATCATCGGCGATTCTTACAGCAGCACGTTGTTCGTGGTTTGGATCCTGCGTCATGAAGTTATTGGAGGAAAAGTTATCTACTTGGTCTGTAGATCAATTATTGCACCGTTGTCCGTCAGAAAGTCCATTCCAAGAATTACTTAGCAGGAACAGGTAGGCAAAATAATGAACGCAGCAGTGTACGTCGTGCCGTCTATAGTCACACGCATTGTGCCCGTTCTACTTGCCGTTACAAGATCGCCACCTGCTGTGCATATGTGTGGACTGTTTCATCTGGTCGCAACTTTCTTCGGCTTAGACGCGAGTGATCCATTCATTGCTGAGTTGTGGGCCACCGTGTCTATGAGGGCGGCTAGATCAAAGCCATCGATGGACAACTGGTCTTCAAAGGCCGCCTTCTTCGAGTTCAGGTTGGTTCGGGGCATCGCATCTCGGCTTGTCCGTGCATGCGGTCAGCAACTATGCGTCGTCGTTGTCTTCGTCATGCCGGGTACCCGTCGCTCCGTGTGGCTGTCGGCGTGTTCGGGAGTAACGCCAAGGTCAGATCGGGTCGTCGAGCTGAGGGCATATCGTGAATAAGGGTGTTCGGAGCGTCCCTGCGTCGTTGGAGGGTTTGCGTTTTTCTGCCGTTGTGCAACTTTTCCTGCAGAAGTTGCTGATTTTAGTTTTCCCCACGTGGGCTGGGCCACGGGTATGCGACTGGCATGCGTAGGGCCGCGGCAAGCGGTTCAAACGGGCTGAGTCACGGCTGGTTTGAGATAGATACTTGTCGATCTCACGCGGTCGTTGGACAGGGAGTGGGCGAGGTGCGTCGACGGAGGAACCACGCAGTCTGAGTCTCCTGTATGAGCAGCGACGACAGATGTGGTCGGCCTTTCCAAAGTGGTAGCATAGAGGACGACTATCCGAAGCTCATCATACGTCCGTCTTCCCGGCGTTTGGTTTCTGACTACGGTGGGGCGGGAGGCGACAGTAAGCGCTGGTACGGCGGCGCCTCTTAGCGGCGGGTTGGAGAAGGGCGGGGTCGACGAACAGCTTCGGCGTATGCCATGGCTTGCAGCTCACCGGGTGCTTCCGATGGCATAGAAGTTCCCAGTGCGTGTTGAACTCCTGAGAAGTTCAACGTCTCTTCAGTTCTTCGCGAACGATCGCGCGGATTGTTTTCCGTAATTCTTCCGTGGTGAATCCCGGGGCGTTCATGGGGTTCGCGCCAAAGCGCGTTGAGTGGTCGATCATATAGCGGCTAACGCATTGTCCAGTGTCCTCTTGGTCATGAAAGCCTCAGTCACAAACTGAGCGACGGTTTTTGGTGGGGTGCGAATAAGTCTAGCGAAGAGCTCTTGTTTAACACCCCTGTTTAATAATTGCGCAGATTTTTTTTTACCAGTTCCACAAGCCACGGTCTTCTGCACGCGAGGCGGATGCTCTACCTCTGCGCCACCGCTTTAGCGTGTATGTCGAATTAAACCCTCCGCTGTTGCTGTTACTGAGGTTTCTTACTTTGTATATATATATATATATATATATATATATATATATATATATACCCGCGGTTGTAGGCACTCACTCTTTCGAAGGATGACAGCCAGTCTTCGGCGTCATGATCGTCGGCGCCGGAGAACTTGGCAGGGTCGCGTCGAGGAAGAGATCCGGAGCACATCATGGGTTCATGCTGCGGAGGCGCCATTTCACGATGGATTTCTTGTAATCCTGGTCGAATTATGCGCTTGCTCCGTAGTTCCAGGCTGGAAAGGCAAAGGGGAACTGCACCTCCATCACACTGTAAGGGGGATTATAGCTGGGGACCGGCAAGACGCTTGGAAAGAGGCAGAGACCAGAGACGGGTAAGGCAGCGCAGACCGATGTCTCGGTGCGTTCTCTTAGAGCGAGCAACGCGATGCTGACCGTGCCTCTTCTCTCGCGCGGCACCTTGCGCCTGCCATCATCATGCGGCCCATAGTAGTCCTTGCTCCGGTACATACCCCGTCGGTTGTACAGGGGAGATTGGCGCACACTAACCGCAAGGTATGTCGCCGTGTCGGGGACTGCTATCTCCAGTACAATGTATATATATATATACTAATATATATATATATATATATATATATATATATATTATATATATATATATATATATATTATATATATGTGTGTGTGTTTGTGTGTGTGTGTGTGTGTAATGACTTACTCTTGTTACGTACTGGGCGAACCGCTTTAACAAGAAAACAATGTCCTTCCCGCACCTACAATATCAACAGTGCACTGCAACGACAATTGATAGTAACTTCATTTATGTTCATTCAGGATGCCGCCTATGGGTATACGACAACGCAACGAGCCGCCCAGGTTACAAAATGCACAGACGGTTACAAGCTCGTTTGCCCAGGAAGGTCCTACGACACCTTGGACGAGAAGGAGTGCCCGAAAACCGCATGAACCTTGGAATTTTCTGGGTCGCCTTTATTCCGCACACAGCGCACTGCGGATTCCAGAGGCCCAGGGCATGAGCTTTGTTTATCCACGCGCACTGCTTAGCATTGCTTTTATTATTGCCAAGTATAATTTTAATACCTATATTTCCTTTCATTACTGCGTACATTAACCTCAACAGTTCGCTGGCCAGATATTTTGCGAGACCTGCACTACGGCGAAGAAAAGCCTAACCAGAGTTGCAGACACAGCAGATTATATGTCATGACCAATTCAGGGCGCTACCCGGTTTTTAACAAAACTCCTCACGATTGTTTACTAAAGAAAAGTCTGGATCCAGATATGTATTTCAATGGTCATGAGATTGCCCAGGAATGTTATTTTTATATTTGGTATTGCTTGCAAAAAATCACAAAACCATGTCGGCGGCGGCGTTATCTCTAATTAGATCAAGTGTCAGATCATGTCAGATCAAATAAGTGTAGCACCTTAGTATAAATTGTATCAGAGTATAGCAATGTTGGCTTGTACTTAAAGTTTTTTTCTGCAGTCCGCACGCAATACAAAAATAACACATTTTGTTAGTTTTGTTGCATATTACTCTACCTGCTGCATGGGTTTTAACAATGTATGTGTGCCGCCCTTCACCATGATTGTTAAGATTTAGTCCAAATGCTTCGCTGTATTACCATTTTTCATTTTATTGACCTTTCACGACTAAAAACCCGCATTAAAGAGCAGCAGCCTGCATATCTCAAGCATGCAGCCATTGGCTGCTGCTGGCCATCGGCAACGCGAAAAATTTAAATGAGGAAAATATTCAGTGGAAACCCCAACACGCGAGACGTTGAGCCGCAAGACAGGGAAGTAAGAGTCAAACGCTTGCCCCCGTTTCCCATAATGTAACACAACTGTAAAGCCACATGTTTCTACATTATAGATCTGTAAAGAACAATCTCCGTTTCAAGAATTTTTTAAACCAATATGACACTTCAATGCGAACATCCAGGTTCCGCACCACAAAATTACCTTCCCAATAATTGTAATTTGGCAAGCTACTTTCTATCTAATAATTGCACGCTTTCTTATCCCTCTGGTGAGGCTTTTCTCGTTGGTAGGATGGCTCGCCAGTGTTTATTGTTATCTACATTTCTTGCCTTCATCTTTTGCTTCGCAACCTTTGTATCCAAGTTTTAAGCAATAAAATGCACAATTTACGGATGTTGCGGCTTTATTGTGCCTTTTGTTTCTGGTAGTAGGTTCCAAAGATTACTTTGATCGCTAACACCAATTTTCTACCCAGTACCCGTACTGTTGGCTCTACGTGAAACGATGACTTTAGAGGGGGGGGGGGCATCGACCTTAATTGAAATTTCTTTAGCGTCGCACCCCTGCCGGCTCTATTTTAGCGTAACCATGAGGCAAGGTCCGCTAGCCCAAACAAAAAAGCCAGATAGTCGGCCAGTCTACCACCATGAAGACACCTTTGAACAGAATGCGCAAAGAAATGTAGCGGAGTTTTTTTTTCGCTATTTTACGCTACTAGAATTAACGCATTCCTACTTTCAAGACCAGAAACAGTTAGCGAGTGGACTATACGAAGTAAAGGAAAAAGACCATAGCTGTTTAGTTCTCCACAAAGAACATCCACGCGTGGACCCGCTGCACGCGCATAACAGGACAGGACCTTGCTGCCACCATGACCTACAAAAGCCTCATTCCGCATGTAACCATAGGTCACTTTGCGAACGTTTCAGCCCGTGTCTATTGGGATGACTCCACGCTGCGTCGTTGCTGTATGCTCGTTGTATATATCACACGGCCGCGACATAGACAGGCGGACGGTGCCTAAAGCGAACGTCGAGGGGAGATCACATGCAATGTGAATAATGGTGTCACACAGCCAAGCCACTGGCTCTTCCACAGCTGCTAAGAAAAGAACGTCTCGTCACTGTGAAAGAAGTGCACATAAGGCACACATAGCTCGACCATTCTCTCGTCACTCCCTTCATCAGTGAGAGAGAAAATAAAACTTTTTAATATTCTGAACATAGGAGTGAAGCCCTTAGTAGAGGACTCCTTACGCTTGTACGCCCTAATAGTTTTATGCAGTCATGGTAAATCATGCACCCAAACCCAAACAAAAGGTCCAGACGCTAGATGTGCTTCGCTGATATAATTCTGACAGCACGGGCTTAATTTATTTGAGCGTGTAAGGTCATTTAACGTGGCCAGTGCAACAGCTGAAACCATATTTCTTTTTGTTCGGGAAGCACTTCTCGAAGTTCCCGAACAGGACCTGCTATAGTTTCACTTATTGACTGAACGCAATGATACTTACAGATAACAATACATAAATTGTGCACCAACCTGCTGTATATGCGGGAGTGGACGCTGCATAAAGTTCCCAAGGCCTTTTGGCATGTTTTCCGGCATCGCGAAGTGACCTTCACTTCGTTTTAATTTACGTTTTCTGCTATTAGTTCGTAGGTGGGCTATAAAAAATGCCGACTTCAAAGAAGTGCAGAGGATTCAGAATAACCTGTTCACGAAATGTTTCACCTGTGGCAATTTGCTGGCAGAAACTGTTCCCTGCTGTGTACCTAAAAAGTTTGCAGCCCTCTTTGTGTTTAAATCGATAAGCGTTAAACAACATTAAATGAAAACGGGCGTCCCGCGTCAGCATGTCCTAATTAGGGCCTGAGAAACAGCCACCACCACATGAGCGTAAATGCAAAACAAGAAAATAAAGTGGATATAGAATTCCGACCTGGGTCATAAGGAATTCGAACCCCGCAACCATCGCCTGCGTCATCGTAGAGCCTTTGGCTTCAGCGATAAGAGGTGGGCTAGTAAATAGGTCCAGGCCTTCAACGTATAAACATGTACTGGATACATCTATAGAAGCCTACAGGGGTAATTTAATCACGCTAATCATAGAAGCAGATGGAACCGCTTATCGTAATAGCGAGCATAGAGGGCCAACAAGGGCAAAAAAGAAGTCAAGAGAGAAGAGTTAAACAAGCAAAATCATAACTATGCAGCCCCAGTGAGCTGGTACCCGCGGATTGGTAAGGAAATTGTCTATCTTGAAAAGAACATAATAATATTGCTTCCACCGCAAATGGTTATTATTGTTCTGATTTTATAAAACCATTACAGCCTGTCTTACAGGTATCACGTCATAGAGCAAAGTCCATTTGTCAGGTTGTTATAGGAAATTAGACAAATGGCCTCCCGTATGCTAAACAACTCAGCGCAGCGGAGGTTTCTTGGGATCTAGTGCGAAGACTCGAGAAACGCGCAGGCTTGGATCTACCACTGCCATGGTTGACCAGGGCTCAGGCACAGAGCCACCATTAAATACACGCACACTTCCGGCGTATGTGTCTGTCAAGAAAGTTAGAATCAATTATTTTAGAGCCGTAGCGGGCTTCCCCGTATGGAAAGTCGTGTAAATGAATTTGATAATACCCTTGATTTTGTGAAGCCATTTTTGGAGCGAAACCTGCTCGAATCATAGGCTTATGGAGTAAAATAACTGGCACAAAGCTACTCGGGCGCGTTCCCAGTAAAGCCGATAATGGATGGTGTTCGTTCTTTGTCAGACATCGAAGGTTCAGTCGAAGGTGTGCGCTTATTCCGCCCATAGTAGAAGCGCATCGTGTTAAGCCGAGGTACATTTATTCTTAGAACCCGTGCTTGCAAACAGTGTAGTGTCCGTCATGGAAAGGTCCACAAATTCGAAATGACTGGCACGACCTCACGAAAATATGCCGGACAGTATAAAGGAAGCTCACACTAACTCGTAAGACTTGAATTTAGCAAAGCTATACCCAAGCGTCAGGACCACCACGAAGGCTTAAGTTCACCATCGTAACCGATTTGCTTTTCCTTCCGTGCCGCGACCACCTTTACTCCATCGTTCTTGCTATAAATGTGAGCTTCCTTCATTTTATCGGAATCGATAATCATTGAACATCGCCTTGGAGGGGCGTATGCTTTGACGTGCCTTTCTCGTTCTGAGCAGGTATGGCACATATTATGGCGAACGCTTGAGATTTTCCTTCTTCCGAGGGTGTGTTGCCAGGAGTAGGGAAAACGCCGTAGTTATTTTTGCAGTTTTGTCCGTTAACCGTATGTGGGCATGTCTAGCTTGACAGACGTGCGCTGGAAACGCTGGGCAGTCACTGCGATGCGAGCACACACTAGCGCGCGCCATTTTCTTGGTCTTTTAACTGCTGGGCGGTCGCCGCGAGGCACGCGCTCAGGTGCGCTAGGCATTGTCTTGGTATTTTTAACTGCGGACATCAAACCATAACGATGTGCTTAACAGCTTCGCTGGGAAAAGTGTCTGGCATCAATAGAAAATAGCCCGCTCTTATCGGCCGCATCTCATTTCAACCAATAATCGAAGGACGCGTACAGTGCTTGTCAGACAATAATTTTCAGTGTGATATCTTTTGTCCACGACGGACCATGGTCTGCTGTCACTCCACAAAACCAATGGCTAGTGACGTTGGGTATTACGGTACCCACAGTACTGATGGGGTATAGGAGCATCGACTTTTTGGTGAGCGAAGAATGCAACTTGCTGGAGCTAAGCTAAGACGTTTACCACGCAAGCACCGAAATATTCATTTTAGGCTCACTGAGCATGGGCTTTTAGCGGTTGTCCAGTTACACTGACAAGTCCTGATTCATATATCGCCATGCTACGTAGTGACTCTGACTTCAGGTATTTCGTCTACGGGACCGATGAGTTTATTCTGAAGCAGGGTGGGTCTTAGTACTCCACCGTATGGAACACCGCGACTAACATGGTGGCGCCCAGTCTCACCAGATGCTACGGACATGAGGACTCTGCGACCAGTAATATAACTCCAGAGCCGCGCATTGAATCGGCCAACCACAACAACTTTGTCTAGAGGATTTATCAATGTCGCCATCACTGTTGTTATGGCTGCCTGAAACCACTGGGCTTGGGCGACTTGCAAGGCATCTGGTGCCTGGACTTGATTCGCTGTGGGACCCTCGAGTGTCGTGCTTCGTAGATCATTCGTTGTTAGTGGGGGTGGGGGAGCTGTGTCCATTTGTGCTGAATATTCTGGGTCAGGGCGATAGGGTTTCTTGCGTTTCTCTGGAACGTTTCGCGTTTGGGAGTTCTCAATTTTTTCAAGTCTGGCTTGGAGTGCTGCTAGTTGTGCTCTGAGTTGTGTGCATTCTCGGCACAAAGTAGGTGATGCTTCGTGGGGGGGGGGGGGGGTCGGTTTACTGGGAGCAGTGGGAGACACAACATGTGACCTGTTCACCTGCTCGTTAGTGGTCATGTCTGGCTTGAGCACACTGTTTCGGGAGGTAGACTTGGACCTGGAGTCCGTGCTACTGCGCCTCCGCTTGGTAGGGGTACTCGAGCGCTCCCTGGGCCACCCACGTTGCAGTGTAGAGACCCTACTCGTGGCTTGCTCCTCCGCCTGGCGCCTGGCTTGCTCTCTTCGTCGAAGGTAAAGCTCACAGAAGCGCTTCGGGCAGCCCTGAACCGCTGTCATGTGGGAGCCCCCGCAGAGGCTGCAAAGTGGCTCAATTATGTGTCTCTGTTTACGTTCTCAGAGGCCGCACTGGTCGCACACGTTGAGGTTTGGCTATGGGCACGCTGTGGATCGATGTCCGGTTTCGTGGCATAGGTTACACACGGGGGCTGTGTTCTTGTACAGCGAACAGAGGTTCTTCGCGCCGAACAAGGTTACAAAGTACGGAACGTTGAGTCCGGCAAAGGTGAGTACCACCACATTTGATTGTCGAAGGCCGCGACAGGCGTATATTTCCCCCTGGCTTTGGTTAAGGTTGGCAAGGATCTTTGCTTCGGAAAAGCGTGAAGGGGAACAGCGCAGGGACGGGACTAAGAGCAGAGGCGACAAACTTGGGTGCTGACTAACAACTGTTTATTTTTGGAAAGAAACAACATTTATACGGGTACAAAAATTAGCATGTTGATCACAGAACGGATTGCAGAACGCGGGAAGGCATGGCAAACAGGCAGGGAAGCTCTTATCCAGCATGCGCGAGAAAATATAGGCGAAACATGGGCTCCTCTTATCCGGCAAGATATGCGAGTTCCTTATCCAGCAAAGCTCGCATATCTTGCCGCATAAGAGGAACTCGCATATCTTGCCGGATAAGAGGAGCCCACGTTGCGCCCATATCTTCGCGCGCATGCTGGATAAGAGCTTCCCTGCCTGTTTGCCATGCCTTCCCGCGTTCTGCAATCCGTTCTCTGATCAACATGCTAATTTTTGTACTGGTACAAATATTCTTTCTTTCCAAAAATAAACAGTTGGTAGTCAGCGCCCGTGTTTGTCGCCTCTGCTCTTAGCTCCGTCCCTGCGCTGTTCCACTTCATGCAATGAAACAAGCAGCCCAGTTACAAACCCTCCTAGAGTTCGGAAAAGCGCAGGCGCACTCCCCGAATGAGTCCCTTGGATGAGTCATCGGGCGCTAGTCCATATAGGGTGACGGCATGGATAGTATCGGCTATCCTGAGTTTTTTCCCCTTGCTTACAACCTTGGATGCATCCGAGGACGGTGTGCTCATCGCGAGTATATTTTGCACGGCATCTAAGCGAACCTTGAGATTAGCCTGGCGCCAAGTGAAGTTTATCGCATTCAACAGAGCCAGGAAAACTTCGGCCATTTCTACGTTCGTGAGCTTGAGGCCGCCTTGTGGGCGCAAGACCAGTTTAAAGTAAACGAAAAACATAGATGCCCCGTATAATGCCCTAGGACAGGACCTACAGAGATTACACCAAGACGTCCAAGTATTGAAGCAAGATGTACAGGCCCTTAAGCAAGAAGCAGAGCGTCACAGCATCCACATAGACCGCCTCGAAACCGCAAACCCACGCAGCAGTCGCAGGCTCTCCTCATACTTACGAGGATCTCCAGTAGAAAACAAGTGGACCCAACAATTCAACATGAGAGCCACATCAAATAGAACAAACGCCACAGTGGTTCTCCAATGGAAGTGCCGTGGTATAAAAAACAACAAGAGCGAACTTCAACATTACATCTCCTACCTTAACCCTGAACCAGAAATAAAAAAAAACTAACTACCGGAAACTAATAGTACCCCTCGTCTGCCAGGATACATCACGTATGCCGATCCTACTGAAACGTCTACGGCGATTGTCGTCAAAGGTTGCGTTTCGGTGACTCAACACCTCAAGCCACAGAAGGACCGCCCGCATAGGCTCAACGAAATTGTATCTCCGTGAACAAAGAAGAAATTCAATCTGTTTATACTTAACATGTATTGCGGCTACCGCGTTCACAACTTTGAATACGGGAAGTTATCCAGGAAGCCCTATTATTAGCAGGAAAGTCACCCCACACAATCATGGGAGATTGCAACGCCCCACACCAATTATAGGGGTACATTCACAAATCGAAAAAAGTGGAAAGCTATCGTAGAATCCATCGAGCAAGATCATATAACGCTGCTCAACGACCCCGACACACCTACTCGAATGTGCACCACCGTATCCAGAAATACTAATACCCACCTTGCTTTGTTAGTGGGGGACCTCTAGATATTACCTCGACTAATACGCAGGAAAATTGTGGATCTGACCATGACATAATCCATCTGTTAATCAAAGACAAAAATTACAAGGACCGTATTGGATCAGGCTGCATAAACTTGGATGGCTTCCGCCAGGCCAGGGTCTCTCAGAACCTCGATTCTGAACTATCCTGTGGAGAACTGATGCAGGCGCCTCTTGGAGATGCCCAAGCACACACTCAGACTGTAGCTACCTCTTACAGGATAACTTATGTGGACCCAAAACTCCTCCACATATGGGAAACGCGATACAGCCTCACAAGAAGGTGGAAGCGGCAAAGACACAACAAAAAGCTCCGGAAGCGTATATCCCTCATAAACAGGCAGCCTGCAGAATAGGCGGCAGCACTATGCAAAGAGAATTGGTTACAAATATGCGATGGCCTAGAAGGCACATTGGCCACAAACAATACCTGGCAACTAATGAGGCACTTAATCGACCCCCTGAAAAGTAAAGGAGCGTCTAACAGGGGCCTGGTGCGCACACTCAATGCCTATTGGGGAACTAGCGCCGACCTTCTAAAAAAGCTGGAATGAAGTACCTCCAAACACAGGGAGGATTTTCTCTCCCTCCGTACAATGGAAATCCTAACCCCGAGCTAGATAAGGAAATCCAACTGTACGAGTTACGAGAGGCAATAGCAGACAGCAAGAGGAACAGTGTCCCGGGCCCAGACAAAATTACAAATTAGCTTATTGCCAACCTAGATGACCCCACCATGGAAATCCTACTTAGACATTTTAACTTCTTCTGGATGAAAGAAAAACTCCCGTATCAATGGAATATGGCTGAAGTTCGCTTAATCCCGAAGCCGAGCAAATCCCCACACCTTGAGAACCTGCGACCGATATCGCTAACATCCTGTATTGCAAAATCATGGAAAGAATTATACTGAAAAGGCTGCAAAACCACCTTGACGCACCACAACAAAGGCCGGACACAATGTTTGGCTTCAGGAAACATCTAGGGACACAAGACGGGCTCATTCAACTGAAGGAGGAGGTCCTCGTCCCTGACACGCGTCACTCCCCGAGGGCTATCCTCGCTCTGGACTTGAAAGGCTAGCCTTCGATAACGTGGCACACAAGGCGATCCTTCGAAACTTGGCCAACACAGGATGCAGGGAGAGGACATACAACTACATTGCTGATTTTGTTTCCAGCCGCAGAGCCATACCAGAGTCCTTCAATGCTTTACTGGTCACGAAACTGCTCCGTAACTCAATGGGAGAGCTTCATATGCTGCGTTTGGCCTCCGAGAGGTGGCGCCACCCTCTCACTGAGGTCACTCTTCGGGCGCCGTTGCGCTGGCTCGAACGGCGGAGCCGCGGCGAGTTGTGTTTGTTTTGTGCGGGGAAAAAAATGTAACGTGCATCTCGCGCTCTTGTGATGCGACTTAAGTAGTGCAACAACGATGCCGAACATGTGTTGCGGTCCGGGGTGTCGTTCCATGTACAACGATACCACCGAAAATGTTTACTTGTTCTGTTGCCCGAGCGACGGGGAGCTGCGTGAGAAATGTAGGCGCGGCATTCCAAGGCAAGAAACGGGAGATATCAGCTTCGAATATAAGTGCATGACAGTGTGTTGAAATGCACTGTGTGTGAGAATGGAAAAAGCAATGTACCTTTTTGAGAGAATCGTGGACCTAGAATCGTACAAGGCTAACTTAAAGCCGGATTTTTGTCATATCAGTCAGGTTGTAGCGGTGCTCCATTACCTGTTTGGAAACTTGTATTACCTTGCGCTCAGGCTCGCGTGTAAAAAGCTTTGGGACGTCCTTGTGCTTTTACTTTTCATATTTGCGCGAATTACCCCTTTGGGTTCGTTTTGTTTGTTTTGTAACCGCGCATGGCCTATTCCCGTTTCTTATCTGGCGTTTCAACCGGAGCGCCCGTTTGGTCTTTTTGTTGTACGTCCCGTCGGGCATTATTGTTCGATATGGAAAGGGTGCCACCTTGCCGCTAGCTTGATTTTTTGTTTCTTCGACAATATTCTAGATCCTATTTCCATGGACCGGAAATTAACAACGTTGTGAGAGTATGCATGCATAGCAAACGCCAAGCAACACACTTTATCGACGTTCATCTGAACACATCACACTGCGGACTGCTTCTTCGGCGTTTGTGTTTCATTCTAGTCTTTTGTAGAGCAGGAGCTCGCTAGCTCGCTGCGTTCAGAAAAGCTTTGTGTCGTTCTTGGCTACGTGGCAATATTCTGTTTGCTTCGTGTGCTGCACATCGCAGCGCAAAAAAATAAATTTTTGTGCGCTGGACCACGCTCCTTTGTCTCCCTTCGTAACATTGAACTTTTTTGTTGCCTGTGATAAAATCAGTTTTATTGTTCTTTGTTCGCTTCCTGTTTTTCCAAGGATTGCAAAGCGTGGAAGCGGAAAGACGCATGGTGCAACATATATCTCTTCGTGTTTTGATCCTTCGCATTTCTGCAGCTTTTTTAGATGTTCTCAAGTATGTACCCACTCATCGAAACGACAATACTATTGGGCTATCTCTTTTAGCCTTCTGTGCATTCCAGAGCGATCAACGGATTTATTAAGCGTAGTCTGAACGACGCGTACCTGGTTTCTTTCAGTTTTGTTTTCAGTTTTGTTTTATTGTATTATCGATAGGCCCACAGCATTCCGTGACTACGCAACTACAGTATGTATGGTATTTACAACATTTTCTTTAACAGAAGAAGCAATAGAGATTTAAAAATCCATAAACACGACGGCGCAGCGCTTGTGCCAGAGCCCACAGAAGCCGTTAGATTCGCGGCCGAAGTCTACGGTAATTTACGTAGAAAAATAAAATCCCATTGAGGGCAGGTGATATACACAATGACTGGACTATTCATCGCTAACTTCTACGAAAAAAAAGGGCCCATCTCCCCGCGAGGGGGACTCGAGTAAATGCGTCGATTAGGGGGTGGGTGTATTGCGTTAACGTTTAGTGTTTGGGGAGTTGGTGGTAGTGAATGTGTTGTATCAGTAGCTTCTTGACGTAGTTTGAATGAGTCAAGGATATAAGGCGCGTTCGTAGCCTTTGATTCTGTGTCGGTTTTGTGGCGCAGTGGGAAGAGCACCATGTACCTCGCGTTCCGCCCACAGGTAGTGAATGCGTTGTATCAGCAGCTTCTTGACGTAGTTTGAATGAGTCAAGGATATAAGGCGCGTTCGTAGCCTTTCATTCTGTGTCGGCTTTGTGGCGCAGTGGGTAGAGCACCAAGTACCTTGCGTTCCGCCCGCAGGGTCGTGGGATCGAAACCAGGCGCCGGTAACTGTTATTTCTTTTTATAGTGTAGGGGGAGGGGTGCGGACCTGTTGTTGAGAGCGAGGAGGGTAGCGTGATGCGGGAGAGGAGGAGTGGGGGAGAGGGCGCACCTGCGCGCTGAGCTGTTGCGGATGCACGGCGGACGCTACATGTGAGTTAAAGAAATGCTCTGCATTTAAAACACTTAATCAGCGCGCAGACACGAAAAGCAGAGAGCGTTTGCACGCCAAGAGCTGGCCAATACGCCGCACGCGCGGCGGCTGGATGCCCTTCGTGCGGCGGTGGCACCTGTAGTGGCGCGTGCGGTCCCTATATGAAACGAGCGCCGAAGTTTCGTGACCAGTACAGCATTGAAGGACTCTGGCCATACTCAAGATCGCGGGCGTCACCTCTAATCCCGTAACTCTCGGGAGTAGAGGGAGTCCCCTAGGCACAGTCCTCTCCCCATTACTCTTCAACATCGCGCTCCTGGATATACCAGCGCATCTGAGAAGAATACCAAACTTAAGCCGTGCCCTGTACGCGGACGACGTGAAACTTTGGACGGGCCCCGATTCCCAAGGAGGGTTGAAGGACACACTCCAGCTTGCTGCCGACACTGTGAATGAGTACGCAAATAGATGTGGGCTGTCGTGCTCACCACAGAAGTCTGAGATTCTCGTGGTGAGGAGAAGCCGAACAAATAAGGATGTCGACAACATTCAAATCACCCCTGATGGGCACGACATCAAGCCATGCAAATCCGTCAGGATTCTGGGTTTGCTCATTCTGGCGGACGGCAAGAACAATGCATTTGTAGAGAAACTCACCAAGACCATCGAGCAGGTCACGCATACGGTACGCAAGGTCACGAACTGACACAGAGGCATAAAAGAGGGTGACATGGTGAGGCTTAGCCAAGCGTTCGTCCTCTCACGAATAACCTACGTGACTCCATACGTCATTCTGAGTCGAATGGAACAGGATAAGATCGACGTCCTCATACGCAAGTCTGTAAAGCAAGCCCTTGAATTACCCATGAGCGCATACACAGACAAGTTGTTACGTATCGGACTGCACAATACAGTATTGGATCATATTGAGGCCCAACGGGCCGCAGTGCACTAACCAAACTTCAGTGGGTTCCGTGAGACCAGCCCCAGTCGCAAGCGATCCTGGAATCATTGCGTAAATCTATAATAGTCCAGCCGATACCTAGAAATATGCACCCGAACTACCATCAAGGAGGCAGAGAAGCACGCGCAAAAACGATGAATCAGATTTACTCCCGAGTCCCGACGACGACCTACGCCGTACACCGACGCAGCCCACTACAACGGTAAAAGAGCCATGGTGGCCGTAGTGACGAACTCGTGTAAGCATTTGACCAGTGCCTTCATTCCAAGAGCCACGGCCAAAGAAACTTAAGAACTTGCCATTGCTCTCACCCTCACACAAACCAACACCACGACCCTTGTCACAGACTAACAAGAGGCGTGCCGCAGCTTCATGTCGGGATGGGTGCCACCCGTGACGCTACGAATCCTGGAAAGCAAGACATCAGACAGGAAGTCGCAATCGTGTGGACACCGGCCAACGCCTTCATGAGAGGCAATGAACACGCCCATTTCATGGCCCGAGATCTCGCCCACAAGCCGCGAAGGAGGCACCGGAACCCACGCCACTCACAACCTTCCATGAAATTACCCAACACTACAGGCTCAGTAGAAGAACATTCCCGGCACCACACCCAGAGCTCTCAAGGAACCGGGAAACAACACACAGACTAATACACACAAACACGTTTCCCTATTCAGTCAGGATGCATCGGCTATTTCTCACATAATTCGACGCACAATGTCAATTCTGTACTCATCCAGTCACTCTACGACACATAATATGGGAGTGCGTCAACAACCCAGACCTACCAGCCGCTTTCCCATCCCCTACCCCTGAGCAGTGGGAGATGCTGCTGTCCAGCTCCCTCCCTCTAGATCAACTTCTGCTGGTCGAGAGGGCCAGTCGAGACAGGACGGCACACGGTTACTTGAAATGAGGAAACACCCCATCTAAAAGCTCAACAAAAAAGTTTCCTCTCTCTATATATATATATGGAATTCAGAATACTATTGTGGCATACGTTTCCAAAGGCGCCTTTGATGTCAAAGAAGAGTGCACCCCCATTTCTGTGATAGCTTCTTTCTTGTTCCAGAGATTACACCCAATCGATGAAACTGTCGGAAGATAATATTCCATTTGTAATCCTCGCATCGTATCAGGGCCAATGTTATTTTTTCATGAGCCATTCAAGTAGCGCAAGCACCACTCTCTTGTAACTTTACAATACACATTGCAAAGGCGAGATGGCTGTATAAGGAATGCTCCAAGCGAGTTTTCGTGGTTACAGTAAAGCAACAACTCGACTCAATTCCAGTGGTTTGGTAAAGAAGCGGAGATGCAGGTTGCTTTGAACCATCATAAGAGTGCTTCGAGGCCTTCGCTTTCCAATGGTTTGCACTACGCATTACTGGAGACCTCCAGGTACAGCAGCAGCTAAATAGCTGGAGGGTGAGTGAGCAGCATCGAGATTTTGCATCGGGAATAAACGTTTAGGCGGTTTTCTGTGCTCTGTGGTGCATGCAGTTTTACACTGCGAAGATGGGCATCAGATTCATCTATAAGCATCTTGCAGTATGCTTTGGGTACCTCCACTGAGTGCCCGAGCTCTAGAGCGCGTCCAGTCGATGTCTTGCATGTCCGACCAGCTCCGCCTTGGGAAACTGGCTGTGCGGGTGGCAAGGCGTATTGCATTCTATACTGAGGACTTCACCTCCTGAAGAGACTATGCAAATTTTGCTAAAGATGCTTGTCCTGCTCCTCCAGATGGCCAATTGTGAGTGCTACATATAATTACCGCCATTTGTATGACAATACCACCATGCGTGTTTATAATGCTTTGTTTGTTGGGTAAACTTTCCAGTTTTTGTTTGAAGGGTGTGTTATTCTGCAGAAAATTACACTGAAGAAAAACAGTTGCAACTGACGCACGTGCGCGAAAAGAACAAACCTAAAAAAATCACATGAAGGCCTCTGTAACAAAATAAGACCAGTTGAATCTAGAGACTTCAACTCACTAGTATGCTATTCTATAATTTTAATTCCTGTTTCCACATACCTACGCCATGAGGACAGCAGGTGTAATTTGTCTTTCTTCAGAAGCGTACAACTCATACCAGTGCGCTGATTTTGTCAACAGGACGATTATACCGACGTTGTGGAGGAACGGTGGAATAAAAACACACCGATGGTGAAATAAAACTGCAAAGGAACTGAATGAGAGTTGCACCCCTTTTAATAAAATGCACCCTTTCGCATACGATGTAGCCACATCGCTTACAAAGAAGTAAAGTTTGGGACGTGGTTACGTAAAAAAAGAGGCCAAGCCATTAAAATTCATGTCCACACAGATAGAAACATAGTAATAGGAACCCAGCCCCCGGTTGAAAGACAGCCAATGTTTTCCTTTTTACGAGTAATAGCCTCTGCCCTGCTTTAGATAACGGTTCTCACTGGGCAGACCTTCGGAATGCCTGACATGCTGCGACGATAATAGAAGGTGATGCTCAAGCCAGCAGGTAATTTCAGAGCCTTCGGGGAACATCACGCGGGAAATGACTGCACTCTTTTCTGTCTACATCCTTTGCACCTTCTCGCTTATGGTTCTGAACGCTGAAGTATGAGGCGTCGTAAACGCTCGTCGATCCTTAATTACTGTAGTGCAAGACCGTCATGAAAATAAGAAGAGTGCCACAGAAAAGTACGCAGAGCTGCTGCATCAATATGCCTGTAGTAGCCGCTACAGAAGTTCAAGAATTGCTGACCAATGAATTTCCTGTTTTACGGTGTTTTTTGTTCGACATCACCACGGCCACAGTAAAATCCTATACTTTGCGCAGTCTTAGATACTTAGGCGTACTTGTTTTAGTAAAGATTACCTTAAACGTCTGACAAACATTGTCACGTGAACAAAATGACCGCGAACTAACTGAGAATTCTTTCAAAGGGGTGATTTAAGCTGGCAGCAGTCATTGTAGACCTGTGTTTTTTTTTCGCAAGCAGGAAAAAGAATGAAACCATTGTTGAGGATTGAGCCTGTGACGTCAAGATAAGCATTACAATCGTTCGCAAACTAAGGAGTAGCGGAGGGTGACCTCGACATTTCAACTCTGAAGGTGCAATAAGGGGTCAGTGATTTCTGCAACACGTTTTTCTTGTATAATTTGCAGCCCTTCTGCCCACATGCCTCAGGCAGGAGGCGTAGCTTCATTACGTAAAACCCGTATTTCATGTTCCTGTTCTTAGCAAAAAAATGGCGCGGGAAACAGGGACAAGACGAACAGCAAACAACACTAGCGCCAAAAATGAACTGAGCTGTTTATTTCGAATACGGCCATACACAATTTACAACTATCAAGGGTAACAAGGTTCAGGAAAGGAAGGACAAACCAAGGGCTCAGCACGTAGTCTGAATCTCTCTTTCACGCAAACCTCCAGTCGAGGAGATTCCTCAAAGCGAATTTCGCATGAAAAGCAATGGGGTATCCGCCTTTTAGACGGGTGGTTAAAAACGCGGAAAGTGAAGCACACACATATTCCAAACCCAGCCATATCATTGCGAGGAGTGCCGGGCGACAATCTGCCAAAATGGCACGCCTAAACAGCGGTCATGCCCCAAAAGCTACTGCTTTTTAAAAACGTGGCAATGCATAGCTACGATTATGAATAAAATAAAGTATTTTTACAGTATCCACCCAAGTATCTCATTTCCCCGTTAAAACGTGCTAACGATTAAAAAGTTATAAAACCGTGGTGTGTAGTCCTTCGTCCATCATACGGCAACCCGCCACCAAGTCACTTGAACCGCCCGTTTAGAAGCCAGTACATTTGATCGACGCATCGGTATAGGCACTGCTCCCACATCAGGGCACCCACCAAGGTTATTGCATGTAACGGAACGTGCGTAGTCATGATGTAAAATGAGACGCGTTCCTAATATTTTCGTTTGTACATGAAAACTCGCTTTATTGCATATGTTTAACCTGCAGTGGTGGCTCAGTGGCTAGGCTGGTGCGCTGAGGAGGCGAATGTCGGTTCGGTATTCGCTGAGGTGGCGGCTTTTCAGATGGAGCCACTAAGAGAAGGCGCCCGCGAGTCCAGATTTTGGTGCACACAAAAAAAACCTAGGTGGTCAAACTTAATTCGAAATTTTCACCTACAGCGCTCCCCAAAGCCCACGTGTAGCTTCGAGGTGTTAACACACTTTTTCATTTCGTGTATCTGGAGTGTAACCTGCTGCTGCTGCAGGTTGTTTCTTTAGGTTTATAAGGGTGAAATCATTCTTAACCGCAATACAATATGTTTCCAAGAGATAAATATAACGGCCATATTGAAGTGCATGTATGGGTCTATTTCATAGCTGTAGTGAAAGGCTCTATACTCTAGTACAAATTCATAACGGGAATAACTCATTTTGTGTATCACTCCACCAGAGCGACGGACCGGGATGTCGACATGCGTGCTTTTTAAAAGGAGGTTGCGCTTATGCGGGAGATCGTCTTCCTTTTGCCAAGTAGTGCTCAGGTGAGCATGTGCTAGTGAGGCCCATTTCACGAAATGGTCTCACGCAACTACAGTTTAGGGCCTGGGTGGGGGCGTCCTAATGCGGCCTGTTGGTCCATTAGCATTAACGGTTTAGGCAATGTCATTTGTTGGGGTAGTTAAAAAAGGAAAGGGGGTAAAGCACCAGGTTAAGATCAGATAACAGCTGAGCTCTTGAAGGATGGTGGGCACATTGTACTGGCAAACTGGCAAACCTGTACACGCAATGCCAAATGACCTCAAGTGTACTGGAATCTTGGAAAAGCAACAACATCATCCTAATCTATAAGAAAGGTGACATGAAGGACTTGAAAAATAGCAGGCCTATCAGCTTACTGTCAGTTGTCTACAAGGTATTTACCAAGGTCCACCTAAAACAACTTAAGTCAACCTAAAACAAGCAGGGTTCCGTAAAAGCTATTGAACAATGACCCATATCCACACGATCAATCATTTGATAGAGAAGTGCGCGGAGTATACAGAACCCCTATATATAGCCTTCATACGTTATGGGAAAGCAGTTGACTCGGTCTAAACCTCTGTAGTCATTCAGGCATTACGGAACCAGGGGATAGACGAGCATTATGTACGAACACTAGAGGATATTTACAATGGGTGCACAGCTACCATCATCCTCCATATGGAGAGCAGTAAAATACCTCTAAGGATTGGCGTGAGACAAGGAGACACAATCTCTCCAACGTAATTCACAGCATGTTTACAAGAAGTATTCAGAACATTGCATTGGGAACAGTTGGGAGTAAGGGTTATGGGGAATACCTCAGTAACCTCAGATTTGCTGATGACGTTAGCTTGATAGCTAACTCGGGGGGCGAATTACAAAGCATGCTTAACGCACTGGACACACAGAGTAGAACCGTGGGTCTGAAAATTAATATGCAGAAATCTTGCAGACACACAGAAAACTTGCAGAAAACTTTCAGACACACAGAAAACTTGCGCACACACAGAGTAGAACCGTACCGTGGGTCTGAAAATTAATATGCAGACAATAATATGCAGAATTAATATACAAAATTAGTATGCAGAATGTTTCCCCGCCGACTCGCCTCTAATAACGGCGCTTATCACATATCCCTTTATATATTAATCCTAATTCTTACGCGGCTTCTTCATTTAACAACGCGCCAACCCAAACAGCGGGTGTCGATTTTTTATTTGTTGGGTAAATGACGTGCTGCCGGGGGTATAGCTACAACTTTGTTATTTTGTCAGATGGTCTTTTCTATTTTTCGTTGTTTATCCTTATCCATGTTTCTTTTCTATTTTTACGTGGGGTCTGGACAAAGTCAAGAAGCTGTCCGTTTATGTACAGCAAAGCTGTTTCGTTCTTTCTTTTCACTTTAATTTTTTATTTAGATTCATGACACGGTTTTACATGTCTTGACCAGGCGCTACAGGTGATGGGCTAGGAATGCTCACGCATTAAAAACACACGCCATCGTTAATTAACACACCATCTCACACTTTTAACACCCCTTTTGCAGTCTATCGGTGCCACGCTACTTATTTCCCCCTGGTGTGAAAATGCGCAGCTGCCGATTCCGATGTTTGTTGGGTTATTCGGATTCTCAATATTATGACCACTAGAAACGCGGAAGTGCGGCTTCATCTCCCTCTTCCGTGCCGCCACGCCTAAGAAACAGAAGGCAAATATCAATCTCATTTGTTTAATTGCGCCATTTTGTCATAGGGCATAAGTAACAAAATTAAACCATGCGCAAAACAAGGCAACCGTACGACACAAATTAAAGAAATGAAAACTACATCATGCGGACGCACTACAGAAAACTATCTAGCCCAGTTTTTGAGACAAATTATGACTCGACAGCTCCGAATTCCGAAAGTCAGAAAGGACGCCTCGCGTCCACCGTGGATATCCGGAGGGTAGCCTTGCGAATCTGCTGTGGCTCCCATATGTAGAGTTGGGGTTAATTGGAGCCCTGGCAACGCTCTGAGGAAGTGTTACAATGTCGCTTCTGCAACAGGGGCCAGAGAAGGGGGGGGGGGGGGGCAGGTTAATAAGGGGACTGTATATTAGAAGTCCACGTTGTTCGGACAGTACGAATCAGCGTGACGCCTATTCGGATTCTTCGATGCACGACCTCTTCACTTGGCTTAATCCGCCAGGAAGATCAGACCCACGCGTATGGAGAAGGGAACGTGTTGAGCGCCTACTAATATCTTTTTGAGGAGAAGGGCGACCTCCAGTGACAGCTGCCGTAGCGGGAGCGGATACACCACTCCCTGAGGATGATGATTTCGGAAAAAAATTGTAAACTGTTATGCTTCCCCGGAAACACAGTCACCTAACTAGTACGTAAGTGTCCGTCTCTTCAAGCCAAGCTATACCAAGGTATCGCACCGTTAAGGCTGGTACGGCCCCGTTGAATAAATACGAATCGCAATACTTTTATACCCACTGAGGGCTTCTGGAGCCATGCGTACGGGGTCACAAAAACTGGCACTGCCATATAAACGAGTCTTGTGCGCCCAACTCTACGTGCGTTCAACCAGTTTCAGTAGACTTAAACTTTGTTTAAGCATGCATATCCGTTCCCTACAACCCCTACATTTAAAAAACATCGAAGCAAACCAGCCAGAAACAACGGAAGGCTGCGTAAATAATTCTGCGGCCCATTCCAGTAACCAGAGGAGTACCGCAGGGTAGTGCCACCCGCCCAGCTCCCGCTTCACACAGACTTGTTGTGTTTAGTCACCACATATTCTCACATGTAGCCGACTTGAAAAAATCAAATTCACTTCTTGGTGGTGGAGTCATATTTCTCCTCAGTCTGAATTCTGTGTAACTTGGTCTGTAACTTACTTTAAGAAGAATTCTAAAAACAAACATAAGGCATCTCAAACTTCACAGTAGCGAAGAAGTACACAACCTTCATTACTATAACTACGGTTTAAGCCCACGAATAAAGTCGATTTGCTTCTTCTTCGCTGCAGAAACGACCTATACCCCATCACTGTTGCTACACGTGTGAGCTTCTTTCATGTTTTTGGAAGCGATTATCATTGAACATCACCCGGAGGGGTTTACGCTATGACGTGTCTTTCTCGCTCCGAGCAAGTGTTACCACAATTACGGCAAATGCTGGATTTATTTGCGAGGCAATCTTGGCCAATCGCTCCTAGTGTGTATGCGTAGTGTGTATGCGTGTAAACGTGCGCCGTAGACGGTGGGCGGGTGCCGCAAGCCACGCACACACGAGCGCTCGGCATTTTCTTTCTTTTTTACCTGCCGTGTGGTCGCCGCTAGGAACGCGCTCACTTGCGCTCAGCGTTTTATTGGCATTTTTAACTGCGGGCACCATGCACTAAGGAGTTGCTCAACAGATTTGCTGTTAAAACGGAATTCAGCTGCTGACAGGGAAATCTAAAATCAGAAGACCGAAAGCAAACACTGTTTCGACAACAACGCGCTTCGTTTTATTTGTACCTAAAACATTGTATCGCAAACAATGACCTTCTTGTCCCGTGTGTCGAGGTATATGCTTGTTTTAGTAAAACCTAGTTATTTATTGGTGTACCTGATTTTTTACAAATGCACTGCTCTTAAAAAACAGCGAATGCGTAGAGCTTGTCGCCCCTACGTTCAAGAGATTCTTGTATAAAAGGTCATGCGGTGAACAGGAATGATAATTTGAATGAAGCAAGAGCACTCATTGTTTATTCTCCGAAACAAGGCAGTTTATGCACACACCACGGGGCCAAGCTTGAAGTCCCACCGAAAGAAAAATCCCCAGTACCTTGTGTCTCGGCTTCGCATTTTCGCGGCTGCCTTTTAAGCAGTGTTACAAGACATCCTAACGCGAGTTTCCGTACAATTACATTTTTACACTTCCTACGTGAGCGCGGGAGACTGCTTTACTGCCAGTTACGCTCTCACACTATTTGCATGATCAATACCTTTTCTTTTACAGAGTGCAAAACAAGGATCCATGGCTTTCAGCGCAAACTTTCTGACTTTCACTTACGCAGGCCCTAGGGCTATCGTTTGCTTTCCCCAAAGAAGAGTAAAGACAATTCACAGACGTTTTTTGTCAATCCCAACTCATGTAGTTATTGCAAAATCTTGGAAAGGTCAGTGTGCATTCATTGGCCAGAACGTATCAGCCACGTTTTGTGTACATACTGTTGCGAAGAAGGCACAACAAATAAGGGTGTATTGTCAAGTATTTACAGTAAAGCATTCAAGTAGAAGAAGTCTCAAGTCAGGCAAGGTGGCCGCGGTACAAGCGAGAGCGAATCCTCATCTTCTTCCCTGTTTCCCATCTGCGCTAAGCGCATAGTCGGCATGGCCCAGGCGCATAGCTCCATGGTCGTTTATGCGGGAAGCATGTGGTTGTAGTTCATCTTCCTGAGACAATAACCCCCTGGAAGACAAGCGCCATCCCGGTGCTAGGTAGCCGGAAGAGGAGTGGGCGCGTGCTAGGGCTTAAGTCGCTCCTTTTTTTAGGTCTTTTTTTTTAAAAGGGAGCGTGAGGGGCTGTTCATTCTTAAATATTGCACCCGCAATTTTGTTTGAAGTTTACGGATTGAACAAGGTAGGACGAAACATTAATTCAAACAATTTATTTGACCTTGCGCAAGTCTTTGCGTGAAGAATTTGTGGTACATACCACCGTGGCGGGTATGTAACATCCCCAAGAGGCGGCAGACTTCTATATTTATAGAAAGATAGCGTATTTCCACCGTTGACTCTAAATACAGACTTGAAATTTTTATTAAATGAAGTCGAATTTTTTGAAGAATTTGAGGAAAAAATGCTATCTATAATGACAGGGCTAGTTTCCGATTGCTTAGGGGTTATACCCGAAACTTAGAGGGCGATTGTCTAGTCATGTTGCTGAGGCACACAGTGTAGAAATTATGACGCTATGATTGCAAATTGTTTTAGTTTACGAGAGAGCTGAGAACGTGCATAGTTTAGCTTCGTATTACGATTTTGTAACTGTTTGTTGAGGCGATTGATTTTCCCCTGTAATTGAAATATATCTCAGGTGATCCATGGCTTTGACGGATTTGCTTGGCCATATTGGAAGGGACCGTAGAGTACAATGCATGCATGTGTTCTTTCCATGAATTTCATCCAGGGAGAGTTAAAGTCGCACATAGCGTCCATAAAGCTGCTAAAAAGCATCATAAACTGACTCTAATCTGTCTAGTATACAAAACTCATTAGCAGCAGAAACAACTGATACACGAGCCATTTTCGCCGTTGTCTTTGTAGGAGAGAAACAAAATTGAACTAAGAAGCCCTCATGATCTAAAAGGCCATCCAGTACTTCAAATTCTTGGTCAAACAAAAAACAAATGGGGTCGAACAAAAAACAAAGGTCCAATATTGTTTTCCTCTCTCCGTAAATACGTGTATATTCGAGAACTAGTTCAAACAAATCAAAACGAAATGCAATATCAATCAAGTCCTTGTTGTTGAAAGTATCATGAGTACCATAAGAGAAGGTAGGCCATTCATTGCCAATATCTTGAAGTAGCGGCAGAGCACAAGTTTTGTGTCTTTCGCTATCTGAAGACCAATGTGTTCCTTCAAATTCTACAAGGCATCACTTCTTGCACCAGGGGGTCTGTAAAGAACACCGCTGACTAAGAACTTTCCGTTGCAACACACCTTATAAACTAAGGCCTTAACACCAATGGGGCCGGCCACTCTAGCAATTTTCATGTTATTTTGAAACAGTAACGCCACACCGCCTCCCCTGGAATCACGATCATTGCGATAAACACAATACTCGGGGGTAAAAAATTCGCTATTGTGGGTTCCCTGGTGAATACATGTCACTGTCGGTGCAACAAGGTCGGGAACATCTATCGATATAGATTGATTGATTGTAGGGTTTAACGCGCCTACGCAACACAGGCGACGGGGCGCGCCGTAGTGGAGGGCTCCGCATTAATTTCGACCACCTGGGGATATTTAACGTGCGCCGAAATGTCGTACACACGGGCATTTTTGCTTTTCACCTCCATCAGAAAAGCCGCAGCCGCGGCCGGGAATCGAACCCGCAACCTCGGTTACAGCAGCCCAACGCCTTAGCCACTCAGCCACCGCGGCGGGTATGTATCGATATCAGATATTCTAGGTCACGTGTATTGTTGAGAATACTGCGACAGTCAACATTTAGTAGCTTTATAAAAGGGCATACGGTAGCTTGTAATATGGCTGACCAGTTTCGAAGAGGCACCTTATCATTTTTCCTTTGTCTGAGACATACATAGTTCCATTCACAGACACCTTATCAAAAACCGGCTTTACCTCCTCTTTCCGCCTGCGGTTTTAGCTTGTGCTTTCCCAAAGTTTCTTTGTGACTTCAGGAAGATTCTTGGAGAAGTATTGGTTTATATACATGTCTGCATAGTTTAATTTAGACGAGTTCATATATATTACGAGCTTTTAACGAAGATTGACCAGCTTCAAATTTACGGGGAGAACTTTGCTATACTGTTAATCTCCTAACCGGTGGCACCTTTCCGCTCCTGACGCACTAATTTTTAAGCTTTTCTTTTAAAACATGTGGCAACCATACCCTCGCGCAAAGATCAAAGATTTGTTTCATAGTGTTTGAAGCATTGAAAAATGATGTTATTTCGCCGGCTGGGGTTTTCGAGATCGTCAATTTTGTCTAAGACGAAGGTAACGTCATCCTGAACCATCGTGATAGTTGTTTGGAGTGACTGAATGTTTTCACCGAAACCTGCAAGGCGAGAGAAAGAAGTTTCCAGTGAATTCAGCCCATCGTTGAACTTCGCAAAAAAGTCGGTTAAGGCTTTCTGCACATCTTGTCTGCTTGTTTTATACGAAGCAGTGGAAAGTCATCTGGTAGACTCCGGGGGTTGTCGCAACAAATATTTTAGCAAAAATTTTAGAAATATGCCTTTTAATGTGAGCGTATATTAATCAGCATGTGGATTTGCAAAACCTTTTAATCGTGAGGTGTATTGGAAAAAATGTTGTAGTTATTACGTTCACTAATTCATGCACTTTTGTTCCTGTCAATGAATGTTAGTATCAACCAAGCACCATCTACTAAGTGCACGGTCTAGACTGGTAACTATAGCTTTTAGGGCCCATAAGTATTGCACGACCCTCGTACCGCTCTGCGGGGTAGTAAACCTCGTAAAGGGTCAGTAAACACAACTCGTTACTAACTTATCTTCTAGACCTTTTCATAGGAGTGTATGGGCCATGTGTGGTGTACCTTTTTAGGCTTTATTGGGGAGGAGGAAGGTGGTACTCCTTGCTAAAAGTAGCATTTAGGCTTTGCACCCAACAGACAATTGTTCGTTTGCAGTTTACATCTTGAACCAGGCAGGCCTTAACTTGAATTTAAAATCATTCAAAAAATTAAGGGAGCTCACACTATTGCTTAAGACTTGCTGGCAGCAAAGCTGTACGCAACCTTCACGACCATCACGACGGTTCAAGTCCACGATTGCCGCCGTTTTGCTCCTTCGCTGCTGCCACCACAACGTTTACTCCGTCATTGTTGCTATAAGTGTGAGCGTACATCATTTTTTGGAAGGGATAATCATTGGACATCACTTTGGGGAGCTGGGGGGCGTACTCTATGGCGTATCTTTGTAGTTACAAGCAATTGTTTCCACGATTACTGCGAACGTCGGCGTTTTCTTGGCCAATCTTGGCCAATCTTCCTAAGTGGTTATGCCTGGCTTGACAAACGTGCATCGGGGACGCTGACCGGTCGCCGTGAGGCCCGCACACACCAGCGCTCCAATTTTCGTGGTTTTGTTTACGTATCGGGTGGTCGCCGCAGTCTTTGCCAATCTCCGTAAGTGGGTATGTGTGGCTTGACGAACGTGTGCACGAGACGCTGGGCGGTCGTCGCGAAGTACGCGCACATGAGCGCTAGGCATTTTCTTGGTTTTTTAACTGCTGGCACAAAACTTTCTTGGTTTTAACTGCTGGCACCGCGAGGCCCGCGTTGCCGTGAGCACGCTCGGCAATTTCTTGGTATTTTTAACTGCGGGAACGAAAAATTCAGATTTTTTATTAACCTTGTTTAAATCTCCGCACCTGGGAACGCATAAATAAAACGGGTCTTTAACGCAGTTTGGATTCCAGCCAAACGGCGCTGATTGTTTTGCTTGCAACTACAGCGACAGATGTAGGCACGTTTCTCTGCTTGAAAAAGTGGTGCTTGATGCGACGCCACAGTATGTTGCGTCATATTGATCGTTGCCCACATTTCACGTTAACATCACAAAATGTTGAGCCGATAAAACATGATGTGATAATCTACTATATCACTTAACAATATCCAGCCTCTGTTTGTCACAGCGATTTGTATTACCAAAATAAAAACTCATCATTGCACCCATTAGCTCACTTAAAGCGCTTGCGGTTTATAACGTTGGAGCGAAATGTGCGCAACGTAAGACAAACACAAAATAGTCTGCAACTAAAGCGTGTGCACGAAAAGGAACAATCACCAAGGCAATTTTTGCGAGCAAGAAACATTTTGAGTAATTCCAATTTCTGAACGTGTATTACCTACAAAGCTTCTTAGGGCACGATATGTATGACACAAACTATGCGTGAACGGTATTAGCAAACAATATTTCTATTGACTGTTCAAGAGCGATCAGCCCTTACGTACATACACACACACTTTTAGTAGGGCGAAAAAGATGAATGTCTCATCAAACGCGAAGCGGGACCGCCGGAAACGTCAACACAAATGGCAGAGACATGGTCGCCTCTGCAAAAATGAAACAAAAAATAGAGCTTACTCAGGTTCTTCGGTACTCAGTAGTAGCCAAGTGCACCCTAGTACGTATACTTGCAGACTAGCGTAGGGGAGCAGGAAGTATTGCGGTGAGCGGTGCATCACAAGTAAACGTGACCGCACGTGAGTAGAACAAGTGCACGCGCAGAACAGTGCTGGGGGGAAGTTGCCGTGTGAACTACGACCTTTCAGCGGTTCGTGGGAAAACACAAAAAAGGAAAACGAATAAAAAAAAAAACAGAGACACGACGTACTAGTCAGAAAATTTGTGATAATCGCTATCGACTTCCGTCTTCAAAAACATGAGCAATCACAAGTTCCGCCGGATTTTTTTTGTGTCTACTTATCCTCGAAATTGCGCTTATTTATAATTATTACACCATGAATGTATGTCTGCAGTGATTCGGTGCATAAGCTTAACGCCTAATCCCTGTTTTGATTTGCAAGAAATACCGATGACTACTAACCTACCCAAGCCGCATTTATAACTAATAAAACGAATAAACCTGAGGTACAACGCATATATCGATTGCGTGCGACATTGGTGGTTACAACGTGTTAATAGCGCACACACATGGACGCTCGTTTTTCGATGCCGGGCGCATTGCACATGTAGCTTCCGGAGTTTTTGTTTTCGGATATGAACTTTACGTGACGCCCTTGCTATGAGCTTTGCATAATATAATAATTTCGGTGCGAAAAAATCACTTCAAAAACCTATTCAAACTCACACTAACTTAAAATTATCTAAAGACGCTCAAATTGTTACATACGCTATTAGAATATTTCGTTTAAGAAACACCGAGATTCCCTGCAGAGTTTTTGTTTTTCTATATTTTCTTCCTGTTCCTTCCGCTAGTTTCGTCGTTTAAACCATACATGGCCTATTTTATGTTGTTTTTGCAGTGCCGAACTTTAATTTTGTCAACACGAGAAACAGCGCCACGACTTTCAGGCACGCCGGAAAAAAATAACGACAATATCCCAAATTGCAAGTGTTCCGATATTGTCAACACGATAAAATAGGCAAGCTATCTACGCACGCTAGGTGAAGCCCACGTTATAAATAACATTAAAACAGCCAGAAATAACTACTACACTAAAAAGAAAGTAATCAAGGTACTTTCGCAAAGCGCACGTGCGTGGGATGGATCCACATGGGTAAAAGCAATCGGAGGCAGCGAAGGCCTTTTGAGAAAAAAACAACAGCACACGTGCAGTTTATACACGAGTCGAAACATAACAGTAGCCCTAAGCTCGATCGTAGGGATGCTTTAGGCAGCGTTTATTTTTTCTATTTCCTCAAAGATATCGAGCTGTAAACAACAATTCTGATTGGACAGAGCTAAGAATTGGCTGGCACAATGGTGACTATGTAAGGTGCTGCTGAATCCAGCGGTTCCCATAAGAATTTTTAGCGGCGTGCTTAGTTACTGACTGTTTTCCAAGAACCCAGCAAGATAGTTCTACTTTTTTCTCCCTACCTTTTTGCAGTGTCAGTGCTAACAACTGCAAATGCCGAAGAATGTGGTGGAACCTCCGGTCAGCCTTGCAACTTCTCGTTAGTAATAAAAGCTACCGCCTGATACTCAGAGAAAAGTGTGAAAAAAATCGAGCCAGCCGTAAATAGCACCACTGAAACTAGCGAGCGTGAAGCTTAGAATCACGAAGAGCAGTTTTAGAAAGGCTCCTTCGCAATTTTCAATGTTTTAGCACTCTACAGCCAGGTGTTAAATATTTTTAGTGGATTAAGTTTTTTTTATGGAGTCCTGAGTGCATAGCAGTCAAAACAGGATAAAAGTAGATTATGTGAGTAAGCCTATGCTTTCTGTAGCCCTATTTCGAAGAAAATTCAACCTTAAGGGATACGCAAGTATTTACGCCCACACAAAGACTTGGAGCTTCGTAACCACTTTTTCAAAGGGCTTAACGTACATAAATTCTAGGCAGACCGGGGTTCTTCAATTGAATTATACAAGCAACTAGAATTGGTGTCGAGAAGTTAGCCTCAGACGTCTAGTTATACTGGAGAAGGGGTAGAACACTAAGGGGAAGACGAAGATGGCTGGATGTTTTTCTTTTGCAGTAACATGCAATTCAAAGCCAGTGAAAACAAAATGGTTCTCGTTTTCAGCCCACGTTCAAACGCATCAAATGGCTTAGTCGCATCCAAGTCCTATGCCAGTGGCCTAGTAGCAGCCGTTTGCCAGCATGCCTATATCGGGTGTGTATAACATCTTCGCGGAAAACACATGTTATACCTTCAGGCAAATACTAGGCTTTCTGTAGTTGTTGATTGAGAGACTCATCCGGCATGCTTTACAGCGAGACTTCTTAGAGCAGTGTAGGCTAGCAACTACCACCACCTGCAGCTACTAATGATGGGTGCAGTTGAACAGCTCGTAAGTACGCTTAGAGTGCATTTGATACCATTTCAAGCGCCATTTGCAGTTCCCGTCACAACGGCGTGCAGCGGACAAACGGCGTGGTGATCGGCCAAGAATTATTTGCTAACAACTCAATACACATTACCTTTCACAGCGTGTTGCACTCAAAGGGGCAGCTCATAAGCTGTGGAATTTGTGAGCACACCTTAGCTTGACTTTGAAAAATTATATATAAGAAACAAGGGCGCAATAATTGTTTATAAAAGGCGTCTGGATGACAAGCTAAAGCGTATTTGGAATTCATAGATTGAAACTCTGCCTGACGAATAACTGCAGTAACTTTGTGCTAGTGCAATAACGCCTAGGAGAAGCGTAATGTCTTTTAGGTTTCAATAAGCTAGTGGGACGGGCGAAACATTACTTCCAGCGTGTACAATCTTGATGCGATAGTATGCGTTTTTATTCAAAGGGTGATGGTAATTGATAGTACAAGATGTGTTCTGTGAGTGTTAGAGTAGCGAGAGGCCATTATCAATTTCAACCAAGTTGCGTCCACTGCTGGAGGAAGCCTCCTTCCGGAGATTTCCAATGATTCCTATCGCGCGTTTTTGAATGTTGGTGTTTTATTGTTCTATCGGATCATCTGTCTTTCAGTTTTTGTGTGCTATAGGTTGGTACCCCTTTCGTACACACATGGTTTGTCGGGTGTACGTCATTCTCCTTACGTAATCGAATTAACCCAGATTGTCGCCCTTGATGTGATTTGGACTATGTTCGACCTAAGTTGGGCATGAAAACCAGGGGGCGATTTCCGACTTCATAACTGTCACCCATGGCAGTTATGTTTTATGGCTCGTAAGCTGGCCTAAGCTTCTTTTCAAGGTACTCCGTCAAACCACAAGGTCACGCTCCGTGTGTCATCACAAGAACTACATATTCTTTGAATACCAGATGTTTTAGAGAGCCGTGTAGCTCACTCTTCAGAAAATCTTTCTACTGTTGTGGTATGGGGCGGACAATCCCCATGGTACCAAGACCCACCATCAACGATGGTGACGACGAAGAGGGCGCTGGTGTGGGCCGCAGCAAGCACGGGCTCTATTATGGCCGCTTTTATGTAGATCGCCTCATATAGTAAATACATCGCTTCATTATCAACCATGGTTCCTGTCATCTTGTCATTGGCAATGTTATTGTCATCCTGTCATCCTGACAATGTTAAACGTGCGGGGTATTGTGGACGATCACATCGAATAACGGGTACAACTATTCCTTCAAGTGGTTTAGGTGGGTCTAGGCACCACGGGGAATGTCCGCCACGTCTAGTGACAAGCCTTACCGAATGTAGACGACTAACTACCTACACGGCTTCTATTCCTTGTCATGACTGGAGTCAGAGCTCATAATTTCCCAAGATAAGCTAACCACTGAATTTTTCGGGTAATTTGGTAGCTACCATAAGGCGCGTTTAGTTGCATGTCTATTATTCATTTAAAATAAACATTTTAAATACAATCCGCAGCATTCCATCAACTTAGAAGCACTCATTCAGACAAAATTACCCATTTGCATATACGAATCCGTCTGCAAGCCCTTAAAGGGGCCATGAGGCAAAACGCTCGTTTCGTTCATTCGAAAGATTGCCTCATTAGAATAACAGGGACACCTCTTCTAAAGCAAACGTTGCTCCAATAGGCTGTGTAATGAGAAAAACAGAATAACCCTGTGACTCCCGATCCCATCCACTTTTCCGCACTGAACCTACGCATTATTACAGGCACCTCGTTGCGATAGTATGAGTGCGCCAAAATCCAACGCAAATGTAAACAGCGGTTAAAAGCTTACAAAACGAGGTTATGGCACTTAAATTTAGTGCGCATTCTTTATATAGTAATAACAATGGTAGAAAAAAGAGTTGAAGTTACGAACGAGCACGTAAACATGGAAGCACCAGTGCGTACTGCGCGAACAATGTGTCCGCTAGCTGCGCACCAGTCCGGAGCTTCGGGGTTTGCTGACACGCCAATGGCCAATTAAAATAAGCAACATTGCCTTACTTAACCACGTTTGCTGACCATCACCTATGTCTACGTGAATAATATTAACCGCAACAAAACTCAGCCAGTGGAAATCCGATCAAAACACAAGCAACTGAACACAGCGGGCCAGAGCGGTATTGTGGCGCCATCTAGGGAACGGATGGCAAATAAAGCCACAGAAGGCCGCTGAAGCCCTAGTCAAACTGGTCACGTTTTAAAACTATCTTGCCAAGATACGTCGTCGCTGAACGTCTCAGAACGCACGATTTAGCGGGAAACTTGATATATTGACCTAAATATTTTCATTTCTCGGTGAATAAAGCATCGCTTGTTGGGCGGCAGGCGCAGGGGCAGTATTATTAAAATAAAACAAACTTGTTTATTGTCTTCACGACCACTTTATTCACAAAGAATGTGATGCGTGTTGTCATATTATTGCCATGATACAGTTACTCCGTTACCACTGGAAATTACTACGCAAACACTTGTGTCTTTCGAGAAACCACTGCTGTCCCGGTAGATGCACGGCACTATAAAGTAAGAGTTCATCTCATAACGCCCAAATGACCGAATTATTTTGAGTTAACAGTTCTGTAGGGAACAGACTCGGTTGGTGATGCTGATCAGGCTTCCTACATTTATTTTGGTTGCGTAGGCCCACCCAGAACGAGCGGCCGCCCAGCTGCTGATTCGACGTTCCATCTGTGTCCCGTGGAACTTCCCACGAGCCAGCCCCAGGACCGCTGATGATGATCGTGGTGATGATGGGGACGATGGCGATGGTGTCGCTACAGTTCTTAAATGTCGAAGACGCGCGATGAGTGTCCCTGTTACGGCCAATCTCATTCAATGGCTGCGAAGTCCTGTTCTGGGGGGATGCGCCAGTGCAAAATCTCGCACAACGACGTTTATCGGACATCCCTCGTGCACCATGCACGCCACTCAGGCTACACCTGCCTAGGGGGACAAGTTCGCTTGCCGCACCAGTGGCACGGGCTACGTATAGGTATATAGTATAGGTATTTTGTCCCGGTCAGTAACACTACTTTGCATTTTGCCACCCTGCATTGGCTTCGGATTTTACTTTACAAGGTGCACAAGGGGATACCGAAGTCATGGCACCCGTCAAGACGGCGTGCTACAGGCGCTCCGCACGACGCAGGTGGAACGCCGTGCTTCAACTTGAAGTCTCCCTAGCAATGTTACCGTGATCATAATGATTAGTGGCTCTCCTTTTAAATCAGGAAGTCGGTTGCGTGCAACCGACTTGCCTGTTTTATTCCACGTACTTGACATACTCTTAGCTAATCTAATACATTATTCTCCACCTCAGCTCCTCCTACCCCTGTTTAAACTCTCATCGCTCCTCCCCGCTTTTTCTTCACTCCGCTGTTCTAAATTCTCATCTCTATGATTACTTCAACCTGCGTAACGAGTTCTTTCCTGTTTTTCTTCCACCATCTTTCCAGCCGCCTCTTCGTCACCTCTATGGCCCTGTAGTTGCGGCTCTCCCTCAACCCAAATCCCAAAGCCTCCGTCAATGTCATTTCGCCGTCCCCCGCGGAGGTGCTATCTATGTGCTCTGTCTGATAACATGATCTGCGGTTTCCCGAGCTATGCCGAAGCATACACGTTTCATCCTGCTGCTTGTACATGCCCGTGTATGCGCGGATTCTCAGGCACCACGCCCGTAATTCAAAGGGCAATGCGATGCCTCTCGTATTGCAAGAAAATTTTTTCTTCCTGATTTCTAGTTACTCTTTCCTAAATGTTTCCAGCGTTCTTTTCCCTTCCCTTCTCTGTGCCCACTTCGTAGTCTTTGCTGCCTTTACCCGATTATAACTGTTGTGCATACCACCCTTCCCCTTACCGACTTTCCGTACCACTTGGTCAGCTTTCTGGTCCTCCGTCTGCCCGAGTGTCCATGCTCCTCACCTACAGGTACTTAAACGTACTCATGGCCCATTTTTCGTCCTCTATGTCACGAAACCGCTTCTCAAACTCTAACTAGCTTTGCGCTTCCCTAGTCTCCAAGGACAACCAGCAGAATACCTTCCTGCACTACTTTGTTCGTAGTTTTCCTGTAAGCCCCTGAGGCAACTTTGCCTACCGTCCTCTAATGTACTTCCAGGTTCGCTTGGGTCTCTGGTTTCATAGCGAGAACCGAATTTCCGAAAGTCAATCCCGGTACCATGACCCCTTTCCAGATTCCCCTTACTACCTCACATTCGTTGTAGCTCCACATTGCTCTATGCTGCACTATTACCGCGTTCCACCTTCCTTTCGTCTCATGCACTGAGCCTCATGCGCATGCGTGGAGTCTCTGCCGTGATTAAGCCATACTCCTAAATGTTTACACTCTTTTACTTGTATTTCTACTTGTTGCACTTGTACTGTTTTGTGCTCCGTGTCGTCGTTGAAGACCATTACGCCTGATATTTGTCTACTGAAGGTTAGACCTAGGTGCGTAGCTTCTTAACAGCATATATCCATCAAGCCCTGCGTACCTATCCAGCTGTCTACCATCAACAGTATGTCGTCTGCACAAGTTATTCCTGGAACCTGTTGTTCCCCCCCCCCCCTCCATTTTCTTGTATCATAAGTGAAATCCCAGCGTAATGCCCTCTAGCTTCCTTTCAACCCCCCGTGTATATCACGAACCGCAGTGAATAAAGAGGACATCCTGGTTTCAGAACTTTGCAGGTGTATACAGGCCTATTGTATGCTACCCCCTCCCATGATATTTGCAATTGGTTGTCTCGGCAGAGTTTCCTGAGTAAGTCAATAAATTCTGCCCGCACCCCCTCATCCTCCGGGATATTCCATAGCCGCTCCTTGTCTACGTTATCATACGCCGCTTTAATGTCCTGAAAGGCTACCACAAAGGTCGGTTTTGCATCTTCGCCTCCTCTATGCATTGGCTTACCACAAATAGGTTGTCATCTTGTCTTCTGTCCTTTGGAAACCCCTTTTTAAATTCCCCTAGGATCCAATTTTCTTCTACCCACTGCTCTAGCTTGAATTTCACTGCCTGCATTCCTAACCTGTAAAGCGTTGAAGTGACGGTGACTGGTCTGTACAAGCATTGTTTAGTCTTGCCTGTTTTGCCCTTGTGCATTACTTTCATCCTGCTGGTTTTCCATTAGCTTGAATTTCACTGCCTGCATTCCTAACCTATAAAGCATTGAGGTGACGGTGACTGGTCTGTACAAGCATGGTTTAGTCTTGCCTCTTTTGCCCTTGTGCATTACGTTCATTCTGCTGGTTTGCCACTAGCTTGAATTTCACTGCCTGCATTCCTAACCTGTAAAGCATTGACGTGACGGTGACTGGCCTGTACAAGCATGGTTTAGTCTTGCCTCTTTTTCCCTTGTGCATTACGTTCATCCTGCTGGTTTCCCACTTGTCATGGTATTCCTATCCGTGCTTACTGCGGTGATGGTCTGCAGAAGCTTTTCCTTGCTCTTTTTCCCTTGCTGGCTTACTCATCCTCGGTATATCTCCACTGGGCTGGTGCCTTTTCCTCTGTTCCTTGCGAGTTATCCCCATCTTCTGATGCCGCCTGGCCGCCATCCATCTTCCATGATGCCTCCGGAGACCTTCCGTTTTTTATTCAGGTATCCCAATTCTCCGGGCTCGTGCCTGTCTCCCTTAAGCATCTACCCTTTTTAGTTTTTACACTACCACCTTCTCTGGGCCCTCTGCATTTTCCTAATGCCCACACATGATTCCAAAACGTTTTCTGCGCTTCTCTACCCTTCCGTCGTATTTGCACCACCCATAGATTGCTGCAACCCTATATCTTCGCCTGCACCAACAGTTGTACTTCCACCGTTCTCTGCTTATATTGCTCCCATTTTAGGTCCACCTCTTCTTGCTGCGTCTTCCCTCTTGGCCTGCAGCTGCTCTCTAGAAGCCTTGTCAACGCCTCTCTATAGCCTCCTTGAGTACTGCGTTCTACCAGCTTCTTGGCATTTTCTTTCCTTTCCATTGTTTTGCATTTTCTCCATCCTTCATATCTTCCTGCATAGTTTTGATGAGCCGCCATATTCTTAGGTTTGTCGTGGACTTCTTTCTATGTCAGCTTCTATACTTTTGGCTATAGCCGCAATTTGTTTGCAGCTTAACTTTGTGTACTCTGACAGTAGGTTCGGTTTCGCGCCCCCCCCCCCGGTTTTCCCAAAGTTCAGTTGCATACGCTTGTGGTCACTGCGCAGACAGTGACCCCCATTTTAATTTCAACTTATTGCCTTGAACCAGTCATAAAGACACCCCGAGAGGACAGGCAGTAGTCGATACTAGACTGTTTCTTGGCACATTACCATGCTATTTGACCTTTGCATTTTTGATTCCCACTCACTATGATCAGGTTCTGCTTCTCATAAATATCTACCATCAGATTTTCGTTGCAGTCTGTGTACCCCCAGATCATTAAAGTCCTGGTTTGTCTCATACCAACAGTACCTACCCGTATCGTTTCAAATCCTCGATGTCTATTTTTAGGTACGTCACCAATTTTTAATTTTTTTCCTTACTTTCCTTACCCGTCCACATGTACGACCATCCCAAAGACATGTCCCTTCCGCGTGCCATCCCTTTAAGCCGCATATGTTCTATAAAGTCTTCTTTCACTATTTTTCCGAATTTGCACCCTCGTCGTATAAGCATACCCACTGCTCCGCCTTTTCTCGATCCAGCGGTACAATTGCGACCTACCCATTCATACTCTCAAATACAAAGGAAGTGGAACGCAAGGACAGCCCTGGTCTAAAAACTAAGCTTAATGTCACGAAGGGGTAATATAAACACTAAACACACAACAATAAAAACACTGCGCATGAGCAAAACATGTTTACCAAAGCCACGGTGATAAGGCAACTAGATTGACATGAATTATGATTAATGGGCCCCTAAATCCCTTCTTTCTTCCCATTAGACTAAGTGCCGCCGATGTAATTCTAGTTTTCCTAGACACCGTGAACAAACACCCCGCGAAATTATGGAAGCGTTCACGTAGAGAAAAAGTATACATGTGGGTCAGCTAAGCAAGCGTGTGTCTTCATCCCAAAGAGATTGCATATCTGCATGGGTCTTGACTGTAGACTGTAAATCTAGTTAGTTGTAGTTAAGTTACCAGTTTTGTGACCGGCTTGTATTTCAGGTGCTGGCATCAGTTGTAGTGTAAAACGCCGCGGAAGATCAGTGGGTATGTCGCGGCCCTGCTGAGCCCGAGAACACAGTTGATTCCCGGCCGCCAAGGCAGTTTCCTGATGGAAGCAGAAAAAGCAACGGCTATGTGCCGAGATTTCTGCGCACGTAAAATATCCCCATGTTGTTGAAATCAAATGAATGCGACACTGCTGCGCGCCTGTTGTGTGTCAAGATTTCTGCACGCGTAAACTATCCCCGTGTCGTTGAAACCAAATTGGTACTACATTGCTGCTCGCCTCATAGCGCGGGTGCAGCTTGGGCACGTGAATTACCAAAAAGTTTATTTTTTTATCTTCCAGCAAGAGGCACGCGGTTAGATGGTGTAAGTTGCGGGCACGGCTGGTGACCATATCCACCTTGCATGCTACCAGCTAAAGGGCGTACGTAGAACGAACTTCAATGCGCAGGGGTGGTAACCACTGAAAATGTGTGTCGTTTCTTTCATCTCCACTGGAGTGTCATTGTCCTCCTTCCAGACTTCAGTTACCACTGCGCCGTGTTCCATCTGATTCCAGCGAGATGCCAGGGGCGAGACTCCGCAACTAGCTGTCTCAGTCGTAGCTTCTGGGTGGCAGCGATAACGTATATCCGCGGACGCTTCATGAGCTCATCTGATAGCAGACGGCTAGCATCAAAGGGGAAACGAAAAATCAGCCTAATAACGCTAATACCTTGAAACGATAAGGTATATGCAATCACTGATCATGAGCCGGAAATTTCGGAGCTAACCTTTATACAAATTTACACGCATCGAAAAAAATCCAGTAAATTCCATCGTAAGGATAGATATAATGCACCCATTAACGTCCCTATATTTGTCTAAGTTCTTTTTTACTGCAAAGTAGAATGTGTCTCCCCCCCCCCCTCCCCCCAAGTGTTCATTCCTGTGTAGGCGACATATTCATCACTGGGGCTCCTCCTGCCACCGCCAACCCCTTTCTCACTACGGTTATCACAAAGGTTGTTCCCCTCGCAACCACCGATGCCTATTTCACAAGGTCGCAGCCGTCCAAAAGCGGTCGTAGCGCCGTTATCGGATGGTTGCGGAGAATCAGCAGCAGAGCGAATGGGTGTAGAAAACGCCCGAAGCCGCCACCACCGCTTCCGCCGAGAATGTAGCCGCGGCCATTGCCGCAGTAGAGTTTCTTATTATATACACTAGAGAGGAATATGGCACTAGCGTGTACGCGGCTAAAATCAAGGCCGTCTGTGTCATCATGGGCCGTGACTATACTACAATTCGCTCGCCTTATTTTTATAATCGGATTCGATTAAAACGTTTTAGTGGCCGTATATGCGAACACAGTGCCACAAAAATTCAAACGAGTGCTATGGTATTATATAGGTTTAAAATAAAACACGCTGTTTTAAAACTAATAAAAAACAAGTAAAACGTGTTTTTGACGAAACGATTGTGCCTACTATTCTGCAAACCGAGCTGGTATCTAACAACAACGTTAATATTTTGTTGGAAACTTATTAGAGACTCCTATTTTATTATTTTATTATTATTTCAAGTAATAGGTTGTTTGAAGAGCTTGGAAATGTTTTTGAGCCTGCCTATGAAAACGTCGCCTTCGTGGCGGTCCGGTGCACCGACCGTCAGCTATAGTTTAACAAAACGTGTTACTGAGCGAGTTGGTTCATACTTGAACGGAAATAAAAGCGTGACACCAAACAACCGTGGGCTCAGAATGATATGGAAGGCCGCAGGCGCCCGTATCTTGTGTATCGGGTCTTCGTCGAAGTACGTCTTTGTCACTGTTTTTTTCGTCAGCTCCAACTTTCGCGGCGGCGGCATATTCCCCGCTCAGTGATACGTTCCTCCGACTCCAGCATGAGCAACATTAGGCACGATTACGACCTGCCTGCTCTTCCACGCAAGCACACAGTTGCCACGGCTCACGGCTACCACAGAACAGGGAGCATTTCGACTACCTCGCAGCTCGCAGGCGTTTTAATGCATAGTGAAGGAATTAAATTAAAAAAACGCTGAAGAATCCAATTGCCATGCCAAGCCCAAACCAGAAGCTCTGGTCTTCTTATAACCCCCATGACAACATGGATTCCAGGTGCCGTTTCCTCTCTGGTATACTTACCAGAGAAACTCAATGGTTGCCGCCTCAACTTCCCCTTCGCCCACTAGCTGCGCGCCACTGCCTGTTGAAAGCAACTTGCCCCGATGGGACACCGGCGTGAGCACATAATTCTTCTGTAGCTTGAAAGCCATTCCGAGCGACATTGTCGCGTCGGCGGCCCTCTTCGACCAGCTGGTGATAGTTGTTCTGGCGGAAGAGAATAACAGATCTTAATCTGGATGCATATAAATTCTTTATTTCTCCCTGCGCCGGTGTATTTCCCGCCTAATTATAGGCCCATCCCCGGTTGCCGGTTTACGGCGTGCACGGGTTGGGCGTGGAAGGAGGGGTCATGCACGCACAGCTACGGCTTAAGGGCGCTACCGATGACTTACCCGTTGTGGTGGTGGGAGATATAAACGTGGGAGTCTCATGGCCACATGCGCCCGGTCAGCTGTCCTCCGCAATCGAACGGTTTGGGTCTGGGTTGGTATGTTGCAAAGGCAATGAAATGCCTACGACTGGGTAGCGGGTAGGGACACCCACGTGTGTGTCCAATAGAAAAAAGGTCGGGCCTTCGCTTAGGGACGTACGCATGTCGTTCGCTTGGAGCAAGAAGAGCGGAAAGTGAAGAAGAGTTAGCCCGAACAGAAGCGTGAATGGGAGAAAAATCAACGTAAAGCCGCTGCCCGGCCATCGTTGCCGCCTCAGGGATTAGCTGGTCGAGTAACTGCGTATCCCTCCCAGATGAACATCAACTGGCCTGCTACGAATGCCGACGTAGGCCAATATCACATGTTCAGCTTAAAGGGCGTTGAGAGCGACATGTTCGACAGTGTATTTCACTAAATACCTGCTCATGACCGGTGGCGGGTAATGACTGCACGGGTTGGAGTGGAGGGAGGATTGCGGGCAAGCGCAGTTAAAGGTTTCATGCCCTCACTGATGACATGTTCGTTGTGCTGGCGTAAGGTTTAAACATGGCCGTCAAACAGCCCAATGACACCGCTCCGGCGTCCACAGTGGTACTGTTTATTGGGTTGGCGTGTTACACAAACAGTACGATGCCTACAAACGCGGGAGGGCAAGAGACAGCTCTAAGTTTGTCCGCTAGGGTGAAGATCGGGTCTTTCCAAATTTTATTGAGGTAATTGGCTAGGACGTATGCTCAGTCGTAAACTACAAACAAGCGTGCTCTTGTTCCGTGCACTCCGTCAAGGGCATTTTTTGCTGGTCATCCGTTTTCGCAGATTGGAAGGGCACTAATTTTTACTGCAAGTAGGAATTTCTGTTTTTCACTAAAAACGTCAGTCGGTAGTATCCCGCGTTGCGTCCTATTGATCCATAATGAAACTGTTGTCCATTGATTCGTCCTGCAACCTTACTAACTCACCATTTTGTCTTGGTAAAACATATGTCAAACTTCCTCAAGAAGGAATAAAAGAACCATAATACTCCGGAAAGAAATTTCAGGATTGAGGATATTCAAATTGACGCAGAAAAATGTACAAAATGATAGCCTGCACAGGACCACTGACCCCAGCTTCGGGAGGGGGATTGGCACGAATCGTCTTTGGTACAAGCACAGACAAAAATATACCTCGACAAAATTAACATTTCGGGATAATGGGGACAACTGGACCCAAAAACCAAAGACTGTATGGCAATTTGGCCGCAATCTAAATTTATTAGCGACAATGACTGCTCACACTGCCGGACTCGGATTACTGCGTCTCTCCTAAATAGCAAAAATGTGCAATAATAGGCTCCCTTGGGGCATTTGACCTGACCATACAAATGCACTTATCACCTGCACGTGGCATTTAGAAACTAAAAGGAAAAGTGCATAGGTAACCCACCCAGTAATGAAATGACGCAACAGTTAAAAACGCGGAAAGAACAAGACACCGCACTCGTTATTGAGGCACTACTAAACAGCATGATTAGGTACGGCATTACTTAAAATCGAACGAAGTCAGACAGTGTAGGTTCCCATTTTTGATACCTTATGTATCAGGTTTTTTTTCAGAAATATTTGAACATTTTTTTCTGCCTTTTTCAGTGACGTACTCGATAAACACCTTTCGGTTTCTCGGCGTGCTCGTCTCTACAATAAGTGTGTTACCCTTTTCAGATACGAAGAGACAAACAGTCATATATATACAGATGCGCCGATTGTAATATACGCCGTTTTTGCGAGTGGTAAGTAGAGCTGTACACCACTTCAGAGCAGCCAAGCAGCTCATCACTCCTATCACTTCTTTTTTCGCCGTGTTCGTACAAACCTTTCTAAATATTGTCCTGCTTCTGGTGGTACACTTGCCATAATAGCTCATACAGCTTTTTAATAACATCTTACTACTTTTTGAAGCCAGAACATTTCTAAGCCATTTTCTAGGGCTGTAGAATATGCTTACTGCCGGAGTAATACTGTACTGACGCTATATCAACTAATTCAGCCGTTGTCGTTACGCTTAAGACAAAAAAGCGGAGTTGAAAAACTATGTCAACGTTTGTTTGCTAACTTGTTTTTCAAAACCTTTCACATTTTTTAATGAAATTGAAAACACTGAAGCTGAACGATGAGGAGCGTTGTGAGAATATTTCACAAATGTTGCTAATACGTCGTAGTAAAGATTTGTCTAGGTGCTTTGTGACTCCTGCATTGTTTCTAACCTGCTCAACTTTTTTTCTCGTTTTATCTCGTGCGCCACGCTGATTTTTCCCATAACGATATGAAAATCAACGAAATTCACGGTCGGCTTCAGATATTTTCGGATTTATATTTTTTGACTTATTATATCCAACACAGAATATCAGGTACATCTTGCGCTCCTTTTAAAAGACAACTCAACGAAAGATCCAGCCAGAATTTCCCTTTTAAATTTAGATTTAAACTCGCTAAAATTCGAACGAATGTTCGGTAAATTGTTAGCGCGTTGAACCGACAACCGGTAGACCCCAAGTGTTAGGAAAGAGCTGCGAAGAGACGTACTAGAATGGAGCGATGACCAAATACTGTTTCATGGTGTTATAAAATAAATTCTGGGAAAGCACTTGATTTAGCGCGTAGATGGTCGGAGTCGTTCGAGATGATGGAAACGTTGTTCTTCCTTCACTGTACGTCTGTAGTCCAAGATGATGAGTACTGTGCTGCTTTCTAAAGTGAAGTTTTCTATGCCTCAGTGATGGCGACCGTCCGAGTCATCAAAACGCACGGCAGGAAAGCCAACTTTGCACATTGGTTTTAACATAATAATGATGATGATAATAGATGAAGGCACATCAAGTGCCTCCGGAAAAAAATGTTTCCAGTGTTCGGAATCGAACCTGGGTCACTCGCAATATTAAGCCGACTGCTATCCGATTGCACCATTCCGACCTGTCGATGCAGTTCGGATTTAAAACGAAGCTTTCTTCACCACACGTATGGTGACCACCCCGTCACGGAAACTCTGTGAAGAATGCGATCCCATCGGCACGTCAATCAAAGTCCACAATGGTGCAACCCCAACGACAGTGAAGCGCATTCCTCACAAGAATCCGAGCTTTAAGCCATCGTACTCATTAGACGCAGCGTAGCTTGAAGTTCTTTCGTGGGGCTCAGCATAAAATCATAGCGTACATAGATTTTCTCCAGAAATCGAATTGTTTGCAAAGGAACAAGGTTGCTCATTTATTCGTGCACAGTAAGGAACGCAGCCAGGGTAACCAGCACATAAGATGCCTAAGGAGCAGCTAACAAGGAGTGACCGCACTTTGTTCTGAGATTTGCGAGCTCCGTTGCTGGTGATAGCAATAAATCTATTTGGGCACATTGCATTTTTCATGAACGTCTCTTTTACAGACCCCAGCACGACTTACGAAGCCCGATTTCCTTATGGCGTATATGACACGTTCTTCGTTACGATTTTCAACGCTACGGCCTTTGGTAAGACAGTTAGCTTGAAACGAGGTCTAACGCTTGCTATTATCGCCATTGACCTTGGGTATTTATAGATACGCTATCGAGACTTTTATAGTACACTACAGGACCTTAGCCACTTCGAAGTTGCACATATGTACAATTTTTTCTATAATAAGGCATATACGGTGGTATTTCGGTGATGTATATTGGTGTATGTACTTGGAATATAATGTTCTATATGATGTGGTATAATGATGGTTAACGCTAAAAGCCGGGGGCGTGATACGATAGCATTAGCGACAGCTTAATGGGGTCCGCACAACCAAAATGTCTTGTGAGTAACCCATGGAAAGAAATGTACATATACATGGGGTGAGCCGCATTTTGTCGTTTTGAGTACAGTTAGTCATAGTGGTGAGGATTAATACACGGCAAGGATGGTAAAGAGGCATCTGCAAAACGAGGTTAGTGCAAACGGTATCCTTCAGTCAGGCGCGGTAGACAGGACCATCAAGACGCAGGTCATGGCTGAGTCCATGTTCTGAGTCCATGCTGAGGGTGTTCTGAGTCAAAGCGTTCCGGCGTCATGGCGTCAGAACAGGTTTGGGTTCTATTGGGTCCACGATAGGGTATTACCGTCTGCGTTTGCTGAGGGGTGTATACACCTTTTAATCACATCCTCCGTTGGACGATCCCGGTGTGATCACGGTACAAGAAGGCTGACCGTGGTGGTATAAGTGGTCAAGTTAGGTGTCGAAGGTGCCTACGGTGATCGAAGTGATTATCGCTGTGGGACCGAGTGGTGGCGGGTTTTGATAGGGTGAGCGGGCAGTGGTAAGTAAAACGGGTGATGCGGGGCGTTCTGCGCGAGAGTGGCGGCGTGTGTGTAGTGTATCCTTCTGTCCCGTCGCTCTCCCCGAGGCACGGCACGAGAAATAAGTCGATTGTTTACAGCACAGCTCCTTTGAACCGTGCCCCTTTTGGTGGACATTACGCGTCCCCATCCAGTCTCCGGCCTTCTTCTGTTGCTCTGATTTTTCTATCTCTTTGGTTTCTTCGTGAGCTTTCCTAAGCCCACTAAGGGCCATGCAGCCTCTTTCTTAGTACCTAACAACTTTCTTAAGCGTAATAACAACAGCTGGTTTTCATTCTGCTTTTAACGATAGGCACAATTTGGCACATCGCATCCTTCTGAACCCTCTGAGCGCTTTTAAACTCGGTTGTTCAATTTTTCGCTTTTCGACCTTTATATTCGTCAATTTCTGTTCTAAAGCTTCCACCTCCTCGCCCTGCTCTTTTGTCACTTCGTACTGATACCTTGCATGATCTGGAAGATGTAGGCATTATTTTCGCCCTTACTTCTGTAACACAGGCTAAGATCTGTAAAACCAAGGTTCCAACGTATCTCTATTTTTATCTCGGGATTCTTTCGCCTATCCTGTTTCTGTTCATAGTTGTTTTTGTCTCAATTTTCCAGCGGTATGGGCCATTGTCCCACCTCCCGATTATAATTTTTTGCTGCAGTTTGTGGCAAATATAACCGTCCTGCCATGAGTGTTTATTTGGGTCGTTACACGGAAATACGTCGTCCAGAGGTTGAATCCAGATTGAGAGGCAAGCGATGACATTCTAATACAATGCACACGAAAATAACTTCCCGAGTGCACCATGAAAATACAGCCGCTTTGAAACATATTCTTTGTCCGTTCAGGTTGCCGCCTGTGGATATCCGATAACGCAACGATGGATCAGATCGCAGAATGCAAGGAAGGCCACGCCCAGGTCTGCCCAGAACATATTTACGACACTTGGAACGAAGAGTTGTGTGCCTAAGCACGGAGTCCACGGGAGACTTCTTGTAATAAGGGTCGCTTTTATATCGCATCCACGACGCTGTCGCTTCAAAAGTCCTAGCGCAAAACTTTTGTTTATTGGAGCGCAATCTTCACTTTTGCTACCTGAATTGCACAATATATTTTGCTTGCCTATCTTTTTGTATGCAAAGAGTGGGTTTTTAATCAGTAACAAATGCCATGTAATCTACAGGTGCCCTTTGCACACTTGCCGTCTTTCGCCGGAAGATGCGTGACCAAAATTAGGAACTGGCAGCTTTCGAATCTGGACATGTTCATAACGCTAGTCGATTTACACTAATATTTCCGAAAGACAGAATTCCATACTAATATATCGAACGAAAAATGTGGGGTAATGCATCGCAGTCTGTAGTGAGGTAGCCACAGCGGTGTTCTAAAAGTACTCCGCTTAGCTTACCAAGGGGCTCAAAAAATGGCTGTGGCGGCGATAAGCGTAACTTTCTTCTTGAAGTAGCACTGAATGTGTCCTGAAGGACCCTCTGCAAAATCGAGGATGTACGCATAATCAAATAAAGCAATGTATTAGTAATCGCCTGCGTCGATATTTCAAAATTGTTAAGCCGATGAGTACTTGCTGAGAAACTGTAAACTAGAAACCGCGCATTGCCTCCGCGGCGCATTGCTTTCTCTTTTCATCATTCTGATCACTGTTGACGGCGCGTGAGCGTTGTCTCCCATGGTGCTTCGCCGCTCAGAGGTGACGTCTTAATCCACTTCCCATTTTGCACTTTGCAATCTGCAGGTTGCGATGGTTCCTATCAGCGGCACGCCAAAAAGACAATTTAAACGCTGTGGGGAACTCACGATAAGCGATTGCTCGGGTTAGGAATGCTTTATCAGCTGCGCGGGGATGATAATACGTGCCTTGTTCTCTTTCAAGAAACACGCACGGCTGCTTATCCGAAACGCTACCGTCTCATTTTTCGGCCGCCCGCCGGTGCGCGCCTTGTTTCGCGGTGTTGTGGCAATTCCGGCCGCCAACCTTTCACGAAGGCATTTTGAAGAAAAGAGAACCGTGCACGAAACACGCAGGTTCCAACAGCCTAAAGAGTCGCGACAATCGGCCTTCCATAGGAAAGCACGCAGCAAAAAATGGGCACTCAAGCAGGGTGCCGCGTTTTTTGACAAGCTGCACCCCAGTGCGCCGTAGTACAGTACAAAAATGTAGCATCTCCACTCCGTGGATGGTGGCGAGGGTGCGGTGTACTGGGACTAGAAATGGCATCCAAGTTGCGCTCCGAGTGCCATCCGATTTGCGCGCCAAACGTCATTCGATATGAGCCGTGAGTTCCACCTTGATTATTCCCTAAATCGCTTGATGGTGCTGTGCGCACAGGATGGACGCGGACTGACATTGGGAGGTCCTAAATGTACTCCGCACCGTTATAGGCGAAAGGGTAAGTCGTTTGACTCTCGTGTACTAACTCACGGTCGTAGCCCAGTGGGCAAGACGAGTTAAACTATGTCTGGTATACCAGATACAGGCTCTAATCCTTCCGGTGCCTGTGTGATTTTTTGAGATTATAAATGTTATGCGCACGGATGCGGACGGGCATTGTGGGGTCCTAAGGTACCCCGCACTTGAAAGGAAAATATAGACGAACACGATAAAGTGTAAGCGAGATGCAGGAATCGCTATGAACCAAAAGTGCCGCCTCAACCCGCCGACGCTGAGCAGACGACGGTTCTCTACGCCGGAAGTGCCAGGAAAAGCCGTCCAGGAGCAGGATCTCTGGTTCGTGACGCTCATGGAAGAGTCGATGACGTAGATGCGTTTAAATGTTGGTTCCCAAAACACGCAGGCGAAGGCGGACAAGGGGCGAAAAATTTTGCAACGAAAGTGTGAGCTTTCTGCTGTAGGTAATTAAGCGGCACTTGGCACAGATGCCGTTGACCACCCAACCTAACGACTGCAGTTGTTCATTCAGTGCGCTAAAAACGCCTTTCAGGACGGCTTTAGGGTTGCATCAAAACCGCCGCGTCAGGTTGTAAGCCTTGTTCCTAAATTTTTTGCAACGCCCTTGAGAAACTTATTCTGTATTGTTGCAGCTTCTGTCGCACAAAACTACATCTGCTCTGTGGATTTTATATTCTCCGATTACCGGCGTCCACCGTGATGGTTATGACGTAGATATGATACGTCGAATTACCACCGTATTTTATACTTCCCGTCGTACACAATGAAACACCAGCCCGAAAACAATATTAATGTTCAGGAAGCCTTGTTTCGATATTATGGCAATTTCGTTGAGAACCTAATATGTATTCTTCTAACGTCTGTCGCATAAAACTGCATCTGCACGGTCGTTGTTTTCATTCTCCTAGCACCGGCGTCCGCCGTGATGGTTTTGCTGCAGACATGATTCGTTGTCATAACCCCATCTTGTATCCCTCCCGTTCTCAAGCAGAAAATACGGGCACGTAAATAACCGAGTACCGTACATCAAAAGTCAGCGCACAACAGTTGACAACTACTGGTGATCGGTCGCATGAGAAAAATCAATGTGCAAATTGTTGAGCGCCATTCGAGACTTGGGAGAAGCCGAGGCAGTCTAGCTAAAGTTAGAACGGACCACTGCCCAGTGTTCACACAATTTCACACAACTGCAGCGCTGTATTTCATATTAGCGTATCTCAATACACTTTCCAGTTGAATGCTGTTGCAAATAGTTGTGAAGCTAGCAATTGTAATTGCTAGCTTCACAGCCATCTCTCCTCAGTTACTGTTTCTGGCTGGACGACTTGTCACCTAATTGATTTTCGTTTATATTCATGATGTAGCATTGCTGCAGTGATAGGGCTGCGTAGCTTCATTTTTGTTAGCTCACGTAGTAGTAATATATTCACTTAAAAGTATGCTTCAAATTGTATTCAAGTTATCAGCAATAAAATGCTTATATTCCTGTAATCTTCCTGCATGAATTATTTATGGCGTGTAACAGATAATCTTAGGTTATCCCAACAAGGATGAAACAATTCGCTGCTTGTTCGACGCGCCAGCTTACCATTTCGGTGTGCTCATGGCTGGGTCTGTCGACCTGAATTCGGAAGTTTGGTTCAGAATGGCTGCCCCTGATCATGCCATATTTTATGTGAGCTTGTTACAATTAGCTTCTGAGCTGAGTACTCTAAAAATCTCGTTATATCGCGCCATGACTTCCGTGTCTATAAAGAAGCGGTAACGGTTGCTATCGGTTGACATCAGTTTCCACATACCTCTTCGTCCCTTCGCTCGCGCGCCAGATATAGGGCAGTGCCGCATGATCGGGGGATTCAGTTGAGGCTGTTTGCTGGCACTACTACCTTAGTGACCGCATGGGAAGAGCCCCTCTGTGGCGCCTTACTAGGGGACCTGCTGGAAGATGCTTGAGAGAATCTAGGCAGCGGTCATCAGAACTTAATTAATGAACCTACAAGTCAGCCTGTGACTTACCTCTCCTCTATGCACTATAATATCCGCCGGCGCCCCCCGCCCCCGCTTCCACCCCCCCCCCCCCATTTTTTTTCTGAAATAAAGTTTCATTCACTGACCCCATGTGCAAACTCGCATCGCAACCACCGCGGTGGCTCAGTGGCTAAGGCGTTGCGCTGCTGAGCACGAGGTGGCGGGTTCGATTCCCGGCCGCGGCGGCCGCTTTTCTGATGGAGGCGTAAAGCAAAAACGCCCGTGTGTACGAGATTTTGGCGCACGTTAAAGATCCCCAGGTGGTCAGAATTAATCCGGAGCCCTCCACTACGGCGCGCCTCATCGCCTGCATCGCGTCGGCGCGTTAAATCCTACAATCAATCAATCAAACTCGCATCGCGAAGCAGATACTTAAGAGAGACAGATATGCTGGCCACAGCTACGCTTGTACGTGCGAGTAGAGGCATTGTAACTGCACAGGATGCATGCTATGGGAAAGGGTATGCGGACAAGCTCAGTGTATATATTAAAGCGGAAGCATTCTTAGTGGAATGAATGGCGTTCTGTCAAAACAAGACTGCGTTTCACCATACACCCGTAGGGCGACTGAAAAGCTATTATAACTTCTCCGGACAGACGACGCTTGCGTGAAACCGGGCTTTCAATGTGTCAAAACAGTTTTTTGAAAATCGCGAAAAACGAACGGTTGTAGATAAGACATTACGTGCAATAAACATGAAGAATGAGTAGAATTGTATGCCTTTATCTCACAAGCCACGTATCGGAATACATTTTGATAATTCGTGGGTGCGTGAACTTAGCACGCGAAAACTAGTTGCAAGCGTTCTTTGTTCGCTTGTCGTTTTCGTCTGCTGAAGGCTTGATGATCGATGGAGCGTACTTTCGGTGCAGGTTGGACTCAATTTTAGCCAAGGTTTTAACGAACATTGCCGCAGTTGTAATGTTAGAAAGCTTTCCCGCTGTTTTGAACATTCTTTTGGAAGGGATGGAAAATTTGTTTGTCACGTTTCTCATTCCTAGATTTTATCTCCCAGCGTTGCGGAGCGGATTTCCTCTACAACCGTTTTGTTTTAGCAATAGTATCAGCGAATACTGGGGCCCAGAACTTTGAGCGATACTGGTTCCTTTAGTGGGGCACGTCGTGCAGAACAAAATAAAACACACGAAGTTGTATATGCGACCGTAGACCAGGAAAAATTGTCTAACCTATTGTTTAAGAATGTAAGGAAAATATTTGGAAAACATTTCCAACCACCCACCTCATCCAATCCTAAAACAATATCCAACCACCCCTCCCCCTTTCACGCAACACCACCTGCATTTACGTTACTGCAATGGCTTGACTAAATCGGCCATATTTAGGGTAAAATCTCCAAAATGGAGTACGTTTCTGTGAAACAAACACAATGCGAAGGATTGGAACGACTCGTATTTTGTTTGAATTAAGGTCCGACTTGTACAGGAACAAAGCACTGTCCCAGTACTTGCTCCAGAAATTACCGCAGCTTTACCAGCATTAACCAACTGAGTAAACACCCTATCGTCCCCACTTTGCATAAAAAGTGAATGCAAAAAGGTAGCAGTGATGGTACAGTGCAAGAGTATTGGTTCCTGACTACCGGTGTGTTGAGAATGGGTGGAGGACAATGAGGAGTTCTTTGTTGTCGCGCGAGTTTTTTATTCTGCAGGCGTCTTAGATGGGATTACTTGTGTTTAGTTCGTTTTGCTGTTTCGTGTAAATAAACTTCATTGGGGTGGGGATCTTTTCACATTTAACTTTCGTTCGGGCTCAGAAGTTGCTCACCGCAGCCAGGTTTTGGTTTAGCTCAATTACGTGTTCGATTGGAGTCTGTACTTTTTTTATTTTCAAATGAAGTAAGAATAATTTTTTTCTTTGAGGTCGGGCCTCCCAACCCGTATGTTCAGTACATCGTGAAAGACGGGGTTCAGTACAGCGCGAAAAATCTTTGCACAAACTAGCGCAAATATTTGGAAGCTTAAGTGATTTTAGTAACACAGAAATAACTTTCGTGGTGAGTATGCACGCTTCTACTTGAAAGCTTCTGCAACTAGAGAATAGAGCCTATGAGACAACAGAATTATAAAGCACAGAAGTAGAGAAAGGAACTTTATATTCCGGATAGCCCATTATCCAGCTTTGCCGCGCATGCACCATTTTGAATATATATGAATAAAGTGGCTTTCATGAGGGCAATGGAACCAACAGACATATTATCTAGCGGCAATGAAACAGCGCCTTGTGTTCGCTGCTTGACACAATAAAAACAAGACTTACTGACTGCACAAAAATTGCTCATTCCCCGCTCTTGTTGTCATACATATCCTCTGTTATCTAGCGAAGCAACCACTGACGTGCACGAGCTAAATTCTCAGGCATCATTTATGCTGAGCCCGTTAAAGCAACTAACACTTCGTAAAACCAACCTTCTGTACCAGTGGCGAAAAAAAAGTGCTCGGACTGTCAGGCAGACAGAGACGAAGAAAACAGATAATTCTGCTGCCCTCCTGCTAAGGATATTCATGTTGCGCCTGACTGCACAAAATATTTCGCTTTATTTATCAGCCAAACGCTCACTGCTGATTCGGAACAGATGGCCGTCCGAAAAGCTGTATTTTTATCGAACCCACATTTCGGGAATTCCTAATTCAACGTTTTTTTCAGCCCTATTTATAACATCATTCAAGACCGTTAATCTGCTGTACCCAGAAGACGAAACCAGTGTAACAGGCTGATGAATCCTCGTTCAAACTGCTCCAAGACTTGCAGCGTGGCGAGTAGTTCTGTGACGGGTCTCGCCACAAGTGGAAAACAAATGAGCGCAGTTGTTGTTACGGTATTTAGGAAATAAAAATTTCAGAAATGGCCCAGGCGGCGCAGAAAGTGTGCCCCAAGACCGGCCCGTCTATGGCCGCTTTCTGGCATGTCCGGCCAGCATCCAGGTTCTGGCAGCCACTGATCATGCGTTGAAGGGCCAACATTCGGCAACCAGCGCTTCGGTGTTTTTCCGTCCGCCCGTGTCCGGACGCACAATGGCACCTAACCGGCTGCCAGATATTCAGTTCTCTTACGGCTGCCGATGTTGAGAAAGAGAACGGCCGAAGTACGGCCTTATGGCATCCGTTTTTTCTTCGGGAAGCGGTAATCGGCCGAAGCACGGCAAGCGACCGGCCACAGAATATCCGTATTCTTGCGGCAGTTGGTGTTCGAAAGGAGACCGGCCGGAGCGCGGCTGCCGTGCATTCGTTGTTTCAATGGTGAACCGCGCGTCCGTTTTATTCGGGCAACCAGTGCTATGAAGGATACCGGCCGACGTACGGCCCCAGAGTATACGTTTTTCATTCGGTTAGCTGTCCTCGGCCGAATTACGGCAAGCGAATGGCCACAGAATATTTGGCAACCGGTGTTCAAGAGGAGACCGGCCTACCTAAGGTATCTGGTTATACGTCATTTTTTCGGCAAACGGCATACAGCCGAACAACGGCACGCGCCTGGGCGCCGAGAATTCGTGCACAGACGTGTTTGGAAGGAGGCCGACCGGTTTGTTACTGGGGGGAGAAAAAGCCGTTAGGGAGCCGAACGACGGGGACGCGTTTTTCATCCGCTCCGTGTTTCTACGTTTTAAATGAACGAATATCGTTTGTCAAACAGTAATAAGTGTTCTCGGTGAACGGGAAAGGTGCAAGGACTCACTGGACATTAGCAGGGAACCTTTTAGGCCATCGAAATGTCATTTATTGCCACAAGAAGACTGTGCCACACCGACGGGTGAGCTAAGCCTCGCCAGTCATCGCCGCTACCACGCCTCTGCCGCCGGCTTCGTCGACGCATCAGCTCGAGGCTATTCGCCCCCTCAAGAAATGGAGATCATTGGAGACATCGACCCGGCAGAGATGTCCGATCCGAGAGTTAGATGGTTCACCAAAATAACTGGCCTTCAAGGGCGTCGAGCAAGCGGCCACCACGCAGGAGCTAAACCGCCACAATGTCAAGGACTCCCCACCAAAGAAAGGCAAGTGCGAGAAAAAGCGCAAGTTATTCTGCTTACAATTGAACTGCGACAAGCAATGTTGCACTATGTTGTTGGTGATAAACGTAGAAGAGACTCGCTCGTGCATTGTTAGGATCAACTTCATGCCCTGCACTATGTTATTTCATGGGATTTTACGACTGCCTATTTAGACAAAAAAAAAATATTTTAAATTTGCGATAACAACAGAGCCTTGTCACTGACGAAGCCTAGCTGTTAATTTAGTTCCGATGTTTGAAGGTGAGCTTAGCTACTCTTGATGTATGACTCATTTGGTCAAACATAATCGCCAGCATCCTAGAAACACGGATTTTGTCAGGATTTTCTTGCTCAACGCAGATTGTTGAGTTCACGCACGATTTGGCTCTTGCAATAGATAAGCTTAAAGTGGTTGACTGTATATTCTTGGACTGCAAAAAAGCAAATTATGGTGTTCCATATCACCTTCTGCGTAGTACATATCATCCTATGAACTGAATGAATCGGTTTTTTCATTGTTATTACTATTGGCCCTATAGCTTTGTTCAAAAGTACTGTGTAGTTTACCAGACTATAGGGAATGAACGTGATTCCGTATACCTGCAGCTTTATTCGAATTTAATAACATCCTGGTGTGCTGATTCAGAAAAGTTTTTGGAGGTTAAAGAGTGTGTTAACGGCACCTTTACAAGAAAACCTTCATTCCAATTGAATACGTATACCGTAAATTATGCTGCTGTGACAACAGCCGCGGAATATAAATACCTAGGAGTTTATTTAGGGAGTGTTAGAGGTTAAATAGGCAGGTTCACACCATAAAAGTTACGGCTGTATATGTTTTTGGCTTTCTGAGACGAAATTTCAGTGAACCTCCATCTAACTGAAAATAACAACCGTATTTCACTCATGTGCGCTCAATCTTGGAGTACGCATGTGTTTTCGTGGATCCCTACACCAAAGAGCTGGTTGATACGCTCGAAAACATCGGAATATGTCAGTGCGATTCGTAAGGTAATTGGCACGCTCAACTTAGCATGAGAGAAAGTAAAAGTAAACTGAAATGGCAGGACGTGAAAGATCACAGACGAAACCCCAGGTTGAATTTTTTTCGTAATATCTATCATTCGAAAACTGGAGTAGAAGCGGAGAAGTATGTCCAAGCGCCATTCTACATATCGCAAAGTGGGACTGCTAGCTTAAAGCAAATTATTAACTTTCCTTTAGAGGTGACGCCTTGCGCGTTTTATTTTATTTTGCATCAATACTGCAGTGTAATTATCTTCCACGTATGATTGCATTAACTATTTATATTGACGATTTTCAGCGCGCTTTGTAGAATTATTTTGTTATTTTGTCTCATAGTTAATGCTTAGTGTTAGGTATGTATCTCCTTTCTGTAATGCATGCAAAGGCAAGCAGGCATCAAATAAATAAATAAATAAATAAATAAATAAATAAATAAATAAATAAAACAATGAATAAATAAATGAATAAAAATACACAAATAAACAATAAATAAATAAATAAATAAATAAATAAATAAACTTCCAGAGGCGCAAGTTTGCCTCCGACGGGTTGAGAACCCTACGCATTCAACCTTGACTAATCAAATATTTATTGCCCTATTCGTTGCAGTATGCAAGGTTTCCTGTATGCATGCTACCATTGCTATGTTATTGGTTTGAAACAAATTATGTAACTCTAATTTTACGGCTTCCCTTGCGTGAACACAGAGGGATACAACTGCAGCCACCTGAATCAGGGCGTCATTCGCAACGTGTCTAGAATTTTTTTAACGTAGTATGACATTAGAAGATTATTAAGTTCTTTTGGACTATTAAGTGGTGTGGACGTATACTCATGAAAACAACATTAAAGTAGATTGAAAATGAAAGTACCTGTTCGCTCCTTCTTAGCATCAGCCCTGCGCAAGATCATCAGAAAAGTTGATCGAGTGGAAAATGTCTTTGCAAGAAAAATGGGCAAAAACTGGACATAGTTTTTTGTGAAGGAGTTACATTAAATGCTCCTGAGTGTTTTGTTGAGAACCAAAACGCTTCGTAAAGGCATTCACGCCGGTTTTATATAGATCAAAATTGGTCAAGCAACTGTTATAAAAATAGTTTATGTAGTCATAGCATGAAAGTGTTCCGGAATATTGCCCTAAAAGAAATTGGCTAAAAGCGGCGCAATTTATCTCGCTGAAATTCAACCCACTAAAGTATGCGCCCTCCGCCGCACCCCCCCCCCCCCTCTTTCCCTGTTTATTACAGGTAAGCCGCCCCACAGAGGATATCAGGACCTGGACAATACATCTATTCAAGCTCTACACAGAACTGAATATTTTCTGTGTTCGGCAGTAAAAGAGGCACAGCAATTAAAGGAACGACAATTTGAGAGCACTGTTTAATAAATAAATTTTGCTGTCAACTGAGGCTGGTAATTAAGCAAGGCTGCGCTGAAAGCTTTAAGGCTGGTGGTTGCGCGCGAGCTCACTTTGATGTGGCTGCATTGGACCCAAAATGCTGGGTTTGTGCTGCTTCTGCACTGCGCGAATGAGTCATCTGCTTACGCCACATGTAGTGACCGGCCTCAGTACAGTTAAAGGGGCACTGACACAAAAATTTTGCATCTTGTTTTTTTTCTTGCGATAAGTAGCTAGTGACCTACTTATAACCTGTAGAAACCTCATTTGCTTCAGCGTGCGACGGTTGTTTAATTAGAGGCATTTTCAATGCGGACAGTCGCAGTTTCGGTTTCACCGAGTGCCGCGAAACGATGGATTTTGTGGATTTTGTGTGAACAAAGCTGACCACGTGACCGTCGGAGGGATATCACAGAGCAGAGCCGCCGTAGCACTGTCGAATCCGCATCGACGGCAGTTTCTGCGAATGCCCCCACGTACTGATCTCGTGAGGCGCTTAATTAAAAGTGACCGTGGATGTGACGCAGGCGCTGCGAGTGCAAATGCTACCGCGGCTAAAGAACGACGCGCGACGTTCGAGGCGGTAGGTGGCAAGACGCGCGCTGGGAGCAGCCGGCCGGTCTGCCTACAGGTCCGCCTACAGATGTGTTCGGCTCAGCACTGCGGCGGATATTCGAGTGCCGCTCTCGTAAGCGGTGCAGATGACAATTTATAATGCAACTCGCCATCGCATCATTAACTCCTTTCTCACGTAAGCCACCATGGTCGGGACTTGGGGACAATTTCGTGCAGCGGTAACAAGCTATCACTCGAGCTACCTGCGCCGGCCTGGGCCACTTCGCGGCCGTAGCCGTCGCCTGCACAGCGACCGTGCGGCTAGCTCAGTGAGCTTTTCGTGCCTCCGGCGCGTTTTCGCATCCAATGGTAATAAACAGTAATAGAAACAGAGTACCTGGAATCGCTGTAGAATTTTGGTCGCGGCCAGCTGCCCGATTAGCTGACGAAATCACGGCGCCTCCGCCACCGCCGCCGACGATCGGGTCGTTCGTTCTCGAGAGCAGAAGCTCCGCCCTCCGGCCCTCCGATTGGAGCGGCGAGCCGCGCGAGCCGGCGCAAAACGCCGGTAGTGCGGAAGCGGCAAACACAAACTCGTGACGTGTTTGGATGTTGTTTATTTACAATTGCGCGTGGTCCTCTGCTGGCTGCTCGGTTGCGTTTCGCACACTTCAAAACTGATTTTAAATATGTTCTAGGCTGTATTCGCCGCTGATATTTTGCAGATGATGTATGTGTGTTCCCACCAATCTATCTCCGAAGTTATCTCGCCTTCAAAATTTTGTGTCAGGGCCCCTTTAACGTACTGTGGCTGAACTCCAATGCCCGTAGCACGGCCGTATTTCCGGTAGCTGTAGTCCGGCTGGAGTCCGACGACCGCATCTCGGCTGTCCTCCGGCGGCCGTACTTCGGCCGTACACGGGTGGCTTTGGAATGGCCGGAGCCCTACGGCTGGAATCTGGCCGTATGACCGTAAGCCGGTCGACTGGCTGACGGACACTGGCCGTTGGACAGCCATGGGAGTACGGCCGTATACGGCCAAAAGGCCCACATTTGGACATGGGCCGAACATGGCTGCCGGAAAACGGCCGGACAGAAAATCACCGGCCAAAGTACACCGGCCTGTTTTAGGCCGAACAGTCCTGTGCTGCCTGGGGGTGGACATTTAATGTGGTTTGAAAAGAAAAGTTCTTGCGTTTTTGTCACCGCCCCTTTCTTTAGGGGCGCTTTACCGTGCAAGCCGGATGAACTTCCAAGCTGTGTAGTTCCACACACGGGGTGAGCGCCAGGCCGGGGAGTCACTAGTGCCTATTTTACCGGTAGGTTCCCGGCGCCACCAAGGCACACGAATACACATTGTGCCTTCCACAGCCACAGGGGACGCTCAACTTGCAACCGCCTGTGGCAGGACATGCCGCCAGACTCTTTCAGCCCCGACAAAGGCGCAACGCGGCATGGTAACGGGGTGGCCCGCCAGATGGACAAGGATCAGGGGCCCCTCGCAAGGGTGAAGGCAGCTTTCCAGACGTGAATTCCCCTTTCAAGGTTCCGGCACTTGACCAGGGACGCCTGTACCTATTAAAGAAACCAGTGGGTATCCGGCGGTACGCGTATTAGAACCCGGTACCTGCCGCATACGAGGCGAGAGCTCTAACCTCTGAGCAATCGCTGCGTGGTTAATTTTTTTCGGGACATAAATAAGTGCATGTAGTTATGCGCACAAGGCGTGACAAAAGGAGCCCTCCCCGGAACTACAATCAGAAAAAAGATGTTGAATACCAGTGCAACAAAAGCTAATGACATATCTTAATCAGATTGTTACATTTGTTATGTTACAACATATAGATTGTTACAATTGTATGTTGATACAAGCTAAACAGTTACAAAAAGGTGATGCATACCATGAAAGAATTTTGTTACGTACAATTTTCAACACGCTAGAAAGTCAGTTGAGACGGGGAGTATCTAGCAGAGGGAGTTTTATTTTTCTTATGTAGTGCCAGATAGTTTTAGAGTTATGAGCTCCACCAAACACAGAAGGATCACTGTTTCAGTGCCATAGAATTTGTTTATATATTGTTTGGCTACCATTGTTTGTCCAGGGTCTTGGCCTAATGGGTAGTTTGTACGTATATGAAATACTACTTTTGCTTTAAATATTTGTCAAATGAGAGAGCAAAGTAATTCCGAATTTGGTGATAAAGAAAAATTTCAAAGAAGAAAGTATAAAATTCAGTAAAGACTAAACTTATTAGATTTGGAAAAATGGACCTTTCTGTTTTAGATATAAGGCATAAGAGTCGCAAAGCTTCCCTTTGAAGATACTGGATCCAATTCAAGCCCAGTTTTATTGCATAATGCTAATATAAAATGGCAATACACAAGGTGTAAAAGAAGTAATAAACGCCATTGTTTTTTCAACGGCATTGGGGCAGGCTGTTGTGGTCGGTACATGAAACCGGCTGACCTAGATATCTTCAAAGAGGCATGATTGACATGTTCACCACAGTTTAGGTCAGATTTTAAACAAACTCCAATAACCGACAAGTATTTGTGAACATAGTTTTGGGAATGGTCATTCTGCAATTTTACATTATGAACGATTCATTCTTCTGAACAAATATCATTAATTACGTTCTGTTTTTTTTTTCACATAAGCGCCATTTTATATTATTCAGCAATATTTTAGAATATTTAAGCCTGATCATTAGCTTCAAATTCTTGCAGGGAAAGGTGTGGTTCTGAGAAGAAAACATTTGTATTATCCTCCTAACGTACAACAACCGCGGCTAAGGGAATATCTGTGATATCATTAATATAGGAAAAAACAAGCATCAAGCCAAGAACTGATCCCTGGGAAACTCAACTCCGTATCTTTATTTTTCCTGCCTCTAGAAGCATAAACCAAATAATGCACAGTAAGTTGACGCACACACAAGATATTATTAATAACAGCTGGTCAATAAAAACGACGCACATTTAAAGCAATCGTTAAAAGAGATCCAGAAAGACTGGTGTTCCGAAATTCGACATAGGTAACCTATATGTCCACCTTTTAGCACCACACCCTAAGTAGACTAGTCGTTCTAAACCATCTAGGAAAACTTCGTTAACATGCACAGTCCTATCCGTAGGTTCGTGCATGTAATCACGCGGACGTGTCAGGTGTGCACAAATTGCTTCTCCTCACGCGTGCAATGGTGCGATCTTCGCCAAAGGCATCGCACCAGGAAAAAAGCATTACGGCCACGCTGAATTTACCACGAATGTCCTCCGGAACACAGATGTAACCATTGTTTTAGAAAAGCTCTCCCTAACAGAACTAAATAAATATATGCGCCATGGAGGTGACTCTGGCACTCCACCTACCTTTATTTATTTGTCATAATTAGCCGACAGTGAAGTCGCAAAGGCTACAAATTCCGCCTGTTTTTATTACATGGGCTCCTGCAGGAGCAATATGGTTTCAGATAAACGCTTCTTGCTTATGTTTTTAGGAAGCGGGTATTTTACTACAAATAACCGATACCGCGGTTCTATCAGTGCGGCCAGTTGCAATTACGCTTCATAATTATGTAGTTAGTAGTAAAAAGCTTCGTTGGTCATCCACCCTCGCAGAGTGACACTGCTCGTAGATTTTGGCGCGTTTATGCTTGGCTGAGGCACGTCTTGACATCACTTGAAAGGCTTCGAGTCAGACTTGTATGAGCGCCTCCACTCTGCACCTGGAAGATAAAATTACTGCTCCAATGCTTTAGCGCATCGCAATTGGTATCTCACATTTTAGAGCAGCGAGAAGTACGGTGTATGTATGCTGAACAAGTATATTAATGAAAGGGTGATATAATGCGTTTTCTCGCCAGTGGTTCGCAGCTATTATGAGACGAAGAATGGGGTGCCAGTTATACCAAATGTAGCCAACTGAATAGCAGAGCTCATCCTAGCCATTTTAGTAACAATATAAGCGGCCATTGTTCTAGCAAATATTTCGCCTAAACGTTGAAACTTCCTGTTTACATTAATTTTCCGCATTTTGCTCAGCAAGGTAATTAAACCAAGCTCGCCGCGACGAAGGCACATGCATGCACGGAGACAGCCTCAATGAAGGGAAATGCAGCGAGCGTAAATTAACAAAATTAAGTAGACAAGACCAGTTCACGGCATTTTCTAAACACTGACCGTGGTCATTAAACACGTTTTTGTTCCTTCTTCAAAGTATGCTCGCCGTGACTACTAGGCGAGTGTCCTGTTTTTGTTATTACCAAGTGCACAGCATCTGCAAGTGTTCTTATCTGTAAAGACGATTAAAATGCCCAAGTTCTGTAGGCACAGGGAGTAGAAAAGTCGACGCGACAAATAAAATGATCAAAATGCTGAATAATAATTACAGCAAAAGGGTGAACAGTTGGTTTGAACAGTGCGCGCGGTATTACAATGTATCCACATGGCGCAAAGGCATGTAGAGGTAGCCATGCGCGCATGTGGCAAGGACACGCCACAAGGCCTACATACTCGAAACGGCGAAAACATACTGCATAATCCTAAGCTCTGTGGTACGGGCGGTTCAAGTGGCGTATGTTGGACGCCCTATTTTTAAAAAAAGCGGTACTTTTTCCTACAGCCAATAAGCGTTCTGAATCAGAAAATCTGCGTATTGGCTCATAAAGTGACGGCAATATAAGCTAACGCTCAAAAAGAGCGTGTCACATCGGAGCCTGAAGCTGACAGCAAGTTACTGACTGGCGGAACGTCAAGCCTGACAAACAAGATGGTCGTTCCTTTTCTCTGCGTACCTCCTCTGCATGTTCATGTCATATGGCTGTAAATGCGGAGGTATGCGGTGGCAGCTCTGGTGAACCATGCAACGCCTTGTCGGTAAGAAAACCTGTTGCTTGCTGCTCAAAGAGGAGTCGATGAATATGTCATTAGCATCTAAATGATTGTTGTAAACAGCGTCAAAGAACAGACTCAGGGTGTAATTTTGAAACAGTTACAGCGGGCATGTCAATATGTCCGCTTCGATGGTTCAAATATTTCTCCGCTGTTAACGAATTTAGCTGACGTGTTGTGTATGGGTTAAGTTATTTCTAACACAACCGTCAGCGCACACCCGAATCATCGCAATAAAATCCGAATATTTGCAAAGACAGGACTTTCTGTAGGCCTTATTGTTTTGGAGATAATCCAACTTTAGTGCCTGGCATAATATTTTACGCGCATTGAACGGCCTTGAAATAGCAAATCTTTCACACCGTTTCTGCACTTTGGAAATTTTCTACACCTATGTTTCTTGCTCGGCTGCTATAAAGAAGTAACCGTGCGGGGAATAAGGCCCACAACATTCCTCTAAGAGTAAGAGCAGTTCGCACAGCAAGGCGCCAGAAAGGATCGCTTATAGTTTAGTTATAGGCGCTCACTTAGGTCGCCTGGGATACAGCGCCTGAGGTAGGCGATCGAGAGTTCATTGCAGTATACAGACAGCACCACAAGCACAAACGTATTCAGTGGCGGGATTATGTTCATTTCATCCCCACGGTCCATAATCCTTTCCACTCTGACGTTTTCTTTTTTTTTGCTACCTTGAATGCTATGGTCGGCCGATCGCAATTGTTATCCCAATATATATTCTAGTGACATAAACGTCCTTTTCTACTTTAAGCAATCGGCATTCTCTAATTACTTCTGTAGTCCTACAGTGATGTCTTTGCGTCTTCCTAATACCGTCGTCACGGTAGTTTTCTTTTTGCAGCGCTTTTATCCCTCTTTTAATACGACAGAGAAGCTTGGCAAATTTCTCTCGTTGCACATACATTTGCCTTATTGGTGTAAACGTGTTTGATATTATCAATGGACGCATAGGTGGACAATGCCCGGCAGCTCCATGACTCAAGACACAACAACAAAAATATGGTTGGCGCGAAGCTTGCGCAGGCGTTCTCATGAGTGCCCCCTAATGTTGTTGATAAATCACTTCTCATTCCTAACCAGGGTTTCTGTCGCTTCCGTCCTGACACCACGTAACATCTTTGTTGGAGTGTGCGGGCTCGTCCCCGTCCTGGCCCAACCTACACACCGCCTCGGTATAATGCTACCTTCAAGGGCATGTCGGCCGTGTCGAACATTCCAGCCACCACCCGTGCCCCCAGCCTATTGCACGCGGATCAAGACCAGCAGAGACCATCCGTGATGAGTCAAACCGAAAATGGTATATCCCTAGTCCTTTCGTCCGATGTTGCTCCTGCAACATTCGACGCTTCTTCGCGGTTGAAGGCATCAATTTACAGAATGGTATCTCCAAGGACATTATTGTCATGCGGTGCGGGAGGCGATTCCTCATTTCCTATTCGCGTCATATTGCTCATCCACATCACCATCTTCAACCTGCCTGGGCTGCGACCACGACTATCGCCATCGACCATAGGGTGATATCAAGGGACTTATTGTTGAACAATGCTCCACGGCTCCATGACTCAAGAGGGACGAGGACGATGAAGTGGCTGGTGCTTACCTTGCACGAGCTCTCTCCTGACCACTTTGTAAATATTTTATAAAGATGGCGCATCATTCCTTAACCATAGTTCCTGTCCTTCTGTGGGCCGCCACGTAATAATATCTTTCTATTTATTTAATCAAATCATTCGTATAGGGCTATGGTGATGCAACGCCGGTATGTTATTACCATCGTGAGGCCCGTTTATTCCTTGCGCTGGTTTTATTTCTCGTTTCTTACAAACCAGATGCTTTTCTCATTACCCTTCTTAGCCCCACACACTGCTGAAAGCCAGGACGTGCATTGATACTTTTGTAACTATACCCTACTTACCCCTGCAAGTCATATTAATGTCTAACAAAGGTTTCCAAGTCAAAGGGCACAACGGATTTACACAGTCCACCTTTTTTACCTGGAGCCAATGAACCACCGTTCTGTAGGGAAGCATTCTCCACTGGCATTTTCTAGTCCAAAATTTTTCCTATCCAGACCAAGACACCCCAAATGTTCCTTGTTTTACTTTTAGTCTATCTGCGTCAGCGACATTTTTACACACTATAGCTACATCACACCGACGCTGAATTTTACGTAATGCGTCAATTATCCTTTTCACGTTAAAACATCGCAGTTGGAGAATAATTCTTGCAATTTTCTTGTTTCAAAAGATTTACCAACAAATTTCTCGGTCTGTCAGCGTGCACAGAAGAGCTAACAAGAATGGTAGTCGTCTCCTAACCCTAAATTGCCTTGGCCCTTGTCTTTGAGGGCAGTTTCCTACTTATTTCTTCTTTGTATAAAGTCCTTGGTTTCTTGGGATTTTTCTGTATCTACATATTTTCTTGATGCCACAGCTCCTACTTACTCTGAAGCAATCGTGGTCAGCTTGTCATGTATAGTATTGACTTCATTCGATATGGTAGTATCCTCATTACTGCATATCGACATTGTGGATTTCTGATAAAGCATTAGTCACTGCTCCGGAACCAATCTCTTTTTAGCAACTGTGTGATGTCTGTGATATTCCAGAGCCTGGGTCGAACTTTCTAACTGGCGAACAATTCCTACCATGCTGTTTAGTGTCTTTGTGGGCGTTTCACCACATTAAGCACGTACAGTCTGTTTTCTCATACGAGAAATCTTCCGAGCTAGGTGTTTATTTTTTGTTAGTTGCATTTTTGTCTGCAACGTTCTAAAGGTAGACGAAACAAGGGGCCAGGAAGGAAGTTTCGGAGTCAGAAGAAAACAATTCTCTTCTGCTACTTTGTGTTGTTGTTATACGTTATTGCGGCGCCCTAAAGACTGGGCGTACTTAAACACTAATTGTCTTCATCGCGATTTTAATTGCTTTGTAAAAATCTGTAGCGGCTAAACTCACGATAATGCAACACCTTTTTCCCTTACACAGATCAGAGGTAGCATATATGGTCCCCATGTACACAAAGCCTCAATAAGTTATTAAGAACACGCCAGTAGTTTGCAATTGCCACTGCCGAATAAAAGCAAATTTTCTTACTTTCTTGCTTTCTGGCACGAATCAAGGTACTCATAAATATAGCACTCCCATTTCTCAAGGAAACTTTTCAAAATGGTGCGTTAACGCTGGCTTTGTTAGTGTTCTATCAGTAAATAAAATTGTGACCTGATGAGAATCACGATTTTAATTACATTTGATGTTCTCCTCCGTTTAGGTTTACACGACATTCGAAAGCATCTTTCTGGCAGCCTCGACGACAAATAGGACATTCGGATTGTGCGTTCGCCAGGAACACCAGGACAATGAAACGGACATCCTCATTTACAAGTATGAGAACGGAACCTTAGGGTGAGAATTTTTGGCTATTTCATTTCTGTTGTATTCTGCAGGATATTGTGGTAATTGATGTGATAATCCGACGAGCTGCAGTGGAAATCGGCAGGGAATCCGTCTGATTCGTGTCAACCAGAGGCACTCGACGAAGCAATAGGAATGACGGCGACGACATGACGACAATGCTGACGATGCCCACACTCGTGGACAACAACACGAGCGATAGACGGAAAATACCGCTGCTAAAGCGAGGAAACGTGACTACTCATAATTCTTATAGAACTAAGCACAATTGGTATGGTTTGTAAGGCACGTGTGAGAAACGCCGCTTTGATTTTTCAAGCCGTAACACTGCGTACGCATTAGGTGGAGCCTTAGGTGTACAAAGGATAGGGACTAGATAGATGGTCATGTCTTTTAAGGATCTAACAATAAATTTTAAAATTTCATTTACATGTTTATTGTTTTATTTTTTACATCGTAAGACAGGAAGAGAGAGGAGTTTATTAAAGGACAGAACTTTGACTTGAGGAATCTTCGGCCTGCTATTTCGAATTATTTTAATAATATAATTAGAACTCATGTATTTGCTCCCATCCGCGGCGGCCTCATGGAATCGACACTTTTGAGTTGTCTAGGCGCGCCCGTGACAACAAAACTTTTGCTGCTGCTTTCAGGTTCAAAAGCACGCAAAGGTTTTCTACTACAAGTGAGCAAGATGTGGTCAATATTATTGTTGGGAATGGTAAGTAAAGCCTTTATCACTGGAGAGCTTTTACATCTTCCCCAAACCATTCATAACCTTCTCATTTCGCGCTGTTTCCACAACCGTGTGTTTTATAGAGAGCTCCTCCTGTAGAGATACATGCAAGAGCAGCCCAAAAATGGCAGTGGGAGTATCTTCACGTCATTTAAAGGCAAAAGACCGTTAATATATTGTCGCGGCGTGAAAAAACGATCAGTGCAAGAAGCTCCGTCCTACTTTCTTGGCGGATTTGCGGGGCACACTCTCATGTATATGAGCACACAACAAGAACTCCAACCTGATTTTAAATACTGAAGTGGTTCAGTGGCAAATGTTACATGCCTGAATGCTTCCGCCCGGAATTAAAAAATTCCGGAAGAAGAATATCGCGGTATTTTAGTTTAAACCGGTGTTTAGTTTGACGTGCAGACGAACCGAAACTTTTGTGGTGCAAGCCTCCAATACGATGGCTTATTATTCCACAGCACGAACTACCAACCTACGAGCGTGCCTCCATTACATTCTCCGGGTGATACAAGCAGCAGGGAAGCATTCTCTTAGAGTATGCGCCTTGCGTTTCCGAGCCATTGCATGTGGTGGGCTCATATTCAAGACCGACATATATTGTGTGGGTTTAATTTCATGTTGCCGTTTTTCCGCATATTCTGCACTACAGAGCTCGTCGGAAAATAAATCAGCTGGCCTTAGAAATGCTCGTGGTCAAAGAAACAGCCGAGAATATGCAACAATTGTAAAACAGCACCGAGGATGCCATTGTTCCTCCGATAAGGCTAAACAGAAAATACAAAAATACAACTTAAAAGCGTATACGCCTATGCCACAGCGTCTAGGTTCTGAGTACCATGCTGTTGAAGTTTCTACCAGGATGTTTGTTAGGTGATGAATGCACTACAAATCAGCACATAACACTTGTAAGAGTCTTCAACGCAAAAAAACGTTAGAACGTGTAGTCCGAACTTCTAACGTAGCTAACTAGATATATCTGGCAAGAGAAAGAAACTGAGGATAACGATTACAGTTTTGCGCGAGCGACAGAACATAACATAGGCTCGGAAAGCGCGAACGTCACAACTAAAACGACACTGACTTCTCTCCAAGTGCCAATGCAGGTATTACCATGAATGTTAAGCGGCTGGGCGTAGCTAACACAGTGACCACAGGATGGTGAGGAGCAACATGAGAGTAGGTCTCAAAAGGGACGAAAGGCCGAAACTTGTAAAAGAGAAGCCCATCTTGGAGTCTCTCAGAAATAGGGCAGAGACATCTATAAGAGCGTCTCAAATCAAAATTTCTCGTCTTAACGAAATTCAGAAAGGTTAACGATAAAGTATATATACTGATGACCCCTTCAGCACAATGATAACAGGATGAGCAATACCTGTAAGAGGATGGAAGCCAAGACAAACTAGCAAAATACATAGCCAACGATGGGAGTTATTCAGAATTTTGAAGCATTTTGTTGTGGAAAACAAAGAGGCAGACCAAATTGATAGAGCCTTGCGATTGATTAACAGACGCGACCATGGTTGGTTTCATCTCGACCAACCACATGGCAAAGGTTGAACAAATGTTAAAAATTGGGGGGTAGGGCTCAAAGTTACAACCATGAAGCTTGCACTTGGCAAAGTTAGAATGCATGCACCCAGAAACAAAACGGGGAAGTAATGAACACCATGGCAGAGATTATATATTGGGCGAAAAGGTTTAAGAGAGGATGTTACGTTTCTCTATGTAAGCCAGAAAAAACGGCTGAAGGGAGTAGCTTGGACCGCGACGTTCGAGCAGTAATCAATGGAGATGCCGAAATGTTGCTTAAGGGAATGAAGAGAAGGAGAACTGCTACAGGCTAACAAAAACGGTAAATGCATAAATAAATAAAGAGATACTGCTCTAATAAAGTTACATTGCCCCAGTACCTAAATGTACTACAAGCCAGTAATAACGCTCACCGAATTCTAACTCTCAAATACGACCATTTCTAAGCGCTTTAGAATTACTTACCTTTCAGACTTCTCTATGTTCTATACAAGGTTTTCACCAAAGCGATAGTGAACCACATAAGCGATATCAAACATTTCAACCAACTGAAGTAGCAGCCTTATTTTTGTAAATGCTATGCAACAATGCGTCACGTTCATGCTCTCAACAAGTAAGAGAGAAATCTATAGAGTATTTGAAAAGAAATTAAATGGCATTTAAAGCTGTAATAGAGGCATTCTGAGTAATTAAAGCTGTAATTAAACCTGTGATGAGGCATTCTGATGTATACAAGAGAGTAACAGAGCTCCTGAATGACGGGTACGATAGATGCGCTGCCACAGCCACAATATTTCTGCATGCAAAAAACTGAGAGCTAGATATGATGAAGGCCGCCTGAGGAGGAGGCACTATATCCGTGTAATTATTTTCTGCCTGCACAGAGCAGAAGGTTGATTGAATCTAGCTGGAGGGAGCAGTGGAGTGTAGCTTTGTAGTTCCAGCCACGGACGACGAAGACGCTCTGTGTATGCGTGCAGCTTTCGATGGCTTTGTCATGGCCACCGTGTAAATGTACTGTAGGTTCGCCTATTTCAAGGTTAATGCCCTCTGTCCGGTGCGCCAGTAAACATTTTTGGTGAATATTGTGTTGCTTTTTGTTCGTAGTGGTTACCGTATTGTTGTACGAACTAGAAATGACTACAGAAAACCAATAGTTATTTCTAAGAAAATTCGTTTAATTTTTTTTTGGTCGCTATGAAGAACGCTGCCTGCAACAGCAGCGGAAACAGGTTCTATAGCGGAACAAGATATTGTGGATAACGAGCCTCTTTTCACCATGTATGATATCTCCTCCGCTATAGAAGTTTTTTCGCTGCTATGGTAGCAGCGTTCTCTATAGTGCCCGAAATTAAGTAAAGCAATTGTTATTTCTGACACATTTGGATTGATTTTCTTTGGGGCACTATAAAGAACGCTGCCTGCAACAGCAGCGGAAAAGGGTTCTATAGCGGAGCACGCTATTGTTGATAAGGAGCCGCATTTAGCAATGTCTGATATCTACTCCGCGTATCCGCTGGTCTCTACAAACAATTGCGCCTAAACTAGTTATCTCGTCTACGTGCTTATTTACAGATCCCAACAGTACCTACGAAGTCCAAGTTCCATATGCTGACTACGAAATCTGCTTCGTTGCAAAGTACGACAGTGCGTTCTTTGGTAAGTAGGATTTATGGCTCAAAAATAAAGGGGTGTTGGAGAGGTCTGTAGAAAGGGTTTGTTGTTGAATTTTTGTATCCAAATCCATTATATCGCCGTCATATCTTTTCGTTACTGGTCCAGGGTTTCGCTGTAGCATTTGAATGTGTGTGCCGGTCCAGCCTGTCATTCTCCAGTCAGCGAAGCGACATGACCCGTGTGTTTACTTTCTTCAAAAATCAGCGTAATGCTCTGCACTTCTCCAACACTGCTGATAAAATGGAGTAATACAGCAATTATTTTTTATACCTTTAGCGCCTAAAAATTCCCAGCGTGGTTCGTAAGCAAAACTACGAAAACCTGCCGCACGCCATAAGATAACGCAAGGCTGCTTTCGAACCTGTCCGTAACTCTTCTTGCTCGCAGCATAACCTGTGCCTGGTAGAATAAGACTTATTTATAAACAACTAGCTTTTCGTAATACCTCTAGTGACGGCCGTAGCTTTCTGTCGACTGGTTTGTTTGAAAATGCCATCGTTTACAACAAACATGTTCGTTAGGTATAAATGTGAATAAAATAGCTACAGCACTACCACTTACTTCATTGAGAGAAAAAAGACGTTTAGTTTGCCTTTCCTTTGCAAAGTTTTTATGTGAAGACCGGCTTTGCCTATTCTGTGGACCAGTTTGATGGTGACGATCACGCATGCAAGAAAATGCGGAGCATTCTTCTGTGGACCAGAGCACAGGGCAATGTTTGGGTTCATTCTGTGAACCGTACCATCCTGTAGGTGATCCTTATTCGTCTAAAGCACCCTAGAAGATACAAATTCACGCCTATATACATAAATAATGCGTAGAATTGAGTTAAGCGATCATGTTCGAGTAAAAAATTCACTTTGGAAAAAAATACATAACTGCAGGAACTCGACCCCCGAGCATTCGCGCCAAAACCCAATACTCGGCTGCTGCACCACGGAAGCCGGCCAGCGGAGCCGTTTTAGCAGCAGCCCTAAACAAAACATAACCCTATGGTCTGGACCATAAAATAAAGCTAAAAATTATTCTTTGGTCTGGACCACAGAATACGCAGTGCGATGACGATAACCTTTTCTCCCAAGATCTTTAAGAACCTTATATAAGGCAATAGACATAGAGTTAGTATCAGTAGAAAAGGTTACAGAGTATCGGCACTCTATTGTCGTATTGTTCCGTGCCGCCGCAATGATCATTGGTCAGTTCGCATCACGTGACATTTGCTTGCACTGCGATGCTTTACGGGCTCCGCCATCTCGTTGTTTATGCGTCTTAGTCGGTCCACTCCGGTAGACTTAGCTAGTCCTCCATACTCTGCGGATGCGAGCGACTCATGTTCCGAACGCGAATCAAACATAACGCGAGTAGCAGCATTTCAACAGCAGAAGTGTGTCCGGCGATGCCGTTTTGCTGCATCTTCGGCAGTGTAGTTAACAAGCCACCCGGTCGAAGCTTAGCGGCGAGGCCGTACAAGCGGCAATCTCGCAACACTGATAAGCACCAAAATAGCCACCCGTGACACTAGACAGACTAAATGAGACGACGTCCAATCTTATCCTGTGCACAACTCACGTAGCTCTGATGGCTTGCCTAAATTGATTGTGGAGCCTCCTACAGGAGCCAATAATTTCATATTCAGGTTCTGGTGGCTCGCTCTCGTCATAAGCATCCCTCCGCGACTGTGTGTGTGCGTATATAGGCGGCTGTTTTAAGACGGTATTTAATAATATATATTATATATTATTATATTAATAATATATAATATATTATATATATATATATTAAGAAAAAATACGCTGATACGTCCCCGGACGTACGACGAGTCGCTTCATACGACGGACCCTGTCTCGGATAAATTGGAGTTTTCCCCACCTTTTACACCCCTTCGCTGCCTCGTCCCGACCTTTCTTTATTCTGAACCCCCGCTTGACGCTGCTTGATGAGTTAAGATCTGCAGGCGGGCCAGACCACTTGCTGAACAGACGCAAGCATGCAGGCGGGTACTCGTGAGCGGGAGTTAACCATCGACAGCCCCACGTGGCAGCAGTACGCCAACGCACAAACCGCAACAAGTCGAAGTTCAGGTGGCAGGCGGTCCGGGTAATTGAAGCTCCCATCGAGCCACCGTCGAACGCGAAAACACATACGACGGAACCCAACGGCGATGACCGAACACCCGCTTTCCCCACCCACTAGATCCAAGTTTCTTCCTTTCAAGACACTCTCTCTCTCCCTATATCTCTACTTTCTGCTTATCACTGCCTTTCAGAGCCGTGTTGTCACTCCGCACCTTTCTTTGGTACAGTGTCTGAATTCACGCGCGTCCGCCGCAAGGGTGGAGACACGTATACGTTGCCATCGCCATTTTGGGTGAATCTCTGGCCGCCGCAGCAAGTCACTGTAGAAAGATCGCGCTATAATTTTCGCCGCAGCGCGGTTTACTCGTGAAGTTTGAATCATCTATTTCGGGTTGCTGGATCTTGTGGGAAACGAAAACAGCTGCGTTGAGCACTTTGACCCAATAGCGACGGCACGGGACCGCTAAAAAGGTGCCTGCAACGTGCACGGCAATTCCGTTTTCTTTCTTTTTTCTTCTCCGCCTTCTACTATCGTTCGTTTAGCTTGACCTTGGGAGTTTTACACCCCTCTTTTTCCCTCGGAATTTCCTCGACCAGGTCGGTCTTATTTTGCCCGCGCAAGGCGCAGGGTGTCGCGTAACGCGAGGCGCTTGGCTGGCGCGCTAGCTCGGACCCATGGAGGGAAGGGGGTTGCAACATAAACGTTGCTTTTTGTACTTGAGATTTGAGCTAAGGGTTCAAAAATTACGCAAGAACACGCAAAATATAATAGTTTAAATAAGTCCTTAGCCACCTGTCTCGTGAGATCGTCTACTATTCGTACGACACCTTTGTCAAACGACGCTTTCTCCTGGTCCCTTCAAAGTCGTATTATCGGGTTCCAAATATATATATATATTTATATATATATATATATATATATATATATATATATATATATATATATTATATATATATATATATATATATATATATATATATATATATATATATATATATATATATATATATATAAAATCTCAGAGTGTAATCTCGATAAATGGAAATCGCTTCAACGAATTTGCCGCTTAAACGGTACAGTAGCCTGTAGGTTGGTTAGTTTTCTCTTCAGGTAACGTGAAAAAACTCTCTGTAATTGGAGCTAAAATTTCCGCGTCACTGTGTAAACGGAACCGGTAAGGAAACTTCTTGTGAAACCCTTTGGCATGAGAATCAGCGTTTTTCGGTTCCGAATCTTTCGTGTTTTTTTTTCTTCCGCCATGTTTTTCTAGCGTCGTTCTTCACGTAAGCCTCGTCTCGTTAGTGGTCAGCCCTGTCAGCGCAACGAATGCAACATCGCAGTTCTCGTTCCGGTTGTTCTGTGTCGATTCAAGACGCCGAGGCTGCGGGGCCCGGCTCCTGCCGCCTCATTTGCGCCATCGTTTTGCTATTCGCGCTTCATTACTGCGTTGCCGTCTTCTAAACTCGGTGGCTCGTAAGCACTGGCGAAGTAGTGGCCTCCAGCCTCCGTGAAGATGCAGTTGCGAGGACTCAAACAAAAATAATTGATGCATTTTGTAGTGCACAGTGACTGATTGTTGCTTTGTGCTGGGAACAGGGAAAATGAATGTGCACCGATGTAGCAATGTTATGCTGCTGCTGGTATCGCAAGCAGAGTGCAAGGCCAACCAAACGAAATTTCATTCTTGGCTGCTTGCAGGCGATAGTAAGTGACGTTGCACTACCCTTATAGGAGCAATCAGGCTGCAAAAATGCTCCACTGCGGAACAGCGAAGGCCCCCACCCGAAGTTCGCAAACGTTTTTCACTTCATAGTTTGTTTTAAAAGAGAGCACAGTGAGGAAGTATAAATACTTGACAAGTGTGACTCGCAGGAGTAGCTCAGTGGCTGAGCCGTTTGATGCTGACTACAAGGATGCGGCTTTGATCGCCATCCCACGCTACAGGATTTGTATGTAGACGGAAAACCAGAACGTCCATGTGTGGAGATTATTTCGACGCACGTTAAATAACCCCAACTGGTCTCAATTACTCCCACCCTGCAACTTAAGCTGCGTTTTGGAGCAGAGGTGTAAGATCGGCGCATCACACACGCCAATGGTTCTAAAGGTGTGCTTCCCCAGAAAAAACCCCAAAAAGAAAAAAGCACATAACGTGGTTTAGAATAAGAAGCGCCAAATAAGCGAAATCGAATAAGCGAAACACCAAAAGGTTGACATGGTTTTACACAAAGCCTGTTGTTTGTCCGACCTTTCACAACCAAACCGGCCATTAACGCAAAAAAAAACAAGGGCTGTGGTTCATGGCATAACTTTTAGTTGTTCAGTGCGGTAGAGCGGACAAGTTCTCTCTTTGCAACCGATACAAATATAACTAGATATAACAAAGACTAGTCCGCACGGTGAACACTTATTCCTTTTTCAATAAACTGTATCCCTCGCCCTTGCCGACACTACACATTTCGTCTTGGAAGGAAGCACAGCGCCAAAGCAGACAACACTCGCATGATACTCAGGTCAGTCCCAAACAATCCCATTCGCCCAGCGTTCGTTCGTTCCGCGTGCTCTGCAGTTTACAGCTCTGTTTTGTTTTCGGGGGTGCACTTTTATTGAATGCCCATCTCGCTAGTCTATTTCTACTGCTACTCGCTAGGGAGGGGGTGTACTGCAGTCGAAGTAAAGAGTGTCTCCCCCTAAAAAGTTCCACCTCGGGATTCGCTTGTCAAATTACCCTTGCAGGTCGTAATGTCATAATGTGTTTAGGATTCTTCAAAGTACCCACGGAACGACGGCCGAAGGTCAGGCGGAAAGGTGATATTTTTATTGTGACGCACTTTCCCCTGACCGCTTCCGCAAAATGTATTCCAGTAATCAGAGACGGAACCCAATGACTGCGCGTTAACCACAGCTCACTTTGGCCTAACGTGCGGCTTACACCCTCGAGATGGTGACAGCCAACAAATTATTCTAGATGACTGAATAACGTCACGCATTCGTACCATTAACGTGGATGCTCTGGTATTTTTTCATATGCAACACCACTGGTATTAAACGTGGGTATTGGACGTTAGTATATAAACGCGCCGTCGCGCAGGCCTAACCTAAGGATTGGACGGTTAGCGTGATGGGCAAATTGATAGCGAGGATTTTTATTTAAATAAAAAAAGGAAATGGCAGAAAATTTATTCCAGTGTCATTTATTTTGGCGGCGGCTTTTTATATCCCTACTACAACATATGGTCTGGGAAGGAGAGCAGCTGGTAAAACGGCACTGCTTCGTCGTCTTGACTTATATTGCGGGCAATTGGGTTACGTTTTATCGAAATTGCACCTCGGCTATCAGGACACAGTCGCATTTCGAATTTTTGTATTTTTATTGTTGTTTTAAACTACTGAATTATTTTCTTAAGTAGTAGATAATGCAACGCAGATGAAGGGTTCGAACCCGCATTTTTCTTGTTCCCCACCTTGATGCGTATATATATATATATATATATATATATATATAGTAAGGAAATGAGGGGCTCGTTGAGGAAATACAGAAAGATAGGTCGGCAGTCTACAATGCCAAAGGAGGCATAGGGGTGTGGTTAGGCGCTTTTCTTTATCACTACGGTTAATTAGGTAAACATTATTTTTTTTAAATATACAGAAGAAAGAAAGAAAAACACGCGCCCAGAGTGGGGACCGAACCCACGCCTTTCGATTACATGTCGAATGCCTTGCCAATTCGGCTGTCTGGGCGACTGCGTTCTTCTTCACTTTCTGGGCTATTTATATTTACTAGAAGTGCATCTGACGCTTGAGGGTGGTAGGCAGCGCCACTCTGACTACACGGGGAGAAGGGGACCTTCTTTTCAACCCCCAGGGCGTGGCTCGAACGTCTACAGCCTGTCATGAGCGGGTTACTGGCGGGAAGCCCTCTTATGCTACCTAGGCATCAAGGCTGCCAGAACCGAGACCCTCGCTATGCTTTCGCAGAATAATATAGTAAGGAAATGAGGGGCTCGTTGAGAAAATACAGAAAGATAGGTCGGCAGTCTACAATGCCAAAGGAGGCATAGGGGTGTGGTTAGGCGCTTTTCTTTTTCACTACGGTTAATTAGGTAAACATTATTTTTTTTTAAATATACAGAAGAAAGAAAGAAAAACACCGCCCAGAGTGGGGACCGAACCCACGCCTTTCGATTACATGTCGAATGCCTTACCAAGCGAGGGTCTCGAGGGTCATAGCGAGGGTCTTGCATAGCGAGGGTCTCGGTTCTGGCAGCCTTGATGCCTAGGTAGCATAAGAGGGCTTCCCGCCAGTAACCCGCTCATGACAGGCTGTAGACGTTCGAGTCACGCCCCGGGGGTTGAAAAGAAGGTCCCCTTCTCCCCGTGTAGTCAGAGTAGCGCTGGCTACCACCCTCAAGCGTCAGATGCACTTCTAGTAAATATAAATAGCCCAGAAAGTGAAGAAGAACACAGTCGGCCAGATAGCCGAATTGGTAAGGCATTCGACATGTAATCGAAAGGCGTGGGTTCGGTCCCCACTCTGGGCGCGTGTTTTTCTTTCTTTCTTCTGTATATTTAAAAAAATAATGTTTACCTAATTAACCGTAGTGAAAAAGAAAAGCGCCTAACCACACCCCTATGCCTCCTTTGGCATTGTTAACTGCCGACCTATCTTTCTGTATATATATATATATATATATATATATAATATATATAAATATATATATATACAGTCTTGGGCAGTAACTAGTTACTAGTAACGCGTTACCGGTAACTAGTTACATTTTTCAGTAACTTGTCACTGTAACTAGTTACTTTTAAGTTAGAGTAACTTGTAACTGTAACACTGTTACTTTTTTGTGGAGTAACTGTAACGGGAAATATCGTTACAGTTATTTTATTTCTGTAAAAAATTATCCAGCAGCAACACTCATTAACGACCGATGCACAGTTCGCGCGTTTCACTTTTCGGCCTTTCTTCTGCAGAACCTTCGTCTACTTCATCTATGCCAGCGCACTCCCTTCTCATGGGTGAAAAACATCTGGACTAGAAATGTTTAGGCGTGCACGTGTGCGTGGTGTCCCACGCGGTCTACTAAGGGCCCGAAGTTTCTAAGTCTAAGCTGGAGTATTTTCCTCAGCAGCGCGACATCGCTCTCAACCAGGCCATAAATAACGCTGCGACACGCGCCTAAGGGCACGTGGATGCATGTTGACGCGCCACAATCTATGGTCCGACGCGCGGCTGCACCATTTTCGCCACATCTGGAGTGCAGTAAAAGTGTTTGACACAAAGGCGAACAGGAAAACAAGCACCCACAAACGCCGCACAATGCACTGAAACCTTTCCACTTTCGCGGAAGCCTGGAAAACTCCCGTCAGGGCGTCGCTTTCTCATTAGCGACGTGCAGCCCCGTTTTCGGGGTCATAAAACGCCGCGGGGAGTCTCTCGGCGGCCTCGCGCTCGTCCAACCCTGTTCCCACTGTTCGATCCAGCCCTGTCCAGCCTTGTTCGATTCACAAGTCGCAGATGCTTGCGACCATTGTGCGCTTTAGAGACCCCTGACCGTATTTGGGACCCCTGGTCTAGAGGCTTCATCGAGCAGTGCAAAGTGCTCGAACGAGGTCGAGGAAGTAATAAATTTCATGCCCTTCCACACATACGACGACCCCAACGATGGTGGCCCCCGAGTGCCCTCACACCGGGCAGCATCTTGGCCGGCAGACATCTGACCACACTGCCACTGCACGAAGAAATGTTCTTTTAAAGCCTCGCGACTTCGTTTCGAGGGCTGTGGCCGAAACGAAAACAGTAGCTACATCTTCTTTTGAATGTTGGGTGCAAGGAATACTTGGGCGAGCTTCGTTCGGCCTACGCCTCAAAGCAAACGAAGGGAGGGATTCCTGGGATCGACGACGTGATTGCTGTGGAAGGCTGGGATTGTGAGAGCAGTTTTTTCCGGTCGCCGTGACGGCAAAATCCGCCTTTGTGAATACAGGGGGGGGACAGTAAAGCTTTTATTTGAGTTCCTATTCCTTTTGGAAATATCTTGTCTCATTCCGGGGATGGGGATGGGTGGGGGTTGGGGCGGGAGAACGACTCCGAGGGCCCACGGACAAACGTCGCTTCGGCAATGGCTGAAATTAGTCTCCGTCTCCGACCACAAGTACGAAATAAAAAGTTAACGAAGCGCTTTTTTTAGTATATTTCAAAAACACCTCGACAACCGATTTACTCCCACGTCCGTTTCCCCTTTCCTCCAAGGGCCTTCGGTCGATCCGACACCTCCACCCCCTTTTTTCCATTCTCTCTCACTACGCGGGGTCGTCAAGCGACGGCATTGTAGGCGAAAATAAATTAGGTTAACATTGAAAGACTGTTTCGGCTGTGTTGTCCTCCAGCTCGGTACAGTATAAGTTCGGCCTCTCTGATTCCAACTTTGGAAAACAACTAATTCTATGCTACAATGATGTTTGCAAATAAATTTCTTGCAGTGAGAGGGCAGCAACCAAAAAATAAAGTTTTTTATGATGAATAGAAAACTTCCGTAATAAAAAAATGAGGCGTACACAACGGTTGTTGGTTTGGATCATTTTAAGTTCCCCTCGTGTAGGCTTTATTTACTACGTGTAAGTTTTACTACCTGCATGCCCTCGTGCGGTTCTATTAAATAAGCCAAATCTTTTCAGCTATTACTTAGTTTTATACAGTAACGGAAAAGTAACGACGTTACTTTTTTGCAGTAACTGTAACTGTAACTAGTTACTTTTGGAAAATTCGTAACTGTAACTGTAAAAGAGTTACTTTTTTGGTTTAGGTAACTGTAACTGTAACACTGTTACTTTTTTTCGGTAACGTGCCCATGACTGTATATATATATATATATATATATATTTTATATATATATGTGTGTGTAACTGGCATGCTGGCGATGGGGCCGAAGGCGTGGTGAACACAAAGTAAGAAACCTCGGTAACAGCAACAGCGGAGGGTTTATTTAGACGTTTCGGCTTCGAGACAAGTCTTCTACAGGAATGATGGCTTCGGTCGTTTCGGAAGAGAGCATATATGTCGAAAGTGGAAAGCGGGTTTACGAATGGCCAACGATACCACACACAAACATACGTGAACAACACAAACACGAAGCGGGAATCTTCCTTATTGGAAGAATGAACAAAAAATGATCAACGAAGAGAGAGACGCCAAGATAGTTGGAGAAAAAAAAAGGCAGAAAGGGAGATGAAAGAGCACTGAACAGGAATTCGAGTGGTGGCGGAAACGCGAAAAGCTCAACAGCGTCCGAAAGTGGGGTTGTAGAACAAAGGAGAGAAGGTAATATATCTTCCGCCGCTATCCGTCACCATGCTAACGCCCAGACGCTCCGAGAGATCGCGTTTCCGTTGATTGAAAGCGAGTGTCCCGCCATATGTTCGGAAAGTGCGAACAAGGCATTTTACAGCCCGTTTGGCCATCGTTGGCCATTCGTAAACCCGCTTTCCACTTGCGACATATATGCTCTCTTCCGAAACGACCGAGGCCATCATTCCTGTAGAAGACTTGTCTCGAAGTCGAAACGTCGAAATAAACCCTCCGCTGTTGCTGTTACCGAGGTTTCTTACTATATATTATATATATATATATATATATATCATATATATATATAGATAGAATATATAGATATAATATGATATCGTAATAGCTATTAGCTATATGATATATAGTGTAACTTGCCCTTGGAGGTTTGTATTGTGCGGTTGCATTTTAAGCAATTTCACCTTCGCGTGCACCTGAAATGTCCAGTTCTTTCTTCCTCCATTCAGGCTGCCGCTTATGGATATACGAAAACGCAACGAGCGCCCAAATCACAGCATGCAGAGCCGGTCACGCCCAGGTCTGCACAGGAACTGTGTACGACACCTGGATGAGGAGGTTTGCCCGGGGACCGCATAAAGCTTGCAATTATCTGTGTCTTCTCTTTTCGCTCACAGCACGCTTGTGTTTTAAGAGGTTGTGTTAACATCAGCTCACGTACGCAAATTTCACTATTTTAATTTTATTCTTTATGCCATGCCATATACAAAAAAAATCCCTTTTATCCACCTGATGTGATAGTTTGGTATTTTTGTTCCGCATTTATTTATTCTTTTGTTGTTGTGTGTAAAAACTGTAAACAAATGTACCCTTGAAAGCCGCTACAGCTGTAGGGTGGCATGTCCAGTCAGGCATGGTTTTGCCTTTCGCCATGCCCCGAACAAAATTGTGAAAAAGTTCTCTTTAGATACATTTATTCAGATAAAAATACAATAATTTTTATTCTACAAAAATGAATGTCCGGCGAGACCGGTTTACATGCTGTATTCTCTGCTGTCATGAGGTTTCCTTGCACATTGTTTTATGTTTACCATTAAAAGTATGCTGCGTGCCCGCCGTGAGTGCGAAAAAAATGTGTTTGCTTTGGTATTTTTCGGGTAAAACGTCCTCTTGCTAAATGTTTTCCACTTATGTCATGGTCTCTACCTTTTACGTAGTATACACCTGCTATCATTACACTGCTTTTTGTGCTTTGTCATTCTTGTATATAACCAACCATTGCGTTGATGTCGTTTGGCAATGTTGCTGTTTGGTTTTGTTTCATTTTTATAATTTGATTCACGGGTTGTCGAATGTGCGACGCCGGTGCTGTTGCCGTCGTGCTACATCAAGAACGGGGCCTCGTCAGGCTGCTCGATCGGGCTCGATCAAGTGGGCTCAAATACCTTTTGCCCCTCTTACCTCGACAGTCAGTTGAAAATTGTACAATTTTGCGCAGTGTTCTTCTGTTGTGCCTAAATAAACAAACAAACAAACCAACAAACCATGGGTAACTTTGTTAACTTTTCAGCACATGTGTATTGTGAGGACGCACACTGCGTGGTCGCTGCATGGTCATTGTACAATCACACGCCGGCGACATAAACAGGCGGACGCTGCTTAAAGCAAGGGCTGAGGGCAGACCATGTGCAATTGTAATGAACTCACACATCTAAGCCACTATCTCTTCTGTAGCTGCTGAGAGAGTCACGTTTGGTCACCGTAAGGGAGCAAATGCGGGCAATCAGCGAATAGCTTTTGCAAATCCTTGAGTCAGTTCCCCCTCTTTTCACCGGCAAAACCTTATATTCGAGGTCGGAGCTCGACAGCACTGCTCCGGCTGCTTACAGGAAGTTTGGGGATCGCTCTTCCTGCCCATCCCGTCTTCCACTGCATGCACCAGACATTCGAAACACGGAGGGTTCCACGTAAGTTTCTAATAAGTAATGTCTGCTTTTTTTAATACTTCGATGAATCCTCTGAAATAGCAGTCTGTGTGCGTAAACTCACACAGACACTTGCAGAAAGACCTCAACTTCAAAGCGAAAGCGTTAAGGAGGTTGTGTCAACGAAACCGGCACCAGTACAGACACCAGAAAATCAAAAGGGGCCAATAAGGTCATAACCAATGCACTCCTGTGGAAACGGGGACATTTTCGATCATTCGCGGAGTTCGCCAGGTGTAGTGGCGAGCTTTAAGTCATCCCTTGGCTCATGGAGAACGCGGGGCCACGGAATAAAACCGGTAGATGTTGTGCAGGGGAGGAAAGTTTCTACAAATCCCAGAGTGCGCCGAGTGACGTTGCGGTCCTGTCGCCATTGCTCGTCTACGGACACTTTGTGTGTAATGTGATGAAGCGAAATCAAGAGAGGCTGCGGGATCCAGACATCCAGCTCTCAGAGGTCGCCATACAACAACTGAGCGAGGCAAAAGGCGCAGTTTCTCCTCTTCCAGTATCTAAGCTATTGCCCCTGCCCGCCCCCATCTCACTTTTTAGTTGCAACACATTTCCCTCTCAACTAGGTCGAGAAAAAGGCGATCCACCCAGACTCCTGTTAATCAAGCTTTAATGCAGCACACTCATAATGATTTAATAAAGGTTGTCCGAGTTCGACGTCATGGTTTTAAAAAAGGACAAGAGAGGCATGGCTACGGAATTCAAGGAATTCACAATGCCCCGCCCTTGAACCGTAGTGAAAAGGCCCCGTGAATATGTGAAAGACGAAGGCTTTAAGAATACGCCATGATTATAAGCACAGCGAGCCTCTACTTACGTGCAGGCAGCTGGCAGGCAAGGCAGACGTAGATGTAGCATGAATACCGAACGGGAACCGGCAAGACATAGGTTAGCAACTCAGTACCATGCAAGTATCTTGGACGCAACTTCTGAAATCTACCCTATTTGGTAACTGTCCAAAGCTAAGTTGTGACAATTCTTGTAAGCTTATAAACGTTGCTATACTGCACGCAACTTATGATAATTAAATTGCAGAATTCCCAACAGCTTCGCTTGACATTGACTTCTGCACTAAAGGATTGGTCTTCAAGTTTTTTTTATTAGGACATTGCACCACAAGGTGAAGACAGGTAATTGGCTTGTTCGCCTAATCTTGTTTGTGCAATCATACTGAATGTAACAATGGAACCCGAAGAAAATGTCTAAAAGCTGGATGTGCTACTCCAGCATAAATCTGGCGCCTCCGGATGCAATTAACTGAAGAATTCGAGGCTTTTCAACGTCGGCCAGGCTGCAGCTAATGTCATGTGTCCTTTGTTGGAGAAGCATCTCCCGAAGTTAATAATGATGATATGCTGTCTGCTGACATATTGACTTAACGCAATGAAACGTAAAAATAAAAGTAAAAACGGCACAGTATACTGCTATACACGGGACGGTGGACGCTACAGAATATACACAAGCCCTTATTATTGGTTTTCTGGGGCTCTGGAGTGATTTTCAGCCCGTCGTAAGTTACTTGCACCGTTACATATCGTAGCTACAAATAGTGGAAACTTCAAGGAAGTACGAAAGATCAGGAATGTGTTGACAAATTCATTCTACATGAAACCAATCGCGGGCGAAAACGCTTCCCTTTTATGAACAGCAGTCACGAAGTCCTAAACCCTTCGAAGGCTTTTAATGCAAAAGGAATAAAAACCGGTTACAAAACATTTAGCATGCGCAATCGTTGTGGCCTAAATGTGGTTTGAGAAATAGTCGACAGCAAAATTAGACAACATGCAAAAAAAACGCACTGGTTAAAAAATTCCAACCGACGTCATGCAAGATTTGAGTCTGACATGCATCCCCTGCGTCATCATCGAGCCCTAGAGGTAGCAAAAACAGTCGGTAAAACACGCATAGCCGAATCGGGAGTAATACAAAAGAAAGAACAAATGAAAAAAAAAGGACAAAGAACGATGATTAACCGGCCTCCCGCCATGGTCCGGTTCCCACTCAATCGTAAGGATAAGTCCTTGTATCCCAAACAACCATACTTGTTTTACTTGCACAGCAAGTGCATAATATGGTCCCCATTTTATAGAACCATCAATAACCTGGAGAGCTGGTTTCGGGTCACCGCGCAAAGTCCATTTGTCCCGTCGTTCAAAGGAAATAAACGATTGGACTTCGGTATGGAAAAATTCTTACGGCAGCGGGGTTCTCTTGCGGTCTAGTGTAAAGCCGCGAGCAACGCCCAAGCTGCGAATTACCACTTCCGCGGTTGACCTGGACTCAGTCATAGAGCTATCAATATCTGCATCTTCAGTTGAGGTGTATCTATCGGTCAAGAAAGCTAACGTTAATTGTTTGAGAGCGATTGATGGCAAATAATACTTTATAATTTCTCGCATGTAAAGGCAAATAAATGATTTTGATAGCACACAGGATTCTGTGAAATCCCAGTTGGGGGAAACCCGGTGGAATTATACGTTGATTGGCAAAACAGCTTCCGCAAAGCTACTTGGGCGCGTACACGGAAGAGCCCATAATGGGTGGTGTTTGTGCTGTGGACTCGAAAGTGCCTCCCGTCGTTGCCACAGTAGATGTACAGTGTCCTAAGCCCAGGTATAAGTATTCTGAGGAAATGTGCTTGAAAACTACCCATAGTACATCTGGAAGAGGTTCGCAAATTCTAAATGACCTGCGCAATCTAAAGACGATATACCAGAAAATTGTCTAGTACGACTTGAGAAGAGTCCGGTCATTTCGGCGCAATCTACTCACCGCAACAAAGCGAAGCACGTGTAAAATGCGTGTCAACCAATAGTCTTCACGTGGTGATGTGCGTTGCGCACGACATGCCGTGTTCTACGGAGTTGTGCCACAGCGCCCGGCCTGAATTTGTTGCACGGGGCGACGTACCGACAGCAGGGTGATTCACGTCTTGGCCAAATCAGACCAAACCGCCCGCTGCCCACAGGCCCAAACGTGCATCGCAGCCGAGTCGCCTCCCCGTTCCCCGTTGTGCAGGCTCGGCCGAATCATGCATCGGGCGAACGACCGGCAACCGACATGCCGCTACATGCTTGGAGACGGCTTCTCTGAAACGGTGACGGTGTCGCCTTCCCTTTCTCCGGTGGGGCGGCTCGGCCGACGAAACCGCTTCGCCTCCTTAGTACGGTTTCAAACTTCGACGATTACCCCAATGGCACCCAGTCTTGCCAGAGGACATGGACATGAAGACTCTGCCGCAAGTGATGTAATTCTATATCCGCGCACACAATCGGCCACGCAACCTACGGTGTCTAGAACTTTCAGCATAGTATTGTGGACTGCTTGTCATAGACGCGTTTGATGTCAAAGAGCAATGCGCCCGCCATTCCGAAACGGTTCCTTTCTTCCTCTAAAGTAGATATCACTTCATCGCTATAATATTTGTTTCTATTGCAAGTGCTTAGTCTTCTGCACAAGGTAAGACGCGAACAACATCGGTTCCAACGGACGCACGGGGGCGAAAAGAGCAAGCCATAAACAAACTGAACGAAGGGCCTCAAAATAGATAAAACCAGTTCAACAAGCCTATTTTAAACTAGTTTAAATGAACTGTGGTTCGCAAGAACGCTAGTCTATTTTTTATTCGTACTTCTGCATACATCCCCCTTGAGGACCGAAATGTCCTTTCTCTTTGTTTTAAGTGTAGAACACTCGCAAGTGTTCCGGCTTTGTCAACAGGACGATTTTGGGGAAGCTTTGAAAGAACGGCGGAATGAAAACATTCCGCGAGCAAAATAAAACTGTAAAGAAACTACATAAGAGTGTTAAAAAACGTGAGCCCCCTTTTTACACATGTGCGCATACGATTTAGCCACGAGGCACAAATGCAAGTACAGGGAGGGAACGACCCACGTAAACCAAAAGCAAAGCCACATAGAGTTCATATCTACGCAGGTAGAAACATATAATAGGAACCAAGAGCTCGGTAGTAGGATGGTTGAAGGGCAGCGAATGTTTTCGTCTATCCTTCGGCGAATATAGTATCGGCCGTGCACTGAATAACCATTGGGAGTGGGCGGGCGTTCGGAATGGCTGATGCAGCCACGGCAATATAAGCTACTGTTCAAGCGAACAGGTCGTTTCCGATCCTTTCGGCTGAATTCTGAGTACCTTCCCAAAGCATCACCAGCGAGATCATTTCACTGTTCTCTGGCTTGCTCTTTTGCATGTCCCTGCCTACGCCTCTGAACGTGGTCCCCCATGCAATGCCTCGTTGGTAAAAAAAACTGTCGCACGGTGCTCAGACGAAAGTTGACAAAATGCTAGGTGATCCTAAATAATCATAGTGAAAGAAAGACACAGAACTGAAGGATGAAAATTAAATACATAAAGAGGCGCCCCATCAATGTGCCTCTTGTAGCCGGTTCAGTCCTTCCAGAAGTGCTCACCGATGTATTTCATGGTTTATAAGTTTTTTTCGCATCGCTAAGGTCGCAGGAAAACCAGATTATTCGCGGGCTCTTTTGTATTTTGTAGGCTCATTTGTTTTATTGAAATCTAACTTCAACGTCTGATAAACATGTTCACGTGAACAAAATGGCCACCAACCTCACAACGATTTCAAAGCGGCGATTCAAGAGAAGACCAGTCTGTATAGTACTGTGATCCTTTCTTGCCTGCCGGAAAAATGAGAACCATGGTTGCCGATTGAGCGTGTGACGTCAAGGTAAGCGTTAGAATGGTTCGTATAGAAAGAGGCATAGCAGTATCACCTTAGCTTTCTTTTTTTGCCGGGAGGTACTTCAGCTCCGGGGGTGCGTTATTTCTTTCACACGTTTGCCTTGGATAAATGGCAACCCTCGAAAACTCATGCCTTACAGCCCAGACGTAACTCCATTTTGTACCTTTCCTAAAAAAACAGCGGAGGCAAGGGGGACACGAAGAGCAAACAACACGAGCGCTGACAATGAACTGGGATATTTATGCGAAGAGGGCAATATATACTTTACAACTATCAAGGATGACTAGGTGAAGGAAGGAGAGGACTAAACAAGGACTAATTACCGTGATCGAATTCGTTCTCACTCAAGTCTCCAGTCCCGAATATCCTCTAAAGCAATTTTTGCATGTGAAAGAATGGCCGGAGCCTCCACTCGGCCGAATGGAGGAAACGCATGGAGGACGAAATCAGAATACGGCGATTAGTGTTGCGAAGAGTGCCGGGGCAGAATCTGCCGAAATGGCACGCCTAACTTTCGCGCATTGCCTAAATGCTGCTTTCTTTAACATATGGCAATGTACATGTGCTACAGAAGTCAACGAAATGGGCTTTTTTGGGTATCTATTTATATCGTTTCGGCGCCTAAAGTGGCCATGATACTAAAAGTTGTAAAAAAACTGTGTGGTCAAAAAAAGTGCAGAAGTTGCCGCCAAACTTATATAACAGAATCGCAACATTAGCAAGTAAAAATGAGGTTAGTTCCAATGAGTTACCAAATGACGAAGTATCTACAGCATCTGAAAAGTTGTATTTGAAGTGCTGATAGACAAGAGACGGCACAGTTTGGCATTTCAAATGGTGAATGAATTTATTTATATACGCAAGAAATATAATGTTGCTCACAAAAAGGACGCAAAATGAAGTCTCAAGGCTGTTCAACTAGAACAACGGACTCATAGGTAGTAAAAGTTTAACCGCAAATTCATCCAAACACAGAAAAGTTCACAGCAGCGCAGGAATAGCAGTCACACAGAAGGTGGCTCTTGATGAAAACCTATAAAGTCCAATCAGAAACAGAACTGCAACGTAGAGAACAACAGCGAAAAATCAAACCCACTTCTACGAAGTGTGAAATAAGCTGTAACACGAGAGCTGTGGTTCGTTTTTGTAGTTTAAAACGGGAACAAACGCTTGCCCGAGAAGAGCAGCGCCGTCCCCTCGCAAATTCTACGATTCGTGCAAAGAGATCGGCAGCTAAACGCAGCCGGTGAGAGGCTCGCTGCCCTAGCGAGAGAAAGGGGAACCCACCCTTTTGAGACTACTGCTCCATCTGTCGGTGGTCATCGAAAACAGCCTTTGCGTGGCCCCAGGCATGTTTCGGAACCTACCCATGCATTACGCAAGAAATTACACATACTTCTGAAAAGTCTCGACCGTCAACAGATCCGCAGTTAATAACAAAAATATTTAACGCGCACCTCTAGGATGTGAAAGCTAGGCCGTGTAACATCACAGGTAGGACAAATAAAGTAGGCGGACTACTGTATCTACTTATTGACAGGAAAATTAACGTGAAGCCACTAATTAAAGAAGCGAATAAACCACGAAAATGAATACCAGGAGTCCTTGAGGAGGAATCCACAAAAGACTAGCTCTTCAGTGCAAAAAACGACTGTTATTGGTCGATTTATGCACGGATGCTACCTGTGGAAATGCAGGAATATATTAAAAGGCGCTTGAGAAGATACGGAGAATCCAACTGAAAGGGAGAGATTCTCCAAGGTCATAGTAAAACTTAGTAGTGACCTGGAGAATTTAAACAACAATAATGTCATCTACGGTGTGTACAGGAAACCATCAAAGCATGATAACCTGTTCTAAAAATTTTTATTAAGAAAAAGCTTCACCCTCGCTTAAATACGCAGGAAATGATGCATTGGAATTGCGAAACTAGACACTTACACTGGCCCTAAGGTTGCATGTATGATGGCTGTAATGCAATTTTTTTCACCAATAAAAAACAAGTTCTCCATTCGCAACGCCACCATACCTTTGACATCGTACCCTGCACAAGGTGAATTTATGGGAAGGTGGATTACTAACTTATTCAACAGTCTCCTACGGTTTCTTGCTTTCTTGCGACTATACGTACAATACTTAAATGAATCTTATTTGTGGCGCAAAAGAGGGATTTGAGAATATTCAACTACTTAAGACGAGACGAACCTAGCAGACACCCATTTTAATGGTGTTCGTGATTTCCCAATTTATCAATTACGTGTAGAAAACATAGCCCACGTGGTATACCGTATATTGCATCATTGTCATCCTTCCCACATAAAGATGTTTTGTTTTTCATGGTACCAAACAAGACGTTCTACTGAAGGCAACATTAACCCGCAACCAGTTAATAACGTATGTGGACAGCGACGGCTACAATTCGCTGGGGCCAAAACGTGGAACGATATACCACATGAAAAAGTTTAGTTACATCAGGAAAATACACCTGCCTAAAGGAACACTTCAAAAAAAAAAGAACGAGCCCGTGAGCGTGCAGCCATTGATATTAAACTTATTTTTCTTTTTTCTTATCTTTCACTTTTTTTGTGGAAGCGTGCGTAACACACATTGATTATATTTTAAAGCTCATACGAGATTTCAGTTTGCTCTGACTGCAGTGCCAATGTACTTTCGATACATACAAATGTCTATTATATAGGTGTCCATGTTTTTTGTATACTCAGTGTAAAAGCTTTCCTGACTAACATTTTTACTACATTTTTGCTATACGCTCATGCAAAAGTGAAACGCGAACACGAAAGTATGAACCAGAGCGCGAATACGGCGCGATTTCTTTCCATGCAAGTCGAAATCACCCGTACCTTAGTTGCAAAAAAAAGTTGGGAATCGTGGCTCTCCAAATACCCAATGGCGCGCCATTAGTGGACATCAACGAACAGTGTTTTATTTAATTTTGCGTATTCTGATTACTATTCTCGCGTTAGCTTTTCATTTGTTTATGACTCTACATTTAAAGTGAGGAGCTACGATTTACTGTGATCGAAGTGATATTGTGTATGGTTTGTGGAACCTAAACAAGCTTCAGCTATTGGGTCCAACACTGTACTTGCGCAATGTTGCTGTGCAGCGTTCCATGGATCAAAACTGTCGTGATGAAGGCCCGAAGAGAACCGAAGTCAGCCTAGCCCACACAGTAAAAACAGCCTCGGGCCGAACACCAGTTGCCTTCACAAAAACAGCATTTTCGCCTACCGTTCCTGTTACTCTTGCAGTGCACCTAGGTGACATTGATTTGTAATATATGAACTGCTCCAAAACTTAACTCTTAGTGAACGAACTGTTCTTGTGATCTCGAGGAGATAGGAATGCCTATGCTGCTTCGGAAGAATATTTTTTCTAGGTGCCACTGGATTCTGCCAAGAGTGGTGTCTCGTCTCCTTTTCGGATTTTTCCCAGTCTACACGACTGAGTGACCAGTAGTGACCCTCCCTGTCTCTGATACGATAATGGGTAAAATAGGACGGATACATTGGCGGCAATTTTGATCAAGGCTAAATCCGCCTCATCAAGCAACGCACACCACTCCTATTACTAAACAGAATTGTATACAACCAATCCAGGACGACACGTGTCACTAGTCTCGTTTATGAATATCAACAGTGACAAAACAACGACGTTTCGTAGGAACACCGGAATAAAAACGTACAGACGTACTAAATCAAATCATATACACTCAAAAAGAACTGTACAAAAACCTGCGCTCGTGCGTACGCGATGTATCCACGTGGCCAAGGCTCATGCAAAAAACGCGGGAAAGCGGTATGAGGTGCGTATTGACCCAATTCAAAACACCTGTGTGAAAACCAAACTGTAAACCTTGCAGCTTGGCAGCGAAACAAAGCTGGTTGAAGGACCGCTAATGTTTTCTTGTGAATCAAAAAAAGTATCTAACACGCACTGTAAAACGGTACAGGTACGACAGGCTTTCGGAATTACGGGCGTGGCGACGGCAATATAAGATACTGCGTATGGCTGCAGATCATTGCCGGACCTTATCGTGAATTCTGAGTTACGGATTGCGGCAATATGAACGAAATGATTGCACGTTTGTTACTCCTGCTCATTTGCATCTTCATGCTCCGGGCTGTGAAAGCGGAAACATGCGGCGGCAGGTCCGGACCACCATGCAACGCCTCGTTGGTAAGGACAACTTCCGCTTGCTGATCGAAAACGAAGGGAATAAAATTCTGGAAAGATTCAGGGCGGTCTAGTAAAAGGACATCATTAAAACGCAGAAGAGTAAACTTGAAAACAAACAGAGCACTTCATCAATACGCCGGTTTCAACCGGTTCGGCTCTTCCAGCGCTGCTCAGCTATGTGTCGTGGGTGTTGTGTTAAGTGGCATGTGTTGTGGGTGTTATGTTATCTTACCGTATACTGGGTGCATGCCAGAAAGCGCGCAAAAAATCGATTGGCGTAGGCCTTCGATTCCTGTTGGGCTAAAGCTTTCAATCACATCTGATTGGAAAGTGTCACCTACATAGTCACACAAAAAGGGCGCCAACCTATTGAAAAACCTTTCAAAGAGGTCATTGATGCGTAGGGAACTTTGCTCTCACTTGTGTTTCTATTCTGGACGGAGTAAAATAAGAAAATCATTGTTAGCAGTTCAACCTGAAAGGTCCAGTTAGGTGTGGGAACGGAGCGCGCACGAAGAGCCAGAGCTGCATAAATTGTAGTTACTTTACCGGGACCCGTTTGGCTGCCGGCGGTACAACAACGGGTCAGTGATTTATGGCACACGATCAACGACAATTAGTTGCCGAATGCATTCGGCAGCTCTGCGACCGACATAGCTTATAGCCAATGCGTAACTTCAGGTGACTCCCATGGTCCAAATTCTTGAAGAAGATTACACGCTATGAGTGGTGGTTAGTCTTATACTGCTCCACCAATGTACGCATCAATGCGCGGTAGCCCATCATCTTCCCTTTTCAAGTGTCGGTGCAACAACTTTAAACAGACAGCATCCGTGATAGTCTTCATACTTCCCCAGACAGACTCGATACCTAGCTGAAACGCAGTAAACAATTTGCGAGTTCAAACGAACGAGCTTTTCAAAAACATTGCTTGTAAGCGGTTACTCTGTGGCTCAAAACAATGACCAACTGCGTTTTCGCTTTGTCACCATAGCAACTCAGCTAACCGGAAGAATGCTCGGGTGAAGTGTGCGAACGAACGACTCCAACGCATCAATAAGGTGCAGGTAGCATTTTAAGGAGTCCGCGATGGCAGGGCCTTTGCGAAAAAAAATTGTACATTTTAAGTTTCGCCCAACGTGTAGAAAGCAACTGCACCCAGATCGTTCAGATTATTCGGAGTCTACAAAACCTCGTGCAGACATGAGAAATACTGTTTCTGCGGAGTCCTTAAACTGCTGCATGATAAACAGCCCACAGTATACAGGTAAATTATATTGTGGGCCCTGATTGACCGACGATTGGGTTGTGGAGAAGATATAAGATTTTAAATTAGTAGAAGCCTGCGCGCCAACGGCAAGATAGTACCATATGCCATTGGCAGCTCGTACGACTATGGTGATGAAGCAATATGCGAGGCTTTCCTTGATTACTCGATTGTAATGGGGACGTAATGCACAGATCCAATCTGCGAAACAGTCCGAATAGCGTGCAGACAACCGTCCAAAACGCTACGGAGGCATCTTTGAATTTGAGGAGAGAAATAACCTGCGAGGAGTTTAGGCATCCCTTTGCTCTCTAAACTGATAAGAAGTAAGAAAAAAAGCCCAACCCACAAACCCTGCCTGAAATTAATTTCCTTTAATTTCTGACCCAGCTATCAGAAGAACGCGGGGGTGACCTTGCATTGATACTTAGAATCCGCTAAAATATGTGTACGCTTCTCTTATAAAAATGATGCTCACTGCGGCACTCAGCCACGGAGAAAAACTACATCGTGGCAGTACCCTAATGTATTTAAGAGCTTTCTGTTATTCACATTACTTCATACCCGTTGATACAACTCTGCAAATAGACCTTCCAGCTCGTGTCGCATTTCTTAAGTCCTATAAAGTTTTGGTGATAGGGTGTACAAACTGCGCTTCGTAGAATTGCTGTTCCTGTGTACATATGGGAGCGCAGGGTGTTAAGGCTTACCGTTATTGCCATTGAGAATAGTTGCCCTGTGTTTTAACGACCAACGACGCAATATTCTCAATTTTCTTAACAGGAGAGAAATGTGTGAGTTGTAGCGCATTATCTTGTTATCATTTGTAGCGGTATTTTCTGTAACACTTTTATTGTTGTGTGGCAAGTAAGACGTGTTAGTGTTCTCTTGCGAGAAATAAAAATATCAAAATTTCTGTAACTTGATGATAAGGTTACTCATTGTAATTTTCTAACATAATCTAAAAAATAATTGTTTTCCTGCCAAAACACTTATTGTGAAGCCTCCGATTTAGGTACTCCTGTAGGCCAACACCTTCGTACGTGACACCGGCCGCCCGGCAGCGAGTTCACTAGTTTTAGCCCATCCGTAAATGAACACCGAGTCAGCACTGGTGTGTTTAGGCGCAGCGTATAAAACCTGTATATTTATTTTTCTGCAATTTAGAACCAGCGTATCATTACGTGGCAGCAAAATAGATGATACAATGCATGGTTCATGGCGACGTCATCTATTTACAAATAGATGTCATCGATGTATCCAGAGTACGTACATGGCTGTCGAGACCGAGCCGCACAGACTGCATGCCGGCCACTCCCATTTCGTCGTCGCTGATGGGTCATTGCACTGTGAGGCATTGCACCCTACGCCCCGTGACATTATTAATGAAAAGTAGACAATCAACAAGGTTTAGCTGTCCGCTCGCACACAAAAAAATCGTGTGTAGCCGTGTGTGTATGTCACAGAGCTCTATTCCAGTGTCGTTAGCAACACATGTGCTGTGTAACACCACGTTCGTCTGTAACTGGCTTCTTATTTCGTATTTGTTGATTATACCGGCGCCCTAGTAGTTAGATATATGAACTGAAATAGCATTGTCGCTATTTTCTTATCTAAAATTTTAATGGAATGCGGTTATTTGCAGGGGCTGGTGAGAAGAGAAGACACTATCCACTTCCCCAACACCACTAAAAGCTAGTAATAATATAGGGCGTTTGAACCCTGCTCATTATTGCCTTAGTCGCGATGTACAAATGGTTAGATAAGGCGCATGTACAAGCCGCACAATTTTGTGTGATATCTTGTTCGAGACACCAAAGCTCCGGTCAGCTGAGGTAACATCAGCCGTTCGGCATCGTGATGGTATGGCGACCAAGATATAAAATATTTTAATGTTCCACGTGCTTTCAGGTGTACGCTGCGTTACAAACGGCCTACCTTGCAGCCATTACGCCAAATTTGACCGAGGAGCTTTGTGTTGTCATGGTTCGCCTGGAGAACAACAAGGATAACATCACTCTCTACCTTAAAAACGGAACAGCAGAGTGAGCATGTAGACCATTTTGTCCTTTATATGTTTTTCAGTGCATTGCCCTTAATGGTCGAACATGCGGACCCCTGTCAGGTCCCGATAACGCTAACGACGAATCCCTTCATTATCTGCTTCTTACAAGAACAACAATGTCGTCTGTAAACAAATCTCGTCATTCAGTCGCCCGAGAGTTCTTTGCATGTCATTCACATTTTATTAAAAATTTCTTAACTCCTGCTCTTGCGACAGGACGTTTTTGTGGCTGTGAATTTGCAAGGCAACTTTAAGATCAATTTGCGGGATTTAAAAAGATACAATTTCCCAGGCTCCAGCGGAATCCTACCACCCTCATTATACGCGCGTTCGTAATCTTGAATGCTGGTTCCAGGCTTCATAATTTGATTACTAAATGTTGTTTACATTAAAACTTAGCTGCTTTATTATGCAGCTATCGTGCTCTATCACCGCAAGCTTTTTCTAAAAAAACACCTAAAATGCGAGTATAGGTAATAAGATATTCATTTTGTATTTTTTACCATGGCACATTTGATCAAAAGCCTGTAGTTGGGTAGCATTGCTTCTTACTGCAAAATTGTGCTGCTGCTTTCAGCTTCAAGTACACAGAGACCTATAGGTTTACCGATGCGCCCGATGTGGTTAATATCACTTTGGACCATAGTAAGTAAACCTGCCTTTTGACGAGTTCTTGAAAAGGGCCATGGAGTAAATCGTCGCCTAAAAGTTGTTTCGGCGACGTGTGCAAAATTATATGTTTATTATATAGGCCGCGCCTGGCGCCACACAGGCCCCACCTCCTGACGGGGCTTTGTGATATTACCTTGATATTTTAAAGACAAAATATTAAACATATACTATAAGACACGGAAAAAGCACTTACTATGAAAGTGATTACTAACAAACGCTAAATAAAGTAACTGACCGGTTCTTGCTTTTTGACAAAAAGCGGAACGCCATTCTAATGAGCTAACGTGGATGCCCAGAGAAGAATTTAAGCAGACGATATTGAGGTGACGCACCATTTAGTTAAAAGGTAGCAGAAAATTAATTATGATGGCTCGCGCCATTATTACGTTTCCGCCGAATCCCTTTCAACCCATCCCTCAAAATGAAACAAACCATCGATGAGACACTTTCGCTGCGGAAGTACGCGAGTGAAACACTGGCTTCGCCGTCCTCCTCAGGTTGCTTTTACTCTTTCTGCTATCCACTTTTTAGCGATATCAGTGTATAGGGATAACAGTGTATATCAGTGTATAGTTAAGGTTTGCCGAACAGGTTACATTCCTGTGTGATCGGGGGAGACCTGCAACAAACACATCAGTATCTGTACTCAGAAAGCTCACTGAGAGAGTTGGCGGACAGCATGAATAAGTCAAAGGCATATTGAAAATACACGCGGAAGATATCATCGGCAATATACGTAAAGCAATGCTTGAAAGGATGAATGGAAAAAATCGTCAGCGCTGACCGAACTGGGAAATGCGAATCAGGAATAACTGAAATGTGTTGAAAAGCGCGTTATATCTGTCACTAACCCGCAAGATACACACCAATCCGCCATTTAAGTGATGATTTATAAGCGAAAATATGAGGACCTAGGAAGCACATGGAAATAAGAGTTCAGGTTACCCTAACAAACAAGGAATGATGACGGGAGAATTCCACTAGCAACACTGGATGACATCAGGTCCAAAAAGCTGATACAAGTGACGTTGTGTTGAGTAGCTAAAGCATCAACATCACAACCTCTGTGCCGCCACATTAGGAAATGGATGCCGAAAAATGTTACTTGAAGTAACGAAGACCGGTTACCTTATTGTGGGATTCAAAAAGATTTGGAGGATTGATTGATTGATTGATTGATTGATTGATTGATTGATTGATGATTGATTGATTGATTGATTGATTGATTGATTGATTGATTGATTGATTGATTTGTTTGTTGATTGATTGAGTGACTGACTGTGGGGTATGACGGACCGAAGCTACACGTTGGCTACAAGGTGCGCCGTAGTGGAGGGCTCCAGATTAATTATGAACAACTGGGGATTGTTAACGTAGGCCTTGATATAGACACTCAGGAGTTTTCGCTGTTCGCCTCCATCAGAAAAACAGCCTCCACGGCCGGGATTAAACCCGAAACCTTGCTCGTGCTCAACTGAGCAAAAAGTTACAGGCTAAGAACGATTGAGGCTGCAGAGGACAGCAGTGGTTGGAAACTATAAAGAGAGGCCTTGGGCATGCTGTGAACATAGGCCGTGAAGGATGGAGGCGGATCATTGGCTGCTTTTTTGTGGTGGTCTTCATATCATTGAACACCACTCACAATTACTCCAGATAACCAATGTTGTTTCTGAGATATACGATTGCCACAATTTGGGACGAAATGAAGAGCGCAGTCCGAAATACCAGCAGAGAAAATGTGTAATCAGTGGTCCCGTATTTCAATGCTTGATTTTTGCTCCGGGTTGCTAATGATGGCAATAAAAGGAACGGCTCTCGCAGTCATTTTCTCTTTGCATTTCATTTGCAGACACCAGCAAGACTTACGAATACCAGATGCTGTATGCTGACTACGGAGCCTGTTTCGTAGCAAATTTCGACACTGAATCCGTTGGTAAGAAATGGATAGCTCGAAAGCGCACATTTTCGTAGCCTTCCTGTGGTTTATGTTGATGATGTTTTTGTAAAGTTTCAAAGCGCTGTAAAGATCGCGTCTAAAAACAGGACGTTTGGATAAATGCAAGCCATACAGCGGTGTTTTCTGTTGCTGTGTTGCGCAGTGTGTTCTAAAATTGCGTCACCTGAAAAGCACTTATTTCCATCACAATTGGAGATGGCACGCAGAGACAGACAACCGGACAAGCACCCATTCACAACAAAAACGCCCATCAGAAAGAACGGATTAATGCACATGAAGTTAGCCACGCGCTATTGATGTGAGTGCATTTGATTCATGGCTTCACAGTGTAAATTCCGGGATGAAAGTTGGAGTAATAAGAACGACCACAGGTTAGCGCAGAAATATTGTCCACTGACCCGCCGAAAAGAATAGTTGGTGGCACCGATGACCGCACACCTCCGGACGGTAATGAGTACTGCCGCGTGAGATTACTTCAGCGCAGATCCTGGGTGATTCAAACTTCCATAGCATCAGCGAAAAGTCAAGGGTTATGCCGTGAGAGCAGGTTCGTGGTTTAACTAGACCGCAACAATACCCGCTGCAACCGTGTGTTCGGAAATGTGTACAGGCCACATTTAAGCGCATGCGCGGAACCAAAAACTCCCTCTGCCATTACGAGGTGCCAAGTCAGGATGACCGAACACGGTGGTACAATGTTTCGTGTGCGGCGTTGGAGTTCTCCTAGGCAGCCATTCGAACTGCGCAAAGGAATCCTGGCAGTAGAAAGGGCGATAAAGGGGCTCAAAATTTGACCCCAACCTGCCGACACATTCACTGCCTGCAATGTTCACGCAATCAGATATTTCTGAAACAATCACCCCTTGTGATAGTTGACAATAAGGAGTCATGAATAAGTCGAGTAACTTTATGCATTATCGACTTATTCACCTCACAAGCGCTAATATAATAAATGAAGCTATCTAAAGCGGATTTAGCGTTACCTCTCCACAGCTGAGATAAATGCGCTACATATCTGCTTGCATTTCTGCAAGTGTCGTCCTCGGTCGAATTGCCTCCTTGCACAATCCCTTCCCCTCCATCCAACTCAGTCGCCACTCTCCCCTTTCGTAGTATGAAACCAAATTCAAGTTTGCACAATTTGATTCCACTTTTGCCCGCTCGCGTTGGTTGCAAGTATTCAGTTGGAACCTCCTCAAAGGAATTCATTAGGTTCCAAGTTTCTCGAAAAAAGCACCATTATTGCAGTAGTAGTAGTCATTCGGTAAAAAAAGGGGGAACTGAGGGGAAGAATGGATAAATAGAAACACGGGTTTGAACAGATAGTATTTGAATACTAGTCAGCACATTAGTAGCACGGTGCCCGAGCACTGCCGACCCACGCTGGCCCACCTCACCACGGTGTCTCAGTAGCTTTTTGGTATGCATTCTTGACTGAGCGATGATGGCGCTCCTAAAGGCGGTGGGCCTGGAAAAACAGTCCTCGTCTCATTTTCTTTCTCTCACCTCCATTCCACGAAGCGACCTGCGGCGCGCATGCGCGAAAACAGTCACTGCTGCTGGGTGATTTCATGAGAAAACAAACACGCATGGACACGAGCATTTTTTTAATATTTTATGCGTTATGTGCGAACCAGAGAATAGCCTAAATCTGTAATCCGTTCTCCTCTGGAGTGCCACTTCGCGAGAAAAAAATGTGCAAATGTAGCGCAGGATTTTCTTCGACAGCGGTTTTTTAACGCAAAGCTTTTTACCTCTTCTCCCCTCGCCCTCAAGGGTTTCGTCGCCACTGTTGGTGTCAACAGAAAGCTCTCGCGAACAAATAAAAGTTACTGGCACCGCGAGTAATCGAGCCCGGAGCGAATATAGAAACTCAGCGAGAGCCCGTTGCCTTACCGATTGAGCTACGAGCCCAACCGCACACAGGGGATACAGACGGTGAACTCCCCTACCACATGTGCGTGTTTACCCCCTGCGTTCTCACTGAATACCACGTTATCGCGTCACGCTACCTCTCGCGCCGCTGTATGCGCCGCCCACGGCACGTGTGCAGCCGTTTGCGGTCTTTGCGCATAATCTAGGAGTACAAAAACTAAACGAAGCTCACACCAACTCATGGCATCTCACCTCTCCCTCTCTGCCGCAAATCTCATCGCCTTCGTTGGTGGTGGCAGCGACGGAAGATAAGTGAAATCGTATAACACCGGGTTTGAGCTCCGTTTTCTTTTATAAGGAAAGTTTCCACTGATGGGCTTCACAAATACAAGTCAAGCAATCCCAGTTGATGAATCATGCATTGATTTAACCCTGGGAAAGAATATCTATTTGAAGTAATAAAGGGTGTCGTTCCGTACATTTCACTTATTTGTGGTTTCACTCGTTGTAGAGTCACGTGCGTAAATTCACGTGACTGTCGCATGGGAATCGTGGTGGGTGTCGTTTGCAGCTTCACATTCCAACCACCTTCACAGGGTGGATTGCGGCGTTTCTTTTAAATTGGGGGGTTGCGCACAGCGAGGTTTGATCGTTTCGACTAAGTTTGAAAACAAAAACTACACCAAAATGACATGCAGCTGAAAACAAATTTCGCGTTCTGCAGTGAACAAAAACACTTTTGAAAACTATTGAAATCGCGTCACACGCTAAATTGTCGCTAATTGTGACGCCCCCTATCTCCGTATCTGCAAATGGGACCAACTTCTAAATAACAGGCATTTCGAACAAATATTTTCAAGCATATCTGTAGAATATCCCTTGTCTGGGAGACATATAAATGTAGGCAGAAAAAGATTGACTGCTGTGCCTTTTCTATAAATGCGTAAACTTAAAAATAACAACAAAAAACCTGGTCTATATTTTGTTCACATTTGAGGGAAAGAGACTCCTCACGAGGGTCAACAATGCCGCTGAAAACATGTTTCATCGTCTCGTTTGTACAGAAATAATAAGCAGGTCAATGCAAGCGTTCGAGACGCGTGTCCGTCTCGTGTACTGCGCCACTTCCGCGGCTTTTCTGGCTTCGCGCTTCTGCGGCCGCACCAGGTACTTTTAAACCTTTTACGTCCTCCTAAAAGGAAATACACTTTTTTAATCTTCTATATTTGCGATGTTTTACTGAATAAGCGCTCGCATAGCTACGCATCTGGCGTAGGCCCCCCAGAAAGCGCGCCTTTGTGGCCGTAACGTTTTATTTAGCAAAAAACAAAGAGCACGGAAACACAACAGTTTTCTTGGTGTTACGACTGCTGTAACTGGCCCAGCACTGGGCGCGTGCAACAGAGAGTATGCATTGATCTCCCAATGGTAACTAGAGTGAGAAACTGTCCGCCTCTGTTCGAAGGGCGCATTTCCGCAGGCGACGCAAGTTGGACAGGCTCCAACAAATAAATCACAAACGTCTTCACCGAGGGCACAGGTATACCGGCATTGAAATAACCAATAAGGTTGCTACCTTCTGCGCGTGGACAACCGTGGTGCCAGAAACAGCTGTGACGCGCCCATCCGAGGAGGTGCCGTTAGCGCGTGAACTTATCGTGATGCTACGTGAAGAATCGCTTGTAATAAAGAGCGAGCATGTACAGCAGTCTAAAGTTTCTTTTGCACTCGTTAGAATTCATCCCTGGGTATAATTCGGTTACATAGCACAGCAAAGAGAGGCACCTTCCAAATACACCTTAAACAAAATTTAGTGTGCTGTGTTTGAATGTGCGGACGTTCAAGTTGCAACAAAAATGTTATAAGCATTTTACTTTAATTAAACGGTTATGGTCATGTCTGCTGAGAAACTGTAAAAAAGAAATGGTTTTGCATTTCGTCCACGACATGCGGCAAATTACCAGGCGTTCGCATTATTTTATTTGAATCATGGCAAAATGATCACTGCTACAACTTTTCCTGTCAGTTCTCTCGTGGTCTGACCGAAACCATGTTATAACTAGATTGCTCGGCAGGCTTTTGCACGGTGTAGGCGTGTCCTGGTAAATGTTGGTGTTTCTCCAACATCGCAATCAATTGCAGTTTTAAATTTTTTTGTTATTTAAATAGGCGCTCCATTAAAAAAAAAATTCCTGCCTTTTTAACAAGTGGCCGGCACAACGTCAGTTACGACCCTCGAGACACCAAGAAAACTCTTTTTTATATTACCGCGCTTTTTGATTTGGCTAAAAGAAACATTCCGCCCACAAAAGCGCGTTGTTTGGCGTCTTTGCCACAGGCGTAGCTGCTCTAGGGCGTATTCAGTGAAACCTCGCAAGGGTAAAAGATATAAAATGTGGATTTCTTGTTAAAAGGTCTTCAGAGGTTAGAAAGCGCCTGGTGTGGCCACAGAATTCGAACAGACACAGTTTATCAAAACGCGAAGCTAGAAAAGCAGCGGCAGTAGTGGAGCACACGACTCGGAGACGCGTCCCGAACGCGTGATTTCAGCTGTTACAATTTCGGTACAAACAAAATTATGCAGCATGTTGTTTCAACAGTATTGGTCACCCTATTGAGGAGTCTCCCTTCCCAGCTTTGAAGCAAAATCGAGACCGGATTTTTTATTTTGATTTCTAAAGTTACACATTTTTGAGAAAAGCACACTTTTTTGCCCGGGTTTATCTTTTTTCTAAACAACAGATATGTTACAGGTATGTTTCCAAATATTTCTTCGACATTGACTATCACTTACAAGTTAGTCCACCCATAGATACGGAGATAGGGGACAAGAAAGGGGGCGGCCCTCTAGCGTCTGAAGGGATTTCACAATTTTTCTTCTTATGTGTTTTTTTTTTCACGCAGAAGGGAAACTTTGTTTTGACTTGTTTCAATTTTTTCCGTAGTTTTGGTTTTCGAACAATTTTATTCAGCAACATCAAACCTGGCCATTCGAAAATCCCCAAAGACGGAAGGAGCTGCAGCCGAATTAAATCGCGTCTCACCTGCGCAACCTCTGGAAACTTTTCTCGCGAAGTACGCGCGCTACAAGAGAACAAATTGCCGTTTTAACCAATTTCCCGGATTGCGCGTAACTCGTGCAAATATTGGATAAAACAAAAAAATTCCAGTGCGCACGCATATTCGTTCGCTTTTAGAATCACCCTGTTACAGCGGCTCCATGGCGAGGCCAACGCGCGCTAGTCATGTGGTGACAGTTATCGTGTGTGCCTACTTGGATATTTCGGCACACAAAATGGACGGCAATAACGCGAGGCCAATATGGCGGCGGCATTGCTATGACAATAACGACGCTCTAATGTTTCCCAAGCTCAGCAAGGGAGGATGCTGGCGCTATAGCGTCGTTATTGTCATAATGCGTGCGGACATCTCTGCCTAGTTGGAGGATTGTCCGAGAATAGGGAGCTTTCAGGTGACAATTGGTCCGGCGCACAGAATTCACAAAACTGTGAAACTGTGAACTGAAAACAGAAGTTGTAGAACAGCGCGTGCCGCGTGATACCTCCACGTGATGGCACTTCGGTAGAACAGGTACACAGCCGCCGCAAAGAACCCTGATTCTAGCACAGCTGGGAAGTGTGCCAACGGTTAGATCATGCAATTGTCGCAGTCAGACTAAACCACAAAAGCGATGCAAGAGGCGTAAACATTGGGCAGAAGAAAAGGAGTTGACTAAATGATATCGCGCCAAACACAAAGAAACGAAGGCGAAAAGATACACGCAAATAGGATGTAAAAAAGTTGTTAATAACTATCTCCAATCTTTATCGTTCAAGGAACGTGATCACACACAACTGCTCTGAGGAATTTGTAGAGTTTCTGTACTATAATTTAGTTGGTAAATCGAATACACCCCACAATGCGTGGGAAAACAAACACTGACTTTTATGGAGAATATTCTCCAGAGCTTTTGTCTGCGTGCATGAGCTTCGTACTGCGTAGCACACGCGCAAGACCTTGTTATAAATCGTCTCGAAAAACATTCTTCGACCATTCAGGTTGCCGCCTTTGGATGTTCGAGAACGCGACGAGCACACAGAACACAGAATGCAAGGAGGGCCACGCCCAGGCCTGCCAAGGAACTGTCGACGACACCTGGGACGAAGAATCATGCACTAGTATTCTGGATGGTGCTTAATCCTTGGAACAGTGTTTCACTTTTGATTAGAATGGCACGCATTTCGGTTTCAGGAGGTCTAGGGCAAACATGTTCTAGCCCATGGTAATATTATCCCGTATCTCCATGTACTGGGTGCACAAGGAACAAATAAACTTCATTTTTGATTGATTGATTGATTGATTGATTGATTGATTGATTGATTGATTTGATTGATTGATTGATTGATTGATTGATGAGATGATGATTGATTGATGATTGATGTGATGATGATGAGTGAGTGAGTGAGTGAGTGGAGTGAGTGAGTGAGTGAGTGAGTGAGTGAGTGAGTGAGTGAGTGAGTGAGTGAGTGAGTGAGTGAGTGAGTGAGTGAGTGAGTGAGTGAGTGAATGATTGGCGCTGTTTTTACTCGAGCGAAGCATTGGCTCCTCCAGTATGTTGCTCAGCATTATTTCCTTGGTTTTCTTTCATTTCCTGTTGGAGAATTGTTGCTTTTTTCAACGAGATATGAACACTGGGCCGTACGTTGGCGCCTCCTGTGAGGCTGCCATTTTAAAAAATAAAGGACCTCACTGTTGAACCAACCTAGCAGATTCCAAGTCTCCACATCTATGACGCCAGTTTATTTCAGAAATTCTTGTAGATGTTTCCGGCTAATTCCCAGGACGGCCGATAATATCCAATTCTTACTTCGCTTAGCTTCCAAATGAGGTTGAACAATTCGTGGGTCAGTGATGACTACAACTTGGTCTTAAAATGTTTTTTTAAGTCATTCTCTGAACAAAAAAGAGGTGTTATTCCAACTCATGTCCTTCAGCATTTTTTGAACTCTCCTGCAAAAATAAACTGTTTTTATGTTGCTCCTATTGCATGTTACTTCCTATGTGGCGTCCTCTTTTACACAGTCTGAACGCCAGATTTAGCCCAGAACCCGGCGCGGTGGCTTAGTGGCTAAGGTGTTGTGGGGCTTAGCCCAAGGACGCGGGTTTGATTCCCGGCCGTCGCAGCCGCTTTTCTGATGGAGGCGAAAAGCCAAACCCGACTGCGTTGGACATTTCGGCGCACGTTCAATATCCACAGTCGCCCGAAATTTATCCGAAGCCTTCCACTTCTGCGCGCATCATCGCCTGTGTTGTGTCGCCGCATTACACTAGATATTTATTAACTCAAGATTCCGCCGTGATGTTTACGCTGTAATTGCGATGCATCATCGTGTTGTCGTTGTTGATACTTAACCGCCTCGCACGTTTGAGTATTAGCAGAGAAATAGCAGTGTACCGCATATGTCAAATACTTTTAAATTTATTTGCTACTGATGCTACTGAGGAACGTCAACAAGCAAAATGCGCAGTGCTAATCTCGATGTACAGGAAGCGAAATCGTGGGCCAGGCCAACTAACCACGGAACCGTTCTCATGTTATAATAATGCCATAGAGCTACAGCGCCAAATTTTGCTACTATATATCCGGGCACAAATCTCTGCGCCCTTGAAGGCCTTTTATAAACAAAATATAAATCTAAAGTAGTATATTTCACTGCTCTCACGTAGGCTCCGACATCAACCAGTAACATTGTAGCGATTAGTTTATTGGAGTGCTCACCATTCCCGCTTTAAAGTGAAATACGTACTGTACTACGCAGGGGAAAATGCGAAGGAAATGGGTTGACAGGGATGAAAATGCCCAAATATCTTGAAACCTAAGCAAACCAGAAGAAGGTAGTTTGGAAAAATATAACCATTTCAATAGGCCTAGTCAAACTTATTTTAAACGCACTCGCTTCGGCTGGAATGCTATGATATCATTTTTATTTCCAGGTTCCGCATTCCTCCGTCGTGAGGACCTCAAGTGATGCTTGTCTTTGTTCGCAAGTATTTACATTTTTAACAGCGCAACAGCTCAATCTTTTAGCTCCGCCATGTAGCGTTACCAGTAAAATTTAACCGCCAAGCAGAAAGGGTCAAAATGCAAACCAAGAAGTGTCAGGGGAGGTGGCAATGAGCCAAGGAGCGCACGAGCAGGTGTTGGCGGCGCAGCTCCGTAAAAATGTGGTTAGCGAGGTCCATGGAATTAAACTCGGCTGCTTTACGCCGTGAAACCGAACTCTAGCGACTCGGGCCACCCCAAAGGCCCTTGTGTACAGAATTAGCAGCAGCGGGAAGAATAACGTCTGCAGCGCATTGGAAAGAAAAACAAAAACGGCTGAGGAAGAAGGCGAGATAGGGGTTTTCGCAACTGTTAGAGCCAGACGGGCCCAAGTTGAAGCGGACAAAAATAACAAGGTCGAGAACTGGGCCAGTTTGTATACATTCATTCTGAGGGAGCAGCACAAACTAGACAGGACAAAGGGTAGGACAAAGGACAGGACAGGACAAAGCGCTCGCGTTGTTTCCTACCCTTTGTCCTGTCTAGTTTGCGCTGCTCCCTCAGAACGGACAAAAATAAACCTGACAACAAATTCAGACGCCCATAGCGTGCAAAAAGCCTTCCAACTCGCTTTCCCGGGCCGTCTCATTACGAGACGTGAAGGAAAATTGATTGATTATGAGGTTTGAAGCGGAGTCGCTACACAGGCGGTGAGGCACGCAGTAGTGAAGGGCTCAAGGTTACTTTTCACCCCCCGGGGATTTCTGACATGCGCCGAAATCTCGAACACAGGGGTGTTTAAACTATATGCCGCCATCAGGAAAGCGGCCGCCGCAGCGGGGTATCGATTCGGCGGCCTTGGACTCAGCAGCACAATGCCTTAGCCACTGAGCCATCACGGTGGGTGGGAAGGCACATGCAAACATGGACTTTCAAGAATGGAAATATATGATAAAAAAACCAAATGGTCTAACCTATCCTCCCGAAAGCAAGCCCAACAACAAACAATTAAAGGACCGACGCCGCATAAAACCGACATAGACGAACCGGGGGGAAAAAAGGTTCCTCTAGTCTGAATCTAACCTGGTTGCATCGCTTTATGAAACCGATATTCTACGCGATTACGTTGTGGCGTGATCTTTCACATGCTGTTCTCCCTAGGAATTCACGTGCGCCCGCGCCTGAAGTAGGGTTCACTGACGCCGAGTTCGCGACACAGACACTCAATTCGCGAAGCCGGTTGCGACGTGTTTTAGCGCGTGCTACCACGGTCCTCTGTGGCAGAGATGTAAAAGCCTGTTGACAAAATGACCCGGGTCTGCCAGGCTTAGAGAACTTTCAATGGCAAGTTCTAGAATATATTGTAGGTGGAACAGATGGTTCTCCGGCGAAGGGAGAGACGCTGCCGGCACTGCTATTTTCCTAGCCTTGCTCCACTAGTGCAAGCTACGCCACTTTTTTCCAACAGGACAAAAACACCGAAGCTTTTTTAGGAACGCCGAGCGAATACATTCCTACCAACTAGCTAAACCGGTAAAACAACTGAATAAAAACTCAAGAAAAGCAAATTTTTTAATGCAGTATGCCCTTGCGCATACGATGTCGCCACTTGTTTCAAAAGCAAGTACAGGAGGCTAACGGCTCATGCAAGAAAACAAGGTCGAGGCATATGAAGTTCGTCTCCACACAGGTGAAAGCACAGTGAAAGAAACCTAAATATTGGTGATACGATTGTTGAAGGACAGCAAATGTTTTCGTTTTTGTCAATATCTCTGGCAGCCCTGCACTGCATAGAGCTTCTGATTTGGCAGACTTTCCGAAAGGCTGGGTCGGCGATGGCAATATAAGCTACTGCTCAAACCAACCCATTGTTTAGAATCTTCGGGCTGCATTCTGTTTTACTGTCTCACGCATCCCAAGCACAATGACTGCAATTTTCTCTAACTTCTTTCTTTGCATGTTCACGTCAGGGGCTGTGTAAGCAGAATTATGTGGTAGCAGTCCTCGTCCACCAGGGTACGCTTCGTTGGTAATGAAATCTGCCGCGTGATGGCCAAGTTAGATTTGGTAAAATGATGGGCGAATCTATATAAGTACAGTGAAAGAAATCCATGGAAGTGAAAAAGGGTGAAACTTTAAAACATGCAGATCAGTAATATCATAATGGCTGTCTTATCCGGTTCTGATCTTACAAACCTGCCCACAGATGTGTTTCCTGCTTTATGTGAAGTTTTTACCTTTCGAATTCTGAGTGCACATGAATAAGGGCACACCAAAGAAGATTATTTGCGCAGTTTACGTTTTCTAAAGGAAAATATATTTATAAAATCTAGCTTTACGTCTCGCCTACACTGTCACATGAACAAAATGGCTGTAAAGTAACTGTGAACATTTTCGAAGCAGCAATTCGGACCTACAGGAGTCCATGTAAACGTCTGTTTCGTTCGCGTCTTTAGAAAAAAGAGGAAATTTATTGTTCGCAAATCTCCCGGCTACTTCAAGACGAGCGTTTCAGGGTTTCGCAAAGGAGCAGAGCAGGATTGCTTTAGTTCTGTCGTCATCCTGGTGAAAGTTCAGATTCGGGGATGCATCAAACATCCTGTGATATCTGGCAAGCGTTTGCCTAATGTAATTGGCAGCTGTTCAGCCCACACGCCTTCGATCCAGGCGGTTGGCTCATGGTGCAGAACGCATACTTTATATTAGGGAGTGTTAGCTGACCGTTTTTACACGTCCGGTTTACAGCTGGCGGCAAAATCAGCCCGACCCGAGCGTCAGCAGCACAAACAATTTTAGCTAACAGATAACGGTGTTTCGTGTAGCATTTCGGCTGGCGTACCCGCACATTTTCCCGCCATTTTTTCGTTTTTGTTCGGTTTTTTTTCTTCGTTCCCAGGGGAGGTACTACAAACGTATTGGGGCCTGTAAAGGCCGCGGATCTGTCAGTCCGCTCTGGCTGGAAGCCCCTGCTTGCTCGCGCCGCGGCTCGGGCTCTGGCCCGGGTTCGTTCTTTTTTTCGCTTCGTCCCTAGGTGAGGTACTACAAACGTATGGGTCTGGCAACTATGGTATCCCCGCACAAAAATGGCGGGAAAATTTGCGGGTACGGCAGCCGAAATGCTGCCGAATTGATGCTTTGGTTCCCTCTATAAAGCAAAGTACATTGTCTTATTTTACCCTTTGAAGGGACACTGAAGTGAATTTGTCAAGCTCCCGGTTTTGCTTGCATGGCTTACACTGGCTCAAATTATCACAGTTTTCATCGTTTATCCGGTTGATAAGTCGGTGAATGTTTTATGAAGCGCGAAAGAAAAAAAAACTACTATGCGCGGTATGCGGGGGCCGCACAACCTAAGGGCTGTGACGACGGGAGGAGATGCACCTTGAAGGTTAGCATTCAAACAAGTTTCGGTTTTGGTTCTGAAAACAACATGCTTGACATCCTACGGCATTGTTTGATGGGCATTCTCGATATCTCAGTAATCGTCGCACCGCGCTTCTGCCATGTTGTCGGCTATAAAAGGCCTAAGATAAGCCTCCCAGGAGGGCTTGGAATCGTAGCAATCACTAGCCGAGGCCTACGCAGTGGATGAACGCCCTCCGCGTCACCGCAGACGCTCAAATGCCATGCGGCTTTCCCCCATATTTCGAGCTTGCCTCACTCATGCCTGTATCGTAAAAAGCGTGTTCGCACCAGGCCAAGGGTCTGTTGATTCTGGCCTGTGCCCACTGCCCGCAAGCAGTCGGTGCTTATGGCAACAGCACGTCCAACGAGAACTCGCTAGCGCGTCAGTGTCAGCGTGCTGCACGTTCTGTGAACTAGTTCGTGGAACCGTGAACGTTACGGCCCAAAAATGGGGAACTCAGTATGGAAAACATCGGCCGAAAACGAAAAAGTGAACTGACAAAAAAACAAAAAAATTACAATGTACCCGCGGAGATTCGAACTTGCGACTTGTAAAATAACATACCTAGCACTCCAGACCAGTCGGCCGCGGGCTTTTTTTTTTCTTTATTGCCGGTCTTCGACATTACATAACAAAGGGAACACAAAAGGTGTACAAAATCACACGTTCAGCTACCAGCGTGAACCAGCGTAAACTACCTGGCATTGTCGCTTAAAGTTCCTTCAGTGCCATCAGGGGTTCTATCCTTGACAGCCACTCAGGAAGGCACTCCTTAGACTTTTGCACCTCCACGAATTGCGTGACACTGTCTATGAAATACTGTCTTGTCGGCCTCGCGTCCACGTCTCCGTGGAGCCACGCCATGCGCGAACGCCAAATGCTGTGGAGGCCCAACATGACCAGATCGTAGGGAACCCCCTCTTCGTTGTCCACACTCAAAAACCGGATGCCGTGGGGATGCAGTGGCAGTCCTTGTGGATGGTCCTCTGAAGGATATCCCACAAAAAGACTGCTGCCCAACAATGCAGAAAAACGTGCTCGATATTCTCCGGTTGCTTGCAAATAGAGCAGTTGCTTCCCCAGGGCACAAACAGTCTTTCTTTCTTTCTTTCATCCAGGTTTTCACTGAAAGTGTGCTCGTATGCAGTTTAAAGAAAAATGACTTGACTGCCGGACTAACTTCCATTCGTCTTTCCGGTTTATAAACGTCTTGTCCTGGGCCTCCACAGTACAGAGCTCTGTACAACGATCTTGGAAACACAGTATCGCAGACATCCTTATACAGTTTTCTGCGTGCAATCGAACTCAAATATACCAGGGAAAATTGGGCAGTTAGAAACTGAAAAGACATAACAGCCTCTTCAAATAACCGTGGATGCCACCCGTCATGCTTCCTGAGGATACGACAGATGCAGATAATGCACGCTCCAGCCGAACTTGAATAACCGTGCGCAGCAAATGATCCCTAGTATCTCGAAAAAACAGGAAGTGATTAACTAGCTGTCTTACGTACAGGTGTGCAAGCCCCAAGCCACCCTCGCGGACCCGCCTGAACAAATTGGTACGACTGCATCTTTCCCACGTTGAGGACCACACAAAAACGGTAGAGACCCTTTGCAATTTCTGTACATTAACCCTTGAGCAATGCAGTGTTTGCCAGTCGGCCACGGCCGAGCGCTGTCTAAGCAGTTTAAGCAGTTTAGCAGTTCAGCATATATAAGCAGTTTGCACTTTTATTTAGTTTTAACATTTCAAGCAGCTTGGGTGACTATTTTTTGTATAGCGCTCGTGCAGTAAGCGTCCCCCAAATTTCCACAATATATCGCGTCTAGCAATTGCATTTCTGAGACGGAAAAGTGTTCGCAGTTGTGTGGTCATGCTGCTGACCGATGTGCCTGCTCTCCCAGCGCAAAAAAGTGCTTCGTGGTCCCTAGTTTTATGCTGTACGGCAAAACTGTAAGTTGATTTTATTTCTGCAGTACCTATATTGACTTCGCTGACTCTTCTCCCGCCTTCAAGTGGCCTTGGATTTTCCTACTAGCGTAGCAGTCAGCGAAGCGTCGCATATGCGCTAGTGCAGCGCTTGTGTGGAGCGACCTTGACTTGGAGCTAGATACAGTGTACAAACTAACAAAGTAAAGAAAGGCACATTCTTGCCTTAACAAACGTGTCGTGGCTTCGTTTCAACTGAGCGAACGAATTGCGATGACCCGTCGGCGGCCGGCAGACTAAGCGCTGGGCCGACAGACTCTGCCGGAAGGTCGGTGAGCCGTGCAGTAGCTCGAGTCAAGCCAAGTCATCTGCTTCTGACGTCACACAAAATCGCCACAGAAAATGGGCGAGGATGCAGAGTGGAGGACAGCATATTCGAATTCATTTTTCTATTAAATAAATTCGCGTAAACGTGCTCAGAATGGTCGAAACATGGCCTATGGACTCCGGACGACAATTTGCGCATGTAATCCCACAATGTGTACAAATCACTTAAGTGTCCCTTTAATGACATTTAGTGGCTGATATGTTATAATGGTCATGGTTAAATTTAAAGAAAGCTTTCCCCTTGCAAAAGGGCTAAGACAAGGCTGTGTGTGAGGGAAGGACATAGAACTAGCGCACGCTGTTCACGACGTTTTTCGGTCCCATTCTGAACCTCGTTGTGCTGTGTGACATCTTGGCCCATTGAGAATCGCTTTCGAAATTTTGTCGCAAATGTTTCAACTGAAGAAACAAAGTGAATAGTTGCGTGCTCACCTCCATGGGGCCGTCATTTTAGAATTCTGCACTGCAGCGTCAGCTGCCGTAACAGTCCTCTCAGAGGGCCCGGCGAGCGAAGCGGACCGTAACGTGAACACCAGTCTAGTAATGCAGCACGCGGACCAGCGTATCACGCATGCGTAATAATGTCAACGATGCCTATCAGAGTAGAGCCGACTGTCAAAAACGGTCAGTTAAACTCTCTATTATTAGCAAACATTTAAGCGCGGAAGCCAAAATGCGCGCGAACTTCACTTTAAGTGCGTCCAATTCATTTCCAAACATTCAAAGTTGTGAATTGCAAACAACAAACGAATCCATACGATGGTTTTTCGCGCACTAAGTACATGCATCTACCAATGATCTCAACTGCCTCAATGCACAACCTCTACTTTTTTTGCAATTTTTATGTAAACTTGTGGCACAATAAATGCCCGGTTTCACGCGCGCGCCGTGTGTCTAGATATCTTATTACAACCATTCTACCGACTAAACGATCTATGGGGAAGAACATTTGTTTTTTTGACAGAACGTCATCTGTCCCACTCAGAAAGCTATCGCTTTAAAAAAATTGGCGCAGCTTGCACTAGTGGGGCAAGCCTAGTGAAAAGCAGATCTGGCGGCCCCTCTTCCTTCGTCGAAAACTTGGTTATTACATCTCACATGGATTTCCGAACTTGCCGCTGAAAGTTCTTCATGACTAGTAGGTCGGAATAGTTTTGTCCGCGTGCTCTTGCATTTCTCCTAAACAGGACCGCCTTAGCGCGTGCTAGAATCCCCGACTAGCGGTTTCGCGAGCACGGCGTCTGTAGCGCGAAGTCAGCGTCTGTACTCCCCACTTCCGACACAAACGCACGTGAACTGGTGAGGAAGATAGCATGCGAGAAATCACGCCACCAATGCTGGGCAGAGTGTTCAATAAGATTGCGCCGGGGATTTTTCTGAGTATTTTTGGTGAGCCCCTCACGTGACGCAAGCGCACGCGCAAGCCTGGACGACCGCGGGCGCCCCTCACGAGGTGAAATCTCACGTGCGCTCGCCTGGGCTAAATTTTCTGGTAACGCTTCACGCCGGAACTAAAAGCGTAATGTTAAAAAAAAGCGAATCAGGGGTACAATTAGTAACGACTGCGCAGTATGCGGCAAGTGGCCATAACTACTGAACTAGGAGCTTCATCTGTAACTAAACTGAATTCTCTACAGAAGCGACGCAAGCGTGACCGTTTAACCAGAGAATTCCGGTGAATCCTGTCGTACGTCGGTGCAGAGGCACACAAACCTGTTGACACTCTTACGAGGTACGCCTTATTATCTACAAGGATGGTGCCAGCGCGGCGCGAATTGGACCGTATAGAGACACAGACCACTCGCGAGAACATTAGTGAGCTTTGCTGACCAGTACACCAACCTGCGGTGACCAAGAGCGTGAGGCGAGCCGGAGATCATCCGCTCCACCGAGTAAGAACAGCTTCAGCGCGTACACAAGCCAGGCTACACCAAATCACCATTGTATCATGCCATTGCTGTCCCTCGTGCAGTGTGCCTGGTGATATTGATCAATAAATTAAGAACTGCTTCAAAAAGAACACTGACTGCACGAACTTTTTTTCCTGATCTCCTAACGCTAGGAGTGCTTGTTGCATATTCGGATGTCATCATTGTTGCTAGGTGCCACGGGATTGTGCGGAGAAAAGTGTCTTGTTTTCGAACGGGATTTCAGCATTCGATTGGACAAAGTGATATGTGTGGAATCTGCGTTTATTTATTCATTTATTTATTCATAGAAACCTTACAGGCCCTACTGGAGGGCATGGAGTAAAGGGGGCGTGTGAAAACGTAATAACAATACAAAGCATAAATTGAAGACAGGAACATTGTAACAACAAAATGTAGATGCATTATACATATTTTTGCAAGAACAAGGCGATCACTTTTTCACCGTACATGAACACTTGTGGCCTACAATTTGTGAGAGAAAAAAAACACACACATACACAACATAAACCAAAATCCTGGTAATGGGTGTAACACAAAAATATTTTAACAGCATTAAATTGTGTAATGCAGGAGTAGCTGACGGCAAAATGTTTCGGGGTTAGATATGGTGGCAATGTTATCAGGCAGATCATTCCAAAGGCGGATGACACGAGGCAGTGCGGATGAATTAAATGGATTGGTTTTACCGTATATGCGCCTGAAACTGGACTGATTATGCAATCTGCGTGAAAAAGAATGAGGTATTTGAAGTGGTAGCCGGGTTCGTTTATGGGTGAAAATATATTTGTGGAAAAGGCACAAAGCAGCAATATTGCGGTGACTGTCTAATGGAGGAAGTTGCAGGTCTTGTTTTATTTGTGTCACGCTGGAATAGATAGTGTAGTTACGTGATATGAACCGGGCTGCTCTATTCTGTACCATTTCTATCATATTTATTATGTATTTCTGGTGAGGCGACCAGATTGGCGAGGCGAATTCTAATTGTGGCAGGATGAATGTTTGAAAGGCGAGTTTACGAATGTTAGTAGGTGAATTTCGCAAGTTGCGACTTAGATAACCCAGCGAACGTGATGCTTTGGTGCATAAAGACGTGATATGAGGGACCCATGAAAGATCTGCTGAAAGAAGAACACCAAGGTACTTGTACGAAGAGGTATGGGAAAGCACAGTGTTGTTTAAGTGATAAGAAAATTCCGAATTTACATGTTTACGGCTGAAGCACATTACTACGCACTTGGTAAAGTTTAATGTGATGAGCCATTTGGAGCACCAATTACAAAGAAGGTTAAGATCTGCTTGGAGTGCTAAGTGATCATCAGTAGTGTATATAGGACGGTAAATAATACAGTCATCTACAAAAAGTCGCATGCAGGAAGTTATTTGGGTCGGTAAGTCGTTAATGTAGATTAAGAAGAGTAAGGGCCCAAGGACGCTGCCTTGCGGCACACCGGAACTGAAAGAAGAAAGTGGGGAAGAAAAATTGTTAACAACTGTGAACTGTTGCCGAAAAGAAAGGAAGCTTCGAATCCAGGATAATGTTAAAGAGTCAAGTCGTAGAGCAGATAATTTAGAGATTAGGCGAAAGTGGGGCACGCGGTCAAATGCTTTGGAAAAGTCAAGAAAGATACAGTCAGTTTGAAGGTTGCGGTTCATGTTAGAGTGCAAGTCAGTCGTTAGTTCGAACAATTGTGTGTCACAGGAAAATCCCTTCCTAAATCCGTGTTGATTAGTAAAAAAGAAATTGTGTGCCTCGAGGTGATTGTACATGTTAGAACTGATAATGTGCTCCAGCATTTTGCAGCATATGCAGGTTAATGATATCGGTCGATAGTTGTCAGGCGAGTGAATATCTCCAGTTTTGTGAATTGGTATTATTTTTCCTACTAACCAGTCGGCAGGTAACATTCCAGATGATAGGGATTGCTGAAATATATGGCATAAGATCTGGCTTGATATAGCGAGGGTGTTTTTCAATATCTTCGAAATAATGTTATCGATACCGGCGGATGTAGATATTTTTAGGTTCCTCGGATATTTAGGTTTCTCGGATACGCTACAGAAGATAAGGCGGAACAATTGCGGTCCCTTTTATGCCAGGCTAAATCAACCTCATCAAACAAGACTACCACTACTACTAAGCTCAATTTTATAGAACTAATAGGGAACCACACGTGCCGAATCTGCTCTCTATGTCACAAGACAAAAACAACGAAGTTTTGTTGGAACGCCGGCATAAACTTATCTCGACGTACCGCATAAACTCTACAAACTACTAAACAATTACAGAAAAACCACGACCCTTTTTAGAACACTGCGCCCTTGCGAATGTGATACATACACGTGGCTCCAATGCAAACACAGCTAGCTGATGCCTCTTGCAAGAAACAAGAGAAAGCCACATGCGTTTCATATCAACAAAGCTAAAAACACCTGTGTGAAACAAACCTCCGTCGGTTGCTGTTTTAAAGCAAAAGAAAGCAAGGTAAATAGCGATATAAATATAAGCTACTGCTTAAGCGAGTAGATCATTGCGGAGCCTTGCGCTGAATTCTACGTTAGGGATCCCACACCACGAGCGGAGTGATTGCACTTTTGTCGAGTTTGCTCCTTGGCATCTTCATGCCAATGGCTGTGAAGACTGAAACATTAGTCGGTAGTTCGCGACCACCATGCATCACTTCCTTGGTACGAATCCTGGCACTTCCCGCACGGGGCACCTTGAGCAATCTTGGTGACGGTTGGCGATACCGCGGACCCCGAGCCCCCAAACATAAGCTGGATCCAACCGTGGTGATGTGTTTAAGGTGAAGGGTAGAAACCTCTAACGGTGGCCGTCGGAGCCCAGGTCAAGCTCCGGCGGATGGGCTCCCTGTCTGTCTACCAGGCAGGGAGCTCCGGGACCTTTGGCTACCAGGGTAAGGTCAAGAAGAAAGTACCCCGTCCCCTGCTTTTATACTATGCTATATGGCATTTTCTAAACCCCCCCCCCAAACGTGATCGGCCCCGAAAAGGGGCCGCACCGAAGTTTCTTTTCCACCACTTCCTAACTTGAGTCCTCCGAAACCGAACAACTATCCTCGCTTCATCGTGATGGAATCTGTAGACCAATCAAAACCTCTTGCTTCACAGTCGTATTTCTCATTTCAAAGTTTCTTGACGGTATTGTTGGAGGGTCGTATAAGGCCAAAAAACACGAACCGGTGAAATTCTTGTCGAGGTCAGTAGCCAGGATCAGGCCAAAACTTCTTGCTCAAACCAGCATCGCCGATCTGCCAATCCGAGTCACGCCCCACCGCAGCTTAAACAGCTCCCAGGGCGTGATTTCCGAGTATGACCTGCTAAATGAATCTGAAGCTGACCTGCTGGAGGGCCTTCGTAGTCAGGGCGTAACAGCAGTCAGGCGCATAACCATCCGCAGAGACGATAAACAAATACCGACAAAGCACCTCATCCTAACCTTTGACAAGTCCATCCTTCCAGAATTCATCAACGCAGGTTACATCCGATGTTCAGTCCGGCCGTACATCCCGAACCCGCGGCGCTGTTTCAAGTGCCAACGGTTCGGGCACGGCACAAACTCCTGTCGCGGCCGACTTACCTGCGCAAAATGCGCCCAGCACGACCACCCGTCTGACAACTGTAACGTTCAACAACTTCTTTGCGTAAACTGCCAGGGCCACATGCGGCCTACTCCAGAAAATGTGAAAAGTTCCAATTAGAAAAGAAAATCATTAACATCAAGGTCACTGAAAACATCACCTTCCCAGAGGCGCGGAAGAGGTTCGCCTCTTTCCCTCTGGGGAGGTACGCCGACGCAGCTCGCCGGGGGGCGGAGCGGCGTCTGGTTTCGGCGGGGACCCAGTACCGCGAGTCGGACTTGGTCCCGCCCCCGCCCCCCCTGGGTTGCCTCTGGCAGCCCAACCCGCCTCCGCACCGCTCGCTGAGCCAGCAGCGGCTGTGGTGGCATCCACGTCCGGTGGGATGCTGCTGCACCCACGTTTCCCCCTCTCCACCGGCCCGAAGCACACGCGAGGGCCCGGACGAGATGGAGACGGAGGCAGTCGCAGCGACCCCCTCCCTCCTCACTGCCTGTGCCATCTGGGGTGCTCCCCACGCCTTCGGCACTGGCAGGCAGGCAAAGAACACCCGAAAGGGTACCACGTCAAGGGGCCCAGTCCGCTGGGCACCCCCTTGCCTTCAGATGACGACATGGACGTCGAGCCCTTCCGGCTTTCATCGCAGCGGAAGGAACGGGCTGCGACGTCCAGGTCAGTAGAGAAGGTCAGAAAACCCCTTCCAAGAGTGCAAGCCCCGAAAGACCCTACATAAATAGTCACACTCCAGTAGCTCTGAACACATAATAATGGGAAGAGAAAATATTGTTCAATGGAACTGCAGAGGCCTTCTGAATAATCTTGACGACGTTTATGAGATTCTGCATGCCAATCAGCCAAGTATAATGTGTGTCCAGGAAACACATCTGAATTCAAACACACAAATTTCTTGAATAGTTACATGGTATACAGAAAGACAGGGATGGCTGCACACACTCTTCTGGCGGTGTTGCCATAATCACCCGCAAATCCTTAGCATGCCACCCGTCACCTTGAACACCGTCCTTGAGGCTGTAGCCGTCCGCACAATAATATTTAATAGATTGATAACGGTATGCTCCATATACATTCCTCCTGATGTTGACTTTTAGCTCTGACTTCGAGGCGCTGGTTGACCAGCTGCCCGAACCATACATCCTGACAGGCGACCTTAATGCTCACAACGCTCTTTGGGGCTCTTCTCGCACGGATGCCCGCGGTCGCCTTATAGAAAAATTTCTTACATCTTCGGAGCATGCCTTTTCAATATAAACAGCCTACATACCATAAATAGGACACAACACATACTCATGTCTTGACTTGGCGATTGGCTCCGCAGTTCTCTTTCCATGTCTTGAGTGGGGTGTGGGCACTGACCCATATGGCAGTGACCACTTCCCCACCTCACTTACATATATAGGTAAAGGCCCAAGCAGTTCATCTTCCCATAATAGGTTCAATGAAGCACGAGCTAACTGGAACACATTTACAGAGACATCCAAACTACACCACACATCCATAGGACACCTACACGTTGAAGAAGCACCCAACTGCTCACGGCGCACATCCTCGACGCCGCCGAAAAGTCCATTCCCCACGCCTCTGGTGCCCCGCGCAACCAGCGGAGGCCGTGGTGGAATGAGGACTGCAGGCGGGCGCGAGAGGCCCAGAACAAGGCGTGGGGTGTCCTTCGTCGGTACCCCACGTCGGGTAACCTCATTTTGTTCAAACGGGCCAAGGCGTTCGGAAACGTGTGCGTCCTGAGGCAAAACGCGAGAGTTGGCGCTCATTCATAACATCTATAAACTCATACACAGACACACGCAAGGTATGGACACGTATAGCAAACTCAAAGGACAACATACACACAGCCTGCCCCTGGTCAGTACAACAGGGGACACACTGGAAGACCAGGCTGACACACTCGCACAACACTTCCAAGACGTGTCCAGTTCAGCACACTACACGAACACTTTCCTGAAGTATAAAGCCTCTTGTGAAAAGAAGTCCCTACACGACAACAACAAATCACAGACTTCTTACAACTCCCTGTTTTCACTACATGAGCTGAGGGCTGCTCTGAGCACGTGTAAACCCTCAGCTCCAGGCCCAGACAACATTACATACACAATGATACAACACCTACACGCAGACACACTTGAAGCACTTCTACATCTATATAATAAAATATGGCTTTCGGGGCACATTCCACACTCTTGGAGGGAGGCCATTGTAGTGGCTTTCTTGAAGGAGGGAAAGGACCCGTCGTCCCCCTCAAGTTACCGTCCAATAGCCCTGACGAGCTGCCTGTGCAAGCTCTTCGAGAAGATGATCAATCGCAGGCTTGTGTACTTCCTCGAGTACAATGGTCTTCTCGAGAGCTGCCAGGCAGGCTTTAGGGTGGGGCGATCGACGAACGATCAACTGGTTGCACTTGACTCATACATCAAGGATGCCTTCGTGCATAAGCAGTACTGCTTAACTGTATTTTTCGACCTCGAGAAGGCCTACGACACCGCTTGGCGTTATGGGATCCTTAGTGACCTCAGGTCATTCGGTGTTTCGGGTAATATGTTGAACACCCTTGTTAGTTATTTGTCGGAGAGAGCGTTCAGAGTAAGAGTTGGTTGTGCACTTTCAAAGGTTCACGTCCAAGAAAATGGCGTGCCGCAAGGTGGCGTGTTGAGTTGCACTCTCTTCATAGTAAAGATGAACTCTCTTGGAAAGGCACTGCCACCAACAATCTCTTATTCTATGTATGTAGACGACGTGCAAATATCTTTTAAATCATGTAATATGTCAATATGCGAACGTCAAGTCCAGCTTGGTGTCAAGAAGCTTGCCGGCTGGGCAGACAAGAATGGGTTTAAATTGAATCCTGCAAAAAGCTCCTGCGTTGTGTTCTCCAGAAAGCGCGGGGTCCATCCGGACCCAGACATTACTCTGAATGGCGTGTCGCTTCCTGTGAACAAGGAGCACAAGTTCTTAGGTGTTGTGTTTGACCAGAAACTCACATTCATTCCACACATCAAGAACTTAAACATAAATGTCTGAAAACAATGAATATACTTAAGGTTCTCTCCCATCAATCGTATGGTTCCGACAAAGAACTCCTACTACGGCTCTTGACGCCTTGGTTGTCCGTTAACATGGACAGTGTGGTATGGTCGCGACTAACGCGTTGGAATGCTTGCCCAGTGGTACTGGACTAGCTTTCTCGGGACGTTTCGCACTACCTCGCAGAGTGTATGCCGATGTAGTGAGCCTGGCAACCAACGCACGTCTGGCTTGACGTCGCCAGATTGTATCTTGAAAACCTCTTCGTCACGACCATGCAACATCCGGGTCTTGTAAAGGTCGATGTTCCTGCCCTTTACGACGGGAGGAGGAGGCCGGAACCATCGTTTTTGATTGTCAGATCCGTTTTCAGACTTTATTAAATCGCCTGTGTCTCCGACGTTTCTGTTTATGCTTGCGAAAACGGGTCCACTCTCTGCGCATTGTTTCTGAGTTTGAATACCAGAGATGTACGCGTCTAAAACCCCATATCGGTCTCCTGGCGTTCTCATGGTCGAATTTCAGCAGCCAGAAGCCATGAGTGCCACGCGGGCTATTTTCTGATTGTACGACACTCACTGTGAAGATCAAATTGAAGTCTTCATCGTCAGATTCTTGAGTGTTGCGCGCACTGTTCGCATTCCCCCAAAAACGGTTAACTTTGTATTGAAACTTGTTTCTGTCTGTCGTAAAATGTCAAAGCATCCGGCACTCGCTGGGCCCAGATGAACGCGGGATCGCGACGAGTTGGCAGACGAAGGCACTCTCTTGCCAGGAACGTAGACTCAACCGTACAAACAGACCTAGCCACACATAAGCAATTCTACCTCGTAGAACATGGAACACACTGGGATGATCAGACAGACAAACACATGTGAAGCCACACTTGGACGGCAATCGACTCACAAACAGACACACGAAGTCGACCTTGGGTAGGTGACGGAAGGGCACAACCCTGCAACACACAGTAGCTGAGCTTCTCCCTGCAGCAGTAAACAGAGTAATACTTCACATGCGTGCACTTCACACAACACAACAACACTTGGAACTCTACGTTACATTATTGCCAAAATGCACGTTTTCAGGTGCCATGCCTTTAAGCGAGTAGATCATTGCGGAGCCTTGCGCTGAATTCTACGTTAGGGATCCCACACCACGAGCGGAGTGATTGCACTTTTGTCGAGTTTGCTCCTTGCCATCTTAATGCCAATGGCTGTGAAGACTGAAACATTAGTCGGTAGTTCGCGACCACCATGCATCACTTCCTTGGTACGAAATCCTGGCACTTCCTGCTCAGTCAAAGGAAGAGAAAATACTGGGCGGTTTAGAGAGGTTGAGTAAAAGAACGTCATTAAAACAAAGAAGAGTGAGCTTAAACACAAGCAGAGCAGTCTATCAACATGCCGGATTTAGCCAGTTCGGCTGTTCTATCAGTGCTTAGCCATGTATTTCACCTTCCGTGTTAAACATTTTTACAGAATCCTGAGTGAGCACGACCAAGAGCACAATAAAATGGGGTTATTTGTGCAGGCCTACGTTTTCTGGTGACTTATTGCCTTTTCTAACGTCCAACTGAAACGTGTGTCCTTCATAGCTACACAAAAAAGACGCGAACTTAGTGGAAAACCTTTCACAGAAGTCATTGATGCATGATGCAGTTTTTCAGAACATGCGTTCCTTTCTTGGGCGCACTAAAAGAAGAGCACTGTTGATAGCTCTTCAGCCTGCAACGTCCAGGAAACCATTAGAGCGGCGTGCGCAGCAAGGGGCAGAGCCCCATGACATATAGTTTAATTTCCGGGACAAAGTTCATCTCCTAATAGTGTAGTTAAGGGTAGATAGTTTCCGGGATACATTAGGGGGCAGCCTAATCAGCAGCCCTGCGACCGTCGTGCCTTATAGCCCATGCGTCGCATCACTCAGCTCCTGTGGTCAAAAGTTCTGAAAAAAATTAGGCTCTTTTTGTGGTGGTGAGTCTCTAAACTGCTTCGCCAACTTTTACGGAAATCTGTAGTACAACACCAGCTTTCCACATCTAGCTTGACGCACCACATTTAAACAGCAAGATTCGGCTACAATTTCCATTCTTCGCAAGACAGCAATGAAACCCATCACTATTCTTGAGGTTCATTTTCGCGAAGTCCGGTGTCGATCAGGAACCTATCGCCCGGGCTCCGGTTAATTTTGCAGTAGGCTCGATGGTGTTGAAGTTGACGGAGATGGTGACCGAATTGACGAAGTAGAGGCGTTTGTAGTTGATGAAGGGAAACGAAGAGTTTTATACAACTATGTACATTACGATAACTGGGCACATGAGTAATAAAAAAGGAAATACTTCAAACTTCAGCTAGACGCTAGCTTCAGCTGTGTTCAAGTCACTCGAGCATTCCAACTTCGTCGAACTCTCCTATGCTCCCAGCATGCGCAAACCACTCGAGCGACGGTGGGGACTCTGTTCCCGCCGCAGGACCCATCTATTTGCCCAGCACACAGCTGTACCCTAACCTTCCGACGCGATCCTCCAGTCTACCTCTCACTTTGGGGGCTCACAAATCCCAACCGAGCTATAGCGGTCGAGACTCATTGTCTCGCCTCGAACTGCCTAGCTGAAAGCTCAGACAAGAACGCTTTCTAACGGCCAAGTTCGGCCTTATAACACCTCGGTATTTCTCTCTCTCCCGAACGCCCCTGTACCTTTCGTACACGTGTAAGGGTGGGTCCAAATTCACGCCAATAGCTGTCACTCAGCCATTTGCCGAATATTCACTAAGGCGCCGCCACATTCAGGTCAAGAGCCTGCACGCGGGCTAGCAAGCACGCGGGGGGCGTACACGCGACTCCGAGGGCTGGGGGCGACAAGCGGCGGCTACAGGATGGCAGCTGGTCATAATGTGGCGCGCGACAAAGGGATGCGCGTAAAAGCTGTCCCTGGAGGGCGGTCAGCCGAAGACAATTACCCCTTCACTGTCAGCTACGCGCACAATTCTCATAACTTGGCGGAGCCGTCTGCCATGGTGAAAAAGATTACTCCTGCGGCATTCTCTGCATCCAGACAAGCCGCCTACCGAGCGGGCCGCAGCGAATTGAAGACGCTACGGCGTAGTGCGGCAGTTCGTTCTGCGCCGCCAGACCGAGCGGCGGGCACCTATCCTCTAACGCGGAAAGCTAAGGCGCCTGGCCACTGACCTAGTGAGTGGACCTTACGACTCCCACCTTCAAGAAGGTTACTGGACCTCTTGGTTCAGTCAATCCGAAAACAATTTAAACGGGCTACTAGGTTCATCTACCCTTCAATAACGGCAAAAAAACACCTGCAAGGAGCTAGGCATCACCACAAATCAGCCCCCTACAATTTCTGCACTTCGGTGAATCTGGAATCTGCCTCACCTAAGCTACAAAACATGACCTATTCACTATCCCAATCAAAAGAAATCGAAGACTTTAGCAACCAGAAAACCAAAAAATGCTAGAAACAGTAAAGGCAAGTGAAAAAGAAGTTGGGTCGTGTCTGCGTGGTAATTCAACGCCGCAAAGAACAAAAATACAACTCAACCTATAACACTATAACGGTAAACAAACACACATAATCATTCTGGAATTTAACCAGAACAAAAACCACACACTGGCTAACAACCCAGCCAATGTTCTGGCCAACAAAATGAACGTTACGAAAGTTTTAATTGTCACTATGCGCACGCGCGCAACTGTTCTCCCGGATGGCGTAGCACGATATCGTTCGTTCGACAAAGTTTAGCCTGGCTTCTGCTCACTTGCGATGCACAGAAAGTTTAGTTCAGCGCGCTGATCGAGCAACCAAGGCATCACGTCACGCACAAACACCGCAACACACACCACCGTAGAAAAAGCACGGGTGAACGGGAACATTCACATCCGCCGTGGCGGTGTTAAGGCTGGGAGGCGATTCCATGCAAGCCGCCCGTAGCGATATTCTGGAAACCGGGCCGTGCATTCGCGTATTCCCAGCCCCCCCTGCAGATGGCCCGGCCCGTGTAGCGTTACAATGTCAACGCAAGTATCAACAATTTAGCCCCATTAGGCGAAAACGACTTCGGGGAAGACGGGCTGGTATCGCCAATTGCGACTTCGATTTCTGTCCCTTAGGCCAAGTGACCCTGCCTCCCCAATTCCCCTATGTAAGGCAATAGCAGCGTGAGCGAAGGGTTGGTGTTGGAGCGGAATGGCGGCCCGCGAATGCGACGACCTTCTCGGGGTAATCTTTCCCTTACGTACCGGGTGCCCCGGAGCAACAACCTCACAAGCGCCTGTGACCAGCGAAAGCCGCTCGTGCACGCTACGGGAATTTCATGCAGCGGCCTCACAGAGGCCGTTTTCTAGCTTTCCCACACGCACCCATACTGGCGTAAGTCAGGACTAGGGTCTCTGACACCCTGCCTGGTCGCAGAACTTAGTGCGTAAACCCTTCCGGTGCAGCTCCCGACCAAATCTCGGTAATCACCGCAACGGACACTAAAGCTACGAAGCTTCATCTCAGACAGCGGTTTTTCGAGATCGCTGATTGCGTCTCGTTCCTTTGTGTCGTCAGTATCTGCCTCCTCACGTGGTTTTTCTCTCTCCGTCGCAATTTTCTCGGAAGCTCTTATTTTTTTGTTTAGCAGTCTCCAGGCATGCGTTTTGTTTTTCTCCATCAGCCTCTTCGGGTACGCTCTCACCTTCAGGATTACCTGACCCGACATCCTCTCTCTCCCTACCTTTCCTACCCTATTCACATGCTCTGAGCTCCTTTTCCTCCGCATTCTCGCATTCCCTTACACTTTCTCTTTCCTTTTCTGCAAGTTCTCCACAGTCTACCTCCTCAACTCCCTTATCCACCCTTAAGTCCTGATTTTCCTCTGCCTGATCGTGAACTCCGTATCTTTTTCGCTCCGTCTGGTCACATTCTTTCTCGTCTTCTTCTCTCTCCTTTCTCTTCTGGGCGAGATCCTGAACGCCCGGCACGGAGTGCACTTTCTCGTGCAACTTTTGAGCGGCATTTGGAACGCGGCGGGCCTGAAGACTTTCTTGCGCGACGCCAGTCTTCCTCCGGTCCACCGATTAGAATTGGGGTTCTTGCCGTGCTAGCAAGTCGGCATATATTAGCTCAGTGGGTGGTGCATATGTAACTTGCGGCCCTACACTTGTAGCAACAAGGGTACCGTTTGACTCTCCGGTTCCACCGGACGCGCTGAATTCAATGCCCCTGATTCCCCCTTCCTATTCCACTCAAATACCCGCCGCGGTGGCTCAGTGGCTAAGGCGTTGCGCTGCTGAGCACGAGGTCGCGGGCTCGATTCCCGGCCGCGGCGGCCGATTTTCTGATGTAGGCGAAAAGCAAAAACGCCCCGTGTGTACGAGATTTCAGCGCCTGGTAAAGATCCCCAGGTGGTCAAAATTAATCCGGAGCCCTCCACTACGGCACGCCTCATCGCCTGCGTTGAGTCGGCGCGTTAAACCTTACAATCAACAACAACAATCAACATTTCCACGCAAATGACGCCGGCTGAATCGCAGGCTTCGTGTGCGGACTCACAGACGCCTACTTTGCCCACCTGAAGTTCTCCTTCAAAACACGTGCTGCCACCATTCATCTTGGCTGTCAGCAAAGAGCTAGTTGGGCCCATGATAGAGCTCCTCCGCCTGCTTGTTCCCCACCCTGATAGGTTTCGTGCGTTGCACTCCCGCTCCAACTCCAACCTGTGCAAACGCTCGTGCTCTTCGAGCTTACGTTTGTACACTGCGACCCGCTACTCCAATTCGAGCTTCTGTTTTTGTAAATAAAACTCTAGTTGTATTCGTCTAAGCATTATCGCTTGATATTCCACTATGGGTTCCACTCCTGCCACCGTGAAGTGCACACAACATGACTACCCATTTCAAAACTGTCCATCGCAAACCCTCACCCTCGCCAACTGCTAGGGACCCCACGCAGCCTACTCTCGAAAATGTTAAAAGTTCAATCAGGAAAATGAAATTATCAATGTTAAGGTCACTGAAAGCATCACTTTCCCAGAAGCGCGAAAGAGGTTACCTCTCTTCCACTAGGGAGCAATTCCTACGAAGCCTGCCGGGGGTCGGAGCGGCGTCTGGTTTTGGCGGGGACCCAGTACAGCGAGTCAGACCTGGTCCCACCCTAGCCCCCCCTCGGGTTGCGTCTGGTGGCCCATCCCTCCCCGTCCCCCACACCGCTTGCTGAGCTAGCAGCAACTGTGGTGGCAACCACGTCTGTTGGGGGATGCCATTGCATCAAATGTTTTTCTCTCCACAGGCCCAAAGCACGTGCGAGGCACGGGGCGGTGGTGACTGAGTATTCCGCAGCAGTTCCCACCACTGCCCAACCACCTGTTCCAGGCGGGGCATCTCCTGACACCCTCGGTGGTCGCGGCTCCAATAAAGGGCACCATAAGGGTGCCGAGTCCAGGGGTCCTGTCGGGCGGCAACCCCCTGACATCTGATGGGGAGATAGATGTGGGACCTTTCCTGTCTGCTTCGCTGATGAAGGAGTGGGTCCCTTCATCCAAACCTCTGGAGAAGATAAAAAACCGTTCCCAGAAACAGTCCAAGCCCAGAAAGGCCTTACATAGGATAATCACACTCCATTAGCTCTGAACTCTTAATTATGGGAAGAGAAATTATTCTTCAATAGAACCGCAGAGGCCTTCTTAAAAATCTTGACGATGTGTACGAAATACTACTTTCCAGTCAGCCAAGTGTAATGTGTTCTCAGGAAACATTTTAATTCCAAACACACAAATTTCCTGAATATTTATATGGCATACAGAAAGGACAGGGATGGCTGCACACACTCTTCTGGCGGTGTGGCAGTAATCGCCCGGAAATTCTTAGCAGGTCACCCTATCACCTTGAACACTCTCTTTGGGGCTGTAGCAATTGGAACAATAATATTTTTTAGGTTGATAACGGTATTCTCCATTTACATTCCTCCAGACTTCGCACTTTCGAGCCCTGATTTCGAGGCACTGGTTGACCAGCTGCCCGAACCACACATCCTCACAGGTGACCTGAATGCGCACAATTCTCTTTGGGGCTCTTCTCGCAGGGATGCCCGAGGTCGCCTGATAAAGAACTTTCCAACATTCTCTGGACCATGTCCTTTTCAACGAAAAACAGCTTCTAAACCATAATTTAAGACACACATATACTCATATCTTTCCTAAGTATTGTTTCCGCAGTTCTGTTTTCTTGTCTTGAGTTGGGAGGGGGCACGGAACCCATACGGTTGTGGCCATTGGCCTGCCTCACTTACATATATAGGTAAAGGCCCGCGAAGTCCATCGTCCCAGAACAGGTTCAATGAAGCAAGAGCAAACTGAGCAAACATTTACTGAGACAACCAAATTGCACTACACGTCCATAGGACACCTACACGTTGAATAGGCAACCCAATTACTTACGGCGCACATCCTCGACGCCGCCGAAAAGTTCATTCCCCACGCCTCTGGAGCCCTGGGCAATCAACGGAGGCCGTCGTGGTATGAGGACTGTAGGCGGGGCGTGATAGGCCGAGAACAAGCCGTGGGGTGTCCTTCGTCAGTAGCCCACGTCGGATAACCTCTTTTTGTTAAAAAGGGCACGGGCGACGGGAAAACGTCTGTGCCGTGAGGCAAAACGAGACAGTTGGTGTTCCTTCCTGACATTCATAAACTGAGAAAGCGATACAGACAAGGTCTGGACACGTGCACGAAAACTAAAAGGACGTCAGACACGCAGCCTGCCCCTGGGTAGTACAACAGGGGACACACTGGAATACCAGGCTAACACACTCGCACAACACTTCCAACACATGTCCAGTTCAGCAAACTACACAAACAATTTCGCAAGACACAAACAGACGGCCGAAAATTAGTCTATAGTAGATAGCGACAGGTCAACCTTCTCTTTTAACTCAGAATTTTCACTTCATGATCTAAGGGCCGCTCTGAGCACTTGTAAATCCTCAGCTCTAGGCCCAGACAACATCGCATATAAAATGATAGAGAACCTACACTAAGACACTCTTCTAACACTCCTCCATCTATATAATAAGATATGGCTTTATGGGCACGTTATGAACTCTTGGAGGGGGAGAGAGCGAGAGAGAACTCTTTAATGTGGGCTGGAGAGGTCAGCTCTGCTAGCGGTAGTGCTTGCTACGCCAGATGGGGATGATTACAATGCAGTGAAATGAATGTGAGAGATCGGAAAAGCAGCAATAGAGAGAAAACAAAAGGTAAATAAAAACGGCACACAATGAAGTGCAAGAAAAAAACTCGAAATAAAGTTAAGTAAAAGAAGAAAAATTGAGCGAATGGAGCCCAGGAAGCGCAGAGCGCCTAACAAGAAAAAGGAGTCAAAGCGTACACGACGACGCAAACGCGTACAGACACAGCCATGCGCACAATGGAAGAATTACAAAGTTTTGTCCAGTCTTGAATCTCGCAAAAAACTCAGAAGAATTTTTGCCCCTAAATATGAGTCATTCTTGTTGTCCCAGGGTACAAGAAAGTGACACAACTGAAGGCTTGTCCACGTCGAACACGAGGCTGGCAGCTCGCCGCTGAAACTCGCGCAGCGGAAAATCGCGGGAATACACACAACAAGTGCTCGGTAGTCTCGCGCACAGCGCACATGGGGCACACTGGTGAATCCTCCCATCCTATTTTGAACTTGAAGCTTGGCTATAGTTGTAGCTTTTCTAAAAGAGGGGAAGGACCCTTCCTCTCCCGCTAGCTATCGACCCATTGCCCTGACCACTCCATGTGCCAGCTTTTCCAGAAGATGATAAACTGGAGGCTCGTGTACTGTCTGGAGTACAATGTTCTTCTCGAGAGCTGCCGGCACCAACAACATCGTATTGCCGTTGTTGGTGCTTATCCGTCTTGCACGTTGCAATGCCAGGAAAGAAATAGCAGCGTACCGCACATGCCAAGCATTTTAAATTCGTTTTCTACTGCTGGCCATGCGCCAAACGAGGAATACCAACGAGAAAAATGTTCCGTGATAATCGCGATTGACACAAAGTGACTGCGCGGGCCAGGCCAGCTAACAATAAAACCCTTCACGCGTTGTCCTAATTCGATACAGCAATAGTTGTAAATTTTAGCTACTGTATGCATGAGTACAAAACGCTGCGCTCTTAAATGCCATTTGTAAACAAAATGTCAATCTAAACTAGCAGACTTTATAGACCTCTTGCAGGATACGACATAGAGCGACATTTCCGAGGTACGTTTCTTTCTGTGCCAACATTCTCGTTTTTCAATTACAATGCGTGCTGATCTGCGCAAGTTTAGATGAAGACGGAATTGGTTGACATGGATGGAGATGCGCACAAGGCGTATGCATTAAGCAAACGAAACGAAATGACAACAAAACTTGTTGACCTAGTTGGTTCATGCTTATTGGAAAGAATAAAATTGGCGCTAAGCAAACGAAGACGAAGCAGACACGAAGTATGTAGTGTGCATGCCTACTTCGTCTTCGTTTGCTTAGCGCCCCTTTTAATCTTTCCACGAAACGAAATCAGTGGAGAAAAATATAACCATTTGAAGAAGCCTACTTCAATCTATTTTAAACGAACTGGCATTTGCGGCAATGCTATTCTGTGTTTTTTCGTTCCTACTTCCGCATGCCACCGCCATGAGGACCGCACGTTCTCCATGTGTTTGTTTTCAAGAGATCAAAATTTTCTAACAGGACGAAAATATCGAGGTTTTCTAGGAACGGCGGAATGAAAACATTCCTACCAACCAAATAAAACAAAAGAACTCAATAAAAACTGCACAAACACGAGGCCAAAGGCGAGGCTAAGCCACAGGAGCGGGCGTATAGGAACTGTGCTCTTCCCCGTGAACCTCTTTTAGAACTATGTGCCCTTGCGCATGGGAATCTACCACGTGGCTCTAAAAAAAGAACATGCAGCGAACGACTCATGCAAGAAACAAGACCAAGCTGCATGAGGTTCATATCCACACAGCTGGAAACAGTGGAAACACACACAAAATAACCCAAAACTTGTTGGTAGGGTGGTTGGCGGACGGTGAATGTTTTTGTTCTTACCAATAATAGCATCGGCCCTGTACTGAATAACTCTTCTGATTGGGCCGATTTTAAGAAACGTTGATATATCAACTACAACATAAGGTACTGCTTTAACTAGAAGGCCATTTCGCACGCTTGGGCGGAATTATAAGTTAATGACTCCAGCATCCCGAGCGCATGATTGCAGTTTTTCCAACCTTCATTTCTTGCATTCTCACTCCTATACCTGTGAATGCTGAAGTATGCGGCGGTAGTTCCAGTCGGCCATGCAACGCCTAGATGCTAACAAAGCTTATTGCTTGGTGCCCTGGGAATTTGGGTAGAACGTTGCCCAAGTCTAAACGAGTGCCGCGAAAGTATATTATTCATATGCAGAAGGGTTCAACCTGAAAGCACGCAAAGCCGTCCTATAAAGATACGTCTTAACCGTTTATGATCCTCGAGCACCACTAATCGATGTATTTCAGATTTAATGTTAGGCTGCGACCGACCGTTAGCAAACTTTCTCAGCGACAATAACGCCTCCATGGCATGAATTGGGTTCGTAGATGCTGTCACCTCTTAGGAGAGTAGCACTGTCGACGTCAAGAAAGAGAGTTGGGGATTTCCCGACAGTCCCACAACGGAGAACGAAAACCCTCCTTAATTTTTGAGTATGTTACGAAATGCAGAGGTGCGCAGGCAGGGGCTTCGGTAAGAAGTGAATGAGAAAAAAATTGGCTGTGCCTACTGACTGCCTTGCACAATCCATTACTGTCATTAGAGCTGAAGTCCCTAGTCTCTGTCTTCGCCGACTAGTACCATGAACAATATTCGCATTCCCCGAGATGTCCTGTGAGGAGCCATCTCTGAGAACACGACAATGCTCAACGCCTTGCAGCGGGGGCACGTAGGCAGGGGCCATAAATGGACCAAATCTTCTCGACCCCATCTTACATGACCAGGAGCGATATCCCAGAAGGCCCGAAGATAGCTCGCTCCGGAGTTTTCCTCCTGCCTCGAGTTAACAAAGTAGTGAGGGAGAATCATCCGACAGACCTCGAGCGACACCGGCGCAATCGCGCGGAGCACTCTTGGCATTAGCAGCGTGCCCAGTTGAGGCCGCTCACGTTGAAAGGCACAGCTTGTGCGAGCAGACGCTGCAGCGCCGTCTAGAATCGAGTTGCAATACGCACTCCGTTGTGTAAGTAGATGACCCCGCTATTTCATTTACAACCCATGCCTGATCTCAGCGTTCTTTTAAAGCTCCGGCCTCGAAAGCTGCGCGGGGCGGCTCCGATATTCTCGGTGTTCGGTTCTGGCCACTGGATGGTGTTTGCTACGGGGTTTGGGGGTGATTTCACTGCAGTTCAAGGGAAGCCCAAAACAAGGTAAACGAAGGAGTTCACTGTAGCGAAGGGAACGGGCCTTTCTCCCTACTCTGTCAAACTTAATTCGGCTTTGTTTACTTGGGAAAAGTGGGCGTCGTACCAAGAAATAGGCCCAATTTACCGCTGTGATCAGCCTGTTTGCACATTGACGAGTGCGTTTTAGACGTTGAAGTCGCTTCATCTGCCGTCGATTGTATTTTTATTGTGTATGAAGACGGCTGCCGTGGGAAAATCTTGTCGTCTTGGCCGCTTCTATCGTTCGGACTAGAGCGAACTCTTCGTTCGGTACGAAAACCCCCGCGGCCGTAGCAGCATTTGCGTGACGGTGGCCTGGGCCCTTCGTTCATTGTTTGCTGCTAAGCTTTGCTACTGGAGCATTAAATGTAAGTGACTTCGTGGCTGTGACGGTATACCCCACCGGCGAAGTGGACGACGAAAATACTATGCGTTGACTGTGCAGCGATCTGGCGCCCGACACCCTTTGCGACGACTTTGAGGAAGTTACACTCCATGACTACCGAGGAGCACGTGGTGTGTGCGCTGCGCTTTTGCGAGACTGGCACCTTCCACGGAAGCGTTACTAGCAACCATACCAGCGACCGCAACCAGTCGACAGTCGGCTTTTTGCGTGCGCAGTAAGATTACTGCAGCCGTGTTTTTCGCCTTGTTTTAGGTGTTTCCCCGGACTTGTCTTCGGAAGTTTCTACCACGTGTAAAATTCAGTCAACTCAAAACTAAAGAATCTCTCGTTTATAATGTCGCCAAATTTAAGGCAAGCACTTTCAGTGTCGGTCAAGATTTCTCCTCAGCCCGTTAGAGTTGCTCGTAAAAACCTTATCGTCTACGCTAAATCAAAATCCACGTCCTACTATCTGCGCTTTAAAACATTTCCATTGGTTCCAAACGCTACGTGTATGACCACTCCACAAACTCTGTTAAGGAAACATTGTAGCAATTGCCCCGTCATCAAAATGCGCCTCACCGCCTTCGATCCACCCCTCTATCAAACTTATCGCTCTCTGCTATGTTTACTAACATACGCAGCTTTATTCCAAACCGTGACATTATTTCAAACCTGGTTTAGTCATCTGGTGGCAACCTTCTGATATTAACGGAAACATGGCTTATTAGTGCCGTGACTGACGGCAAGGTACTCGCTGAGCTACAAAATTTTCGACCGTTTAGAAACGATGGCAGGGCCACGAGAGGGGGAGGAGTACTTGTCGCTGTCAGTCTCAACATATCCTGTTCGTCTATAATTATTGTGTCCACCTTGAAATCCTGTGGCTTATATGCCATGCCGCACCGCACTCAGTTTTACTAGGCGTTTGCTATAGGCCTCCTCGCAGTACTCCAGACTTCTCTTCTAAGATCACTTATATCCTAAGTGAAATAACGACCAAACACCCTAATATACATGTATTCTGTTTGGCGATTTTATTTTACTAATATCGATTGGTCAAGCCAGCCTACACCAGCGGCTGCGTCAAGGGAATCGAACGAGTTCTTGATGTATAGCTCAACTTTAATCTATCTCAAGTCTTACAGAACCAACCCGCGTTACCGTAACTGCCAAAACATTTCTAGATTTTATATTAACAAGCCATCCAGATGCGGTGTCCTCCATTGCGTACCTGCCTCAAATCAGTGATCACAAAATCATTCATGTTAACTTCGTTAATTAGGCCTGTTTTGTCCCGACCTTGAAAAAACTATCCGTTCTATGATAAAGGAAATTACAACAAATTTTAGTCCACTCTTGAAACTGTCCTTTCTTGCCCTAATGTAGCAGAAAACTCGTTGATTTTCAAAGACAACTTAAACGGAAATGTTTGATAAATACATACCAAAATAACATGAATTTTATTTCCGCCCAACCATGGTTCAGTAACCACTAAAACGATTATAAAACCAGAAAAAAGGCTGCTCCATGCAGCAAAGTCCTGTAACACCCCTGATGGAACAAGTTACAAAACCGCCGAATCTGCTATCTGCAAGCAATGCGTCGCGCGAAACACTCATTATTCCATTCTGACGTACCGAACTGCTTAAGAACAACCCCCCGAATTCTGCAAAGTCTTAAACCCACAGGACACCCGGCAGTGTTATACCCCTATCTAATGCGTCGTGATGATGCCCTAAGTGAACGCGGATGGTGCACACGTTTTTAACGCCGCCTTCGCGGCAGTTTTCTCCCAGAAACTGAGTTGTCCATTTCCCATTCCTCATGCAAACTTGCGAAATTTCCCATGCCAGCAATTGCATTTTTTCCAGCGGCATTTCATCACTGATAGGCAAAATCAAACTTTCTTCTTCAGCTGTCTGTAGACAATATTACGTCCAAACTTCTGAAAAATACTAAACATATCTGTGGCAGCGTATCTGTGTCTACTGTTTTCACAATCAGTTTCAACGGAATGCTATCTCCAGATTGGAAACACGGAAAGGTCGTTCCATCCCCATACATCAGGTAGTAACAAACCGCTCCCCGTTACATTATCGTCCCATTTCATCAACTAGCGCACCCTGCAAAATCCTTCGAGCATATCATCTACACACTTATCATGGACTTTCTTGATTCCACCATTTTTTCATCCCGCGCAGCATGGCTTTAGGAAAGGGTTTTGGCGCGTGAAACGCAGATAGCTATTTTTGTTCACCGGCCTGCATGTTAACCACGACTCTAACCTTCAGACTAACACCATCTCACCTCGATTTCGCAAAGCATTTGCCAAAGTTTCTCATGAGTGTCTACTACTAAAACTTGCCGGTGTTACATTTAAATGCTGACATATTAGCATGAAACAAAGAATTAATAACGAACCGTTCGCAATCAGTCTCCGTCAACAATTCAATCTTTAACTCTACCCGGGTAACCTCAGGTGTCCTTCAAGGGCCCGTCCTAGGCCCACTTCTATTTTTGATTTACATTAATGACCTACCAATGCATGTATCTTCTAACATACGCATGTTTGCAGACGACTGCGTTGTTTATCGTAAAATAAACACCGTTTCCGATAACACGCCTCTTCAAACTGACTTACAAAGCTGGCAAGAATGGTGTAACCTTTCGCTAATGGAACTAAGCCCTAACAAATGTAAAGCTGTTTCCTTCCACTGCCGTCGAAATCCGATTGTATTCCCGTACCAAATTGCTAACACAAACGTCGAACTAGTTCCTTCTTATAAATATCTCGGAGTAACCCTTTGTAGCGATTTAACTTGGGCAACGCACATTACGCACATCATTGCATCTGCTAACAAAACACTTGGGTTCTTCAAACGCCACTTGCGCCACGCCCCTAACAATGTCAAATTACTAGCTTATCAATCTCTCGTGAGGACGAAGTTAGAATACGCATCAGCCATTTGGAACCCACATCAAGTATATCGCATCAATAAACTGCTGTCACCTCAAAATCGAGCCGTACGGTTTATTCATTCGAAGTACTCTTACCACGTCAGCATATCGGCACTGAAAACAGAATCTGGCCTATCATTGCTTGCATCTCGTCCCGCATTTCTAGTCTTTGCCTTTTTCACAAGTTTTTTTACAGCTCACTCGGAAGGCCACCATACATTCTCCCTCCGGCACGCATCTCCCATCGCACCGGTCACCCGCAACAAGTTGCGCGTCCGCGTACGCGCACCGTCACTTTTTCGTCTTCATTCTGTTTTCGTGCAGCAACGGACCGGAACGACCTTTGTAATGAGATCTGCGCCATCACCTGTCCTTCCACCTTTTTGAACGCCATCACAACTAACCTTGCATTGTAATAAAATATGGCTTTCACGTTTTCATGCATGTACCCACCGCTTATGTAATACCCCTTCAGTGGGGTTTTTAAGAAAATAAACATAAATGAAATGAAATGAAATCGGTGGGCAGCCGGGGCGTACGTTTCAGTTATCGTCGGCTACCAAACTTTCGAACGTGGCGTTTTATGACCATGCGTTTCATTTATCGTCAGCACGGAAGAAAATTTTCTTGAAGCGCTGCGTGTCTTACCACTCTTGCAAAACCGTTCTCCGAGGCGCCTTATGCACATTTCAACAGGTTTTCTCCAGCGTCTTCGCCGTGTAGCCCGAATCAGCGCGTGCAACGCTTGTGAAAAGGACAGTTTAGACCGGAAATGAAGGCGTAGTGCCAGAACGGCGTGAACGAGAGCAGAAAGATGGTGAAGGAAGCGACGGGAATATTTTATTGGACTCAATAATAAAATTAACGACCATAGAGAGCTTCGTTGAACAAGAGCTGCGAAGAGCAAAGATAAATAAAGGAAACAAATTTAAATAGCTGTGGTTGATCTTATCCTTTCATCATAAGACATCATTGGGTGCTTTTCCCGCAATTGGGAGCTTTGAGAAGCTAACGGGCCCGGTCCAGAAAATTTACAAAGTGTGAATTGGAAAGTAAAACTGTAGAATAGTGGGTGACGCGTGACACATGAATGTGATGGCACGTGAGAAGGACAGGTGCACATTAGCCGCGCATAACCCCGATTATAAGGATGCTGTGGGGAGTGCCAGTCGTCTTTTTGCTGACGTAGTTTACTACGAAATACAGAAGACACTGACGCATACACGGTATAGCAGAAAAGAAGCCGGCCGAAGTAATGCCAAAATTCACACCGGAAGACATTACAATGAGCCCAAGGAAAAATACGGAAATGCAATGTATCAGTAGCTAATAATTATCGCAAGTACAATGTATTCGTTGTAATAAGTATCGCCAAGCTTTTGCCTTCAAATCACGTAAGCAGACTTTAGTGTTCCTAGGAAATTGTGGATGCAAAAGCGGACGGGGGGTTACGATAACACCGAGGAGCAATTGCTTTGAATGTGGATCGTTTCTATCGCTCCTTTCTTTTTTACCACTCGGCCTTAGTCCCGTGAGTGCATGTCAGCCACCAATGCCAGAAATGGGCAGAAACTGCTTCTTAGGACGACAAATTTCAAACAAAAAGTTCATATGAACGCCTGCAATAAAAATGAATGAACGTTGTCGTGAAATGCAGATTATAAAATAAAAGCGCGACAAAGAAGAATCCAGATTTGCTTGTCCCCAGTAACTACCTGTGCAGAAGTCGGCCGACAGAACGCACTGAAAAATGCTCCACGCCGGAGTCGCGTCTGCTTAGAGCGCGCTGCCCTAAAAGGGTTACGGACCCTTAATAATACCAAATAGCATGAATCGCATTTTAATTTCAGTTGAAATCACATAGTTGAACATCAAATTTCCCACATCCGTCATTTATACAGATTCGTTGAGCGTCGCGTGCATTATCATCCGGAAAGTATCAAAAAAACCCTGTCATTAATTGTCTTCAAAACGATTATGGTAGCTTATTCTTCAAACCTTTGGGGGGACTGTGTGTTGGGTGCCAGGCCACTCTGGTATTGGCGGTAATGAAGTGGCGGATGAAATGGCGCCAAGCTGCACTCCGAAACCCCAGTGACATGTCAACACTACTTACACAGACCTCAAGCCACACATAGAAACAACTCCGTAAAACTTGGCAAGCAGACTGGAGCGAAAAGACAGAAAACAAAACTACATTAATAAAACCACACCTGGAAATACACTACTGACTCACACAACAGGCACATTGAAGTTACCCTTTGCTAGGTTACGGATAGGCCATACCATGTAACGCACTCGCACCTGCTCAGATTCCAAGACCCCTGTGTAGCAGGTGTGGGGGGGGCCTATTCCGTAGTCCACATAATACAATGCAGGCACTTGACACAACACGACACAAAAATTCAGAAAACTCTACAGACAACATATTCCCCTACACCCATCTTGTTTCTAGGTGACGATGCCATGGTTTCGTGAAACGCGTTTTAATATTTTTCAGATGTTAAGTTTTTAACCTCATTTCCTATCAGATAATCACATTGGCCTATACACCAATCACCATTATCTTTATTATCTTAATGTCCAGTTTCAATTTTTACCTACCTTTGTGGAATCACTTCTTTCATTAAAAATCTCTGGCGCTCTTTGCCCTCGTCGGCCTTGCGCCATTAAACACCAACCATCATCATCATACATGAATCGCATTCTTAAAGCGCTTGACCTCCGCCTCAAAATATTATCATCACGTTACTTGGGCGTCGCTAGAGCTCGTGTCGCACGAGTTCTGCTCAATCTCGGGCCTTCTGCAACAGCAACCTAGGTGAGGCTGCACAAACTCGATCGCCAAAATCATGCGAACCTGGAACACAACGTAGTCGAAGCAGACATTTAGGACATGATTGAATACGTCTCACCTGGGTACACCTCGCGAACGCGCGTGCGCTTCTCCGTGAGCCAAGCCCCGTCGCCCAACCCCATCCCTCAGGCTCAGGCGAACCCCCTGCTACATGCATGTTTGCCTCACGAAAATTCGATATCGTAAAGTACAATGCAATTCTGGAAAATTTCAAAAATCAGAAAAAGGTCAAAAGACGTACGCTACATCAGACATTTTTTGAGACCGCATGGTCACCCTGAGAGTACGAGGTTGTATCTGGCGTATTGGAGATGAGAAGATGAGCCACGCCGCAAGCCGCTGTCCACTCACCTTTCGCCTTCAGCATCGCTATGATCGGCATACAAAAAATTGTTACAGAAAACACACGGCCTAAATTGCAGCCTGTACGCTGACGACGTTACCCTATGAATGGTTGCCCCCCGTAGTGACGGTCGCGTGTAGAATACACTGCAGCAGGCAATGCAAAAGGCTTAGAAGTTTCCCCACAAATATCGGTTGTGCTGCTCTATCAGCGACTCGGAAATGGCGAAAAAAAGAAGCACCCGCAAAAACCCGCGAATTCAGCTGCACAATAGTGGGCCGCGTCTCATCCCTTTAGTAAAATGCATTATGTGCATGGGCCGGAAAATTCAGGAGAACCACCACAACATTTAGACCGTCTGGGAACTCGAGAAAAGTGTGCGTCAAACAACCTGTCTCACTTCGAGTATAGCCAAACTGCACCAAGAAATTAAGGACACCCAAATCCAGCTTGTTAAGTGAATCGTCCTGAGCCGAGTAACCTACGTATCTCCATTAAGGTGGACGAACGCAGTGAATACGTCGGCGGCATCCTGATCATGCTCCGACTGAGCGTTTTATGGCACTGGGGCTTAACAACACCCTCGGTGAACTAATCTGGCTCAAAGGCTAGCTCAACGGGAGCGGATACCCTAAAGCCAGACGGGTCGGCATATTCTCGGCTCCCTAGGGGTCAAGTACCCTGAAGCGGCACACATAAATTACACTTGCCTCCCGGAGTGCACGTCAAGCTACGTGAAATGACTGGCTTAGATACCATGACATCATTCACTTCCTTTTTAGGTGGAGTCGCTCAGAGTTCGCGCCTGGTTCGTATTACAGCAAGATGTTCTGTCAGCAGTTGTGGCCAAACGAGCTTGAGGCCACGTCGTCAATGCCTTTTGCTGACTTAGTCAGCAGGCCCATATATCTATCAAAGATATTCTTTTCTTCTTTAATACCTGGTGAAAAAATAGGAGAGGTTGACGCTTTATAGAAGCGCCGGCTACTCCTTCTCGCGTAAGTTACTGTTCGTAATAGACATTTCAAGAGTCTCAAACTCACTGGCCAGTTCGGCGAAGGCAGCTCTTGCGGGAGAGTTCTTGCAATGTTCATGGAGTCAATGCACACAATACACTGCAAACACAAATTTGTCCCTGGTGTCCCTTAATGGAAGTCAGCAACTATGGTAGACACTTGATGGTGGTTAGGGGAACGTCACACAAAACAGCAGATCACAAATCACACAGAAGATTACAAACAAATCACACACTAAAGAAGTCACAATATGCAGTACAGAATGGAGGAAGGAAAAACTGCACAACGAGAAACGCAATAAAACGTAGTGTGGGTAGTCATGGTTGGAGACTCTAAGCGCAATAATACCAAAGGTAGAGGTACATTTTATACTAATAAAGTCCTAATAAAGCAGTCTCTAGAAAGAGTTTAAGTGCAGAAAAAGAACGCCGTCGCTGACTGGGTGTTGTCCATGGTCCGAGAACTTTGGCGAGGTTAAACGGCCTATTGTCTAAGGACATGAGCACACCTTTAAAGTTCCTCGTGGCATCGTCATGTCGGGGACATTCTAAGATTACATGATGAATCGTTTCATCAGGATGACCACATAAACATCTTGCACTCTGAACTTTGCCGATTTTGTGGAGAAAATGCTTTGTGTAAGCAGTGCCAATACGCAAGCGGTGTATAAGCGTCTCTAAGCATCTGGATGTAGGTGTTGGAATTTGGAATCGCAGTAAGGGATCAACCTCAAAGAGCAGGCTGCTTTGGGACCGTTCGTCAAACCATGTAGTGTGACAAAGGCTGTCACTAGCTCTCGTTAAAATAAGTCGCAAGTCCGTAATGCAGAGGGGCAATATGTCGCAGGTTGGAAATTGGTGCGCTTGGCGAGCTGCCACATCTGCCGCTGCATTGCCGGGAATATTGCAGTGGCCAGGAATCCATTGAAACACAATATGGTGCACCTCAGAGGCTCTAGTTAATGCTTTCAAAGTTTCATACACCAATAAATTGTTAAAGCATTGCTAGTGTGTTTCATAGATGCTAATGCTGCTTGAGAGTCAGAAAGAATCAACCAATTTTGTGGAACTGCCACACTGCCGATGAACCGCAAGGCCAACAGAACAGCGTAAAGTTCAGCCGTAGTTGAGGAAGTGTAATGGGACAGCCTAATTTTGTGTTCATAGTGTAGGCTCCGTGTTACAAATGCAGATGAAGAGGAGGTATGTAGACAAGACCCGTCTGTGTACACATGTGTGAAGCCAGGGTAGAGCATATATATTTGACAAAGAGACAGTTGCTGCGCGGCGACAGCAGGCAAAAACTTCAGCAATTACAAGAGGACTTGACGATGGTCTAGGAACACCTAAACAAACGCGCAAACTCCTAGCCAGCAACCTTTGAAGTCTTTCTTCAGCGGTGTTGGAAAGCCCGTGCAGAATTGGCGCTGAATACGCAATTCTTTGCCTAATTAATGCAGAGTGAACCTGTAGTAGTGATGATGTACGTCCACCCCATGGTGTGCCCGTAAGCCTACAAAGAATAATATTTGCATTGACATTTCCTTCAAGCATCTTGATGTGTGCAGCCCAGGAAAGTTCCCGATCTAATGTTACGTCCAGAAACAGATGTTCTTTAACTGTTTTAATAGGTGATCCTTCAAGGGATAGAATGAAAGTTTTTAGTTGCTTTCTCGTGAAAGGCAACACGGCTGTTTTTGTATAAGATAACGTCATCCCACACTCTTTTAGGAACGTTCGCACACTAGTTAAACCTTCCTGTAAGATGGACTGAAGGACGAGAGGATTGGGACCCGACGCCCATATGCAGACATCGTCGGCGTAGATGGAATGCTGCAAGCCTGGTGGCAATCTGCGTGGTAAGTTGACCATGACACAACAAATAGGAAAGGACTGAGGACACTACCCTGTGGTACTCCCTGAGAAGGAACGTGCTCGGAAGTGCGACCGTTAGATGTTTCCATGAAAACTCCTCGGTTGGTAAGGAATTCTTGTATCCATCTCAGAGCTCGCCCATGTATGCCCATCTGCAACATACTTTGCAGGATATGAATTTGACTGGCACTGTCAAACGCGCGCTTTATATCCAAAAAAACCGCAATTGTTATGTTCCCACGACTGCGCTCATGCTCGACCTATTTCACAATATCAAGTACTGCGTCAATTGATGAACGCTTCCATCGAAATCCCGACATGCATTCAGGGAACACTTGTGTCACATCACACCACCATTGAAGCCTTGCCGCAATCATTTTCTCCATAAGTTTGCACAAACAGCTTCTCAGGCTCACTGGACGGAAAGACTCAAGCGACAATGATGTCTTGCCGGGCTTGAGAATTGCATTGAGACACGCTGTCTTCTAAGATTCCGGAACAGCTTCTTGACTCTTCTTGACTCTTGTTGACTCTGCTTGAACAGCTTCTTGATAGTACTTGAGTACTATATCAAAGACATAGTACTCCAATAAATTCAATAATACAAGTTAGATAACAACAAAATGGAAAGACAAGGTGATCCGACCGGGCGGTGTTGAGGCACCATGTGTGCAATTGTATACACGTTTTTTTCTGTGCGGCATTCTGCCAGATTCTACAGAAAACACAAAAAATTCTCATTTGCGACAAGCCAGAACATTCGATATTAACCTGATATAAACACTAGTTTTGTAAAAGCATTACCATTCCGAAAACAAGAGTCGTAAATAACTGGAATGCAGTCTAATAAAAGCTGGAGGCGTCCACCTTGAATGTTTGCTTTTGCTTCACCTTCGGTAGGAAAACACTAAATGAATCTAATCGTCCACTTACAAATCATGCGGCCGCGCGCACGCAAAGTACCATTCTATTCGAAGAAAAGAGGCTCGCGCCTTGTGGCGCCAAAATCGATGTGTACAATTGTACACACCGCCACTGAAGATGCTATACTGAAGTCACCAGTTTGCGCAGAATCCTTCATTACTGTACGAGAGCGTTAGTAGACTGCGTGCTGACCAACACTCACGCACTGGTGAGTTGTTCTTGGCATGCGGTTGACATAACCACACACTGATTGCGGGCACAGTACCGGATCCGCCGACTGTCTGTGTGAGCCGAACATCTCTTTTACGACACAGCGAGGAGACAGAAAAGCTGAAAAGGTGTGGGCGAAATACCGCGCAGTTCTGCAGCTACGATGACGCGACGGGCGTTCAGCCACTGCGTATGCCTCGGATAGTGAACGTCGCTATTCTAAGCGGTGCTGGCAGGCTTATCTGACGTATTCTACAGGCAGCAACTTGGCAGGAGCGCGTTATGCCAATTTCTGATATATCATATATGTCCAATCAACAATAGCTTCGATTCCCGGGCACGTTTCTGCACAGACAAACAGAGAAAACAATTTTATTTAGCCACAGCTGGGGCGATTAGGCCGGCGACGTCTTCTCCGTCGTCCGTCGGGCAGCAGGGCGCCTTCTGGGCAGGGGTCCGGTGCCGTCGGCCAAGCGGGCCAGGTCTTCTTGGACTTGGGGGTTTGGGTCAGGCAGGGCGGCCTCCCAGCGCTCCTCGCTGGTGATGGTAAGGGGAATTGGGTGCAACCGAGCCCTAAACTAGCTTTCAGTTCGTAATCTTGGACATCGTCCAATCACTATTGCACCTCGAATAAGCTTCACTCCTTTAGCAGATGGCGCGTGGTAGTTTTTCTTCTATCAGGCTTTATGAATAAATACTGCTTTATCTACCAGATAAACCAGGAAAGGTTTATTTCAGCAAGTCTATGCATTCTAAAAAATCATGCACCCCTCCGTCTAACGACGACAATGGTTGAACGCGAAGCTTTCTAGCGATGCTTTTTTTGGTACGTCCGATTCTCCCACTGCGAGTATGGGCTACTCTGAAGGTTCGCACCACTTTTTTATAATAGCCACCGCAAGTATCGAGTGTATACATTCGTAGGCCTGACGTTTAGGTTTGGCGTGTACGGCGCGAATCGTTACGTGCTGCCTGGGATTCCTACGACCATCTCGAATGGAGCCACCGGATAGTCGTTGACTTTATAATGCGAGGGAACCACGTTCGATATCAGCCGAAGGAAGTGCTTTTTTTATTTCACTTTCAATCATGATGGTTCATCATCATCACTCAGAGGAAAGTTGGCTTTCCAGCACGGGAGTATTGGCGTTACAACAACACCAGTGAGGACGCTAAGTTTCGCTTTACATATTGGCGCAGCGTGCAGTAGTGGGGCAAGGATGGTGGAAAGAGTGGAGCTCTTGGCTGCTCTTCTCCTCGCCGGAGGCAGACAAAATAAAGGGCTATAAAGTAAAATAAAAGCCCAACCCGTACCAAATGGGAGACAGAGATGTTGGACATCTTGCTAACGCCACCACAGTTATTAGGCTCATTTTTCGGTTTCCACGTGGGCTACTAGCCATCCGCTATCAGCCGTCCACATCAAGGGTCCGCCGATTACGTCATCGCTGCCACTGGGAAGACACAACTGAGGCAGCGCGTTGCGAGGGCTCGCCCCTTCCTTCTTGCTTAAATCAGATGGAATACGGCACAGTGGCAACGGAACTCTGGAAAGGAGACAACGACACTTCAGCGGCGACAAAAGAAACGGCAAGCACTTTTCAACGTGTGCCCCGCCTGCGTAGACAAGTTCGTTGTACGCCCTTTTCACTGGTGGTACGGGCGGCAGATACGGTAGCCATCCATGCCCGCAACTGACGCCACCCTCACCAACGCGCCTCTCCACCTGGAGGCAAACAATTTAAATTTCAGTAACTTCTGTGCCGACGCTGCACGAGCGCTATTTATGCGCGAAGCAGGGTAGCACAGAATGATTTGAGCAATGGGGTGATATTTTACGAGCGCGCAAATCTCGACACCAGGCGTTGCTTTTTTGTGGCGAAAGCTACACTACGGTATTTGGGGGACCAGTTCGTGGAGTGAGCAGTTTTCCCCATGAAAGCTAGACGTCAAAGAACACCCCCTACCGTAAGCGCCGGGCACGGAGCAGTGGCCGATGGCGGAGAGATATAGACCGGAGGGGAGAGGTAGTCGTCGAGAGAACGGAGACCTGTGCGGGACCTGCGTGTCTACCCCCACCAGGAAGGCGAGGAGGCCACCGCCGCAGCGATAAGCGCGCGCCACGAACCAAGGCCATAAGGTCAAGTGCGTGGAGAGCAGTGTACTATGGGGGAAGGTGAACACCCAGCTGTGGTCCCTGGTACAGCGGTGAGGCTTAAACAACGGCTTGAGCACAAAAAAAGATGGTGAATAACAGTTTATTAATTGCAAACACGTCTGTATATTATTGCGAAACCACACGTCGACAATGGGCCTAGCCAGGGCAGGGAAGCTATTGCTCTCAACTAGGGTTAACGAAAGCAAAACAACAGCAATTTTTCCTATTTAAATCAGAACAATGCTGTCGCTGGCCGGGCATCGGCTACGTTCTTGGGCTCAGCAGGTCAACAACATAGCCACTAAGCCACCACGGCGTGTTTTCCATCGGAACTGCATCTGGCACATTATAAGTTTGCAAAGCTACAACAGTGGCAAATGATTACCGCTGGTCTTTCAAAAATCAAAGAAGGCATGTATTATCAGCAGAAACAAATCGAAATAAAACATTATATATAGCGCCTACTTAGATAAATTTTTGAAAGACTTTTCTGAATTGCGTGGTTCTGATTCCACCGCAAGCTGCGTTTGGCAAACGACGAATAGCGCACTTGGCTGTGGTTAAAATCACCCTAAAAAGGTGCGGATGTCCCCCCAGAGTACCGTCACGTAAGGATACTCGACGTGGCTCTAGAGGGTGATTGCAGATAAGATTTAACGAAGTGTGGCGGGTCGACCTGATCACGTCACTTGAATTTTTTTCATTTCGTGGGTATTCCAATGTGTAGATCCAGGAATATTGTTCCCGGTATAAAATTTTGTCTAACTGTAAAAAGTTTGGAACAAGACGACGTGGATACCCACCGCTACATGCCCTTGCGCGTCGCCCAACTTTAGCGACATCTAGCTGCGAAAACATTTATGAAGTCAATTCCTCAATTCTATGCACAATTTACGCTTGGTGCACATTTATCTAAACAGGTTTGGCTACTGTGAGCGATACACATTTTTCGCAATAGAATATTAAATTCGGCTAGGAGCGCAATTCCGCTCGACCTTTCCGCACTAATATTGCAAGAAGTACTGAAGTTACAAAATTCAACTTTGACTCACGTGTGCTCCTCAATTCTTAACAAGCACGTCGAATAATATAGATGTGTTGTGTATTATTAAGACGCAACGGGAACGCAAGTTTGAGGATAAAACCTGAAAAACAAATTTGTGAAGGAAATACAAAAAAAACATCCTCAATTTTCGTCGAATTCTCCCCAAATGTAGGCGTTTATATGTACTTGTATTATCATCAAAAACATGTAGCATCATTTCGTCATCGAGCATGCAGAGCGCGAGAAAGGAGTCCTATCCGCCTGGCCCTCGACGACGCGTTGCACTGATAGCGACTGCACTTGCAGTTGTAACTATTGTAACACAAACTCAGCTGACACACACACATATATATATATACATATATAGTATAAAAGGCAAATGAACCATTCCCGCATACAAAAGTGAGAAGGAAACAGAAAAAATGCTATTTTTATTGTCCACGTTGACAACATAGTCACCGATCTCCGCTATATTTAAAGTATATGAACTGGGGGTTAGCCCCATATTTAAAAAAAGCGCTCGTTCAATTTTTGTGAAACTCTCCCATGTTTTTCGCTAAATATACTTTGGTTCGAAGTAGAGAAACAGTGCGTCATATTGATACAGGAGTGTGTACAGCGCGAGAATGGAGCCCTGTCCACCAAGCTCCTGGTGGTGTGCTGAGAAAGAACGTAGTATTGTACCTACTTCCTTGATATATATCTCATAGTCTTGTACAAGAGGCACATGTTTACAGCTGACATGAAATTAGACAGGCTACAGTAGATGGCAGTTTCTAAGCCCGCGTTTGACTCCATAAACAATCGTCACCCCGTTGAAATTGCATACTATTGTGTAACACCGGTCTAACAAAAGTTTCTAGCCATATATGTATTTAGAGTTTCCATAAAGGGTACACACAAGAAATTTTTCTTGTAAATCCCATGTACTTGCTGCTGATCTTTTAAATTTTGGGCCGCATGCGTCAGTGCTGAATGCCGCGGGACGCTACCCACTCGTCATGACTATTACATTTTTCTTCAATGGTAGCTAAAAACTTCATTTCGCGTGATGAGGCAGCAGTTGAATTTCCTAGACACCAGTTGGTGTGTTTCCGAAAGTAGGAATTCCAATACTTGAGACCTTCCTTATCTTGTCAAATGTAGCCTGGTGTTCAAATATTCCTACAACTACGTCGCATGTATTTCTTGCAAATACAATCCAGATTCCTCTTAGGGTCTAGTGCCTCCTTAACAATGTGGCCTGGCTCCAACGTGACAACGTGAATTCCCCCCTCCGGCCCTCGCCACCCCCACTCTATCTTATACAGGAATATTCAGTCTTTCGAGCATGAAACAGTCGCCTTTTGTGTACTTCTTAATCCCTCCCTCCAATCACATTGATATGATGGCGCTCTGACAATCAATGCACAGTTCAGTTCAGTGGCATCTATAGTTAGCTTCCTGGTACTTACCGTGTATGCAGCATAAACGTGCTAGTTGGCAGAGTACGCGCAGGAGCATATTTCTGGCTGTTGAATACATTTGACTCATCCAGGTTGCAAGATGTAGGACAATAAACTTGGTTAGCCCTGTCCTGTATTAAAGTCAGCTTTGACTGTACATGCGAAATTCTTCCCGAATTTGCTTTGTCTTGAAATATTTTTTTATTACAAGTTTCCTCGCCATCCCGTACAAGCCAGATTATGTTTTGTCTGACGTTGCGTCGAGAACTTCAGTTTATGATTTGTGAAGTAGTCCCGCACCGCCCGATTGGTAGTACCCAATCAATCTGAGCGCCTCACGAGTTTGCGTGCGTGCGAGTTAGAAAAGGAGGGATCGCTAAGTGGAGGCAGGCACACGCTATACCAGCAAAATAAAAAGCAAAAATTTGTGCAACGTCTGATATTAGGCAATATTTGATTTTACAGAGCGAATAGTGCGCATTTAGGATTGCTGTGTGTACGGATCCACTGTGTTGGCGATATAGATTTGCTCGATAAGGCAAAATGCCTTATCTAAAGGAACAGTGCCACCGCTTTAAAAAGTCTAGAGGAAGCTTTAAAAATTGAATCTGAAGAAAATCGTTCCTTTTTCTTAACAACTGCACGCATTTCCAGAGTACATTCAAGTGGTGCGGGGCGTTCTACACACCTCAGTATCGACATGATGCAAGGTGTTTCTACTTCTCACCGAAGCAAATTTAGCGGTCAAAATGTTGGGGAAGTTTCGCAAAAATTAAAACAGCGTTTTTTTTTTTATATGTGGCGGAACCTAATAGTTTCGTCCTTTTTTTCCCAAATTTGTGAACTTTAAATTGGCATCAGATTGTTTGTTATTGTACAAACGTGGACATCAAAAATGCGATTTTTTCCCTGTTACAGTCTCAGTTATTGTAACCGTGAAGGGTTCATTCGTCTCATACAAAACATATATGGTATAGAAATCTGAGGGAAGTCGCTATCACGACAGACCGTCATGGAGAGCCGGGCGAATAGGGCTCCTCTCTCGCGCTGTACGAACGAAATGATGCATAATGTTTTGGTGATAATGCGAGTACATATAAAGCCGTACACTTTGGGAGAATTTGACAAAAGTGGAGGTGCGTTTTTTTTTTATTTTTGCTGCTGAAATTGGTGTTTTTCTGTTGTTGTTTTTTCAAACTTGCGTGCCTGTTGTGTTCCTACCATGTAGTACACATTTATAATATTCAGTGTGATAGTAAAGAACTGTAAGGATAACACGTGAGTAAAATTTCATGGTGGGATTTTTGCATTCTACTGGACCAGGTAGTGAGTATTGACTCTCCGTGTCTCCGATACCAGGAAGGGGAAGGTTAAGCGGAGACCTTGCAGGCAATGTTATGCAAATTTAAATCTGCCACGCCAAACAACAAATACTTCTAACACTACTAAACTAAAAATTATAGAAGCAATCCACTACCCCAAGTTTCTCTAGTCTATTTTCTCAGGGTCAACCTGTGGACAACAACGACGTTTTGTAGGAACTCTGGCAGAAAAACATACAAACGCACTGAATAAAATTATATCCGCAGTGTACGAGCTGCATCAAAACCGCGAACCTTTTTAGAGCAGTCCGCCCTTGTGCATGCGATGTGTTCACGTGGCTCAAAAGCAAGTATAGGGAGCCACGGGCTCGTGGAAGAAACAAGGGCAAGCAAAGTGAGGGGCACATTCACAAAAGTGAACACACCTGTGGGAAACCCAACTGCGCAGTTTGCGTCGTAAAAGCAACACAAAACGCTCCAATTGGCTCGTTGAAGGACAGCTAATGTTTTGCTTTCATCAAAAAAATGTCTTCCCTCCACTTGCAAACGATTGTGATTGGGGAAATTTTCGGAATGATGATGCAGCTAGGGCGATATAAGCTAATGCATAAGCCAGCAGATCATTGTGGAAGCTTGCCCTAAATTCCAGGTTAGGAATACAAGCATCATGAGCGAAATGATTGCACAATTGTGTCTTTTGCTCCTGGGCTCTTTTGTGCCAATGGCTGTGAAGGCGGAAACATGCGGCGTCAGTTCCGGTCCACCATGCAACATTTCCTTGGTAAGAAAATCTATCGCTTCATGCTCCGAGAAAAGAGTTCAACATACTGGGTAGTTCTATAGAGGTATAGCAAAAGAATATCATAGTAACGCAGAAGAGATAACTTAAAAACCACATTCCTTCAACCTTGGGAAGAGGTAAGTCTAGCAAAGCTGGCGCCTTTGTCGGATCCGCTATGTTGCGGTTTAGCTAAAGTGGGCATTGGCTGCGTTAAACCGCGTTGTTACGGAGGTTGGAGAGGAGCCTAAGTGTGAGGTGCACTTTATGTCCATATTTTCATTGACGTTGTGCGTATGGCTCTGTAACGTCTCTTTAACGTTTTTCTCCTTCCCCTTAACGCCGTACTGTCCCCTGGTCTTATTCGAGGACGTCAATCACTGAATGAACATAAACGGAAGACTAGGCGCCACCACTCCCACCTCCATAACATAAGGTTTTCGGAGGTGCCCCCGGTATGATCGGCGGCACGTACCTCTACGGAGGAATTGGCAGCACGAATAAGTTCTGCACACGGGCTGTTCGTCCACATCGTAAGAGACGCACTGCCGCAACGCACTCGCGGCCGCTTCACGCTGTTGGACATCCCACACGGCACCGATAGTTGAAACGCCTCCGGCAGAACCAGAGACGGCCACCCATGCCACGCACGGCGCCCAAGGGTTAAATCTCTCCGGAATTCGAGGTTGCACCGGGAAGCTTTCTCACGATTTGGTGGCTAGGTGATATTAGGCACGCTTTTGTTTGGCTTCCATTGCTCGGTAATCCCCGGTGGCATTCGCTCTTCAGCTCCGATTTATTTTACGCCATTCCTCGCGTCGGTGCTCGAGGCGATCTTCACGTTACAAAGTACACACAGCATTGGTGGAGAGAGATGATGTTTTATTATAGCGTGGCTATGGCAGTCAGGGTGCAGGCCCTAGTGCGCCATACAGGTGGCCAACGAAGAGCATGTGTTGGCAGCAGACGGAATTACACATTCCCTTCGCATGCAGTCGTAATTATGTTGGCCGAAGGGGTCGTTGAGCGAATGTTCGGTCATGAGAAAACTACGGTTCGGTAAAAGGAGTGCGTCGAAGTTATTTACAGATGCACTGTGTAAAATGTGGCTGTGCTGCGGCCTTCACCGATATTGTAATCATGTTTCGACACGGCGATCAAAGATCGAGGCAGGTGGCAGCAGGTGCCAGCCACATACAAAAACGTGGTGAATCGTGTGTTAGCTCACCATAGCAATCTTTTTTTTGAAGCCGAAGTGGCAAAATTTGATGAATGTGCCTTATAGGACTGTGCTCATGCGTATATTAGTTCTTTGGGTTGTATCGGGCATTTTTTGTCTAGAAGTTGAGTACATATCTTATTTTATTCCAATAAAAATTGTATGTGAAATAAAGGGGTCGTCCCGTCATGTGTTTTCTCACTTCTCTGCGTTTTTCTGCTACAAAGATGAACTTCACCAATATTAGAGAGTTTTAGCGCAGCGGCTAGCCTACGGTACACTATGGTCGGCTGGTAGCGGGACCGGGTTTCAGTTTCAGGGAGTTTCAGTGGGCATCAGGGGTTCTCCAATGCTCTGGATTGATCCTTGTCTACATCGCTCTGTTGCGAGAGATGATCTGGAGGATCCTTGCGATAGCCATCTTCGCTGCAAAGAAGAGCGGAGCAGACAGTCAATGTAGCGGTTTTAGCCGCTTCGCCTCTTCCAGCACTGTTCAGCGGTTTATTTCGCAATTCGCGCTAAGCATCCCTACCACATCGTGAGTGCATAACAGCAAGCGCACAATAAAAGACAATTATTACCGCAGGCTAACATTTCATGTTTGCTGTTGCTTTCAACAACATCTATTAACGTCTGTCCTACATAGGTACACTAAAAGTGCGCCAGCTTATTGCCAAACCTTTCAAAGTGACCATTTATGCGTAAGGGGGTTTGTCTAGCCTCTTCAGTCCCGAGAATGCCCAAATCAAAAAATATTTTCGGACACTGTTTTATTTCCCCTTCTTGCCTATAAAAACCAACCCCGAAAAATTGCAAACGCGAGAAATAAATAAAAGTATCAAAATTTGAAGGTACCTATTTGGGTACTCTGGGTCTGCCCCTATAGAAGCAAACACAAAAGTTACAAAAATACAAGAGTATAAAAATTTTATGGTGCCCATTCGGGTACCCTGGCTCTCAATTTGTATTAAACGCAACGAGACAGTTGCGGTTGTGCAAGCATAGAAAAACTGCGCACTTCAGGCATCTGAATCTTGACTTCCCGCCACATAACTGGAAGCGGCACTTCATTTGAGATGTTAGGTTTTTGTTCAGTGTCTCTTCAAAGATGACTGAACGTATGGCGCAGTCATGATTTAGCGAAAGCCGGTCTGCCCCTTTCGGAGCGAGGAATTCTAACGCGCGAACTTTAAACGATGGCGAGCTGCAGCTTTTGAAACAGTGGTACCCAAATGAGTACCCGGGGACTGAGGAGGCTAGACCTGCGTTATTTTCGGGGTTGCAGTAACAGAAGAGAACTATTATTGGCAATTCCGCCAGGATTTCTTCTAGGTCTTTTTAATGGGAGCCCGCTTCAGCTCTGAGGTGTCAGTGGTTTCCGGCACACGTTAAGGGGTACACGCTGCCTAGTGCAACCGGCAGACCCGCGACTGACCTTCCTGATAGCCCAGGCGTAGCTTCACCTTGTTCCCATATAACAGTGAACCCCAATAATACGACTTTCAAGGGACAGTGCGAAAGCGTCTTATGACCTTGGTGTCGTACGACCGGGGTGCGGGTAAATGCCGGCTTAGTAGACGGCCTCACGCAAGAGGTGGGCTGAGAACTTTTTTAAACTACTATGTTTCGCGTGTTCTGACGTGATTAGTGTACCTTTAGCTGAAATCCCAAGTTAAAAAAAGCAACGACCATGTTGTGCCCACCTCCCCTTTACGGCGCCCAGCTAGCCCGCCAGCGAAGCGTCAAGCGCTAAGCAATATAAATAAGGCCGGCGTGGTCGAGTAAACTGAGAAGGGAAAAAAAATCGCGCCAATCCACCCCGTGAATGTGGTGGGAAAGCAAAGCTGTAAACGGCACGCACAATGATTACCCATGCGACGTCCCTTAAATTCACTCACATCGCTCTACAAATAGAAAAACCAGAGACAAGTGAAATGCACTTAACCACACCATTTATTACTTCAAAGAGATATTCTTGGTAAGGTTAAATCAATGCATAATGCATGAACGGTGATTGGTTGAGTTCTATTGGTGTAGCACAAGAGTGGAAACTTTTTTTATAAAATTAAAGTAAGCTCCAACACGGTGTTAGACGATCTGACTTCTCCGTCTCTGTGCCGCGGACGAGGGCAACGAGATTTGCGGCAGAGAGAGAGGATGAGAACACGAAGGAGGAAGAAATAGTTCTGTTCAGATTTCTGAACGGCCCAGAGTGCAGCCCAGGGGAGTGATTCCTTCTTCTGTGGGGCCCATATGCAGTCCGCGCGACCTCTGTTCTGTCCACCGGCTGAAGCTGGGTAGGTAGAGAGGGCATGGACAGCAGCATCTCCCATTGCTTTTGTTGGGTAGTTGATGGAAAGAGAGGAGGGTGCTCAGGGCTGAAGTCGCACACCCCGATTACGGGGCGGAGTGTTCCTACTTCTGAGCAAAATTTACATTCAGCGTCGTAGCGATTCGGATGCATTAAGTGAAGACGCGTAAGCTGTGGGAAGGAGCCCGGATTGTATGAGCAGTAGGGTAGTTTGTTGTTCTCTGGAAAGGTCAGGGTAAGACGAAGGTACGGTTTGTCTCAGAAGGCGATAATACTGGGTTATCTCCAAGAACGTGACAAGCGGGTGACTGTCCTCCTGCAGCTCCATAGCTCGGGAGGTAATAGCGCAGGCTTGTCGGGTGGGCGTATTCTTTGCCCTCCATTGAAGCGTGAGGGGGTGTCCAGATGAGCTGAATGGAACCGTTTGAGGAGTGGTTTTTCAGCACGCGCAGTGCAGGTCAGGACACCCAACGCGACTGGTAATTCCAGTAGGCTTGCTGGGAATCGGTGGCTACCCTCCGAACCCATGGTTGAGTGAGAGCCAAGGTGATGGCTGCATCTTCTGCTGCCGTCATTTCTTGGGTCTTAAGCGAGGTACACGCAAGGAGGTTGGTTCTGGAGGTAGCCACGATTATGGCGTATTGCTGCCCTCGATGTTTGGAGGCGTCTGTGTGGATAACTGCATGATCCCCACCGAGGGTGGTGTTTAACGCTTGAGCCCGTGCTTTTCGGTGACTCTCGTCATGTGAGGGGTTCATATTTCTAAGCGAAGCGAGTATCCTTAGTTTCAGTCGCCAAGAGTCTGGGAGTACGTCAAGCGGAGTGACATTCTGGGCTGCCCAGCCAATCTGGTGAAGCATGCGGTTACCCACCCCAGTTCTGATTCGGGCCTTCTGGTTAGAAAGATGGCCTTATATCAGGTCTTCCACCGTGTTGTAGAGCCCCGTGCTAAGCAGCCTCTGTGTGGACGCACTCATGAGAAGACCGATGGCCTCCTCGACCGCCTTTCTAATCATTATATAAAGCATCTCTATGTCCTCCTTGTCTAGAAGAAGACAGGGGGTTGACGTAAGTGACTCTCGAGAAGACAAAAGCTTCAATTATTCGAAAGGTACCGGATTCCTTTAGGCCTCGCTTCGTGGTGGCAACTCGCCTGATCATGTGTATGATTTGATTAATGCTGCTTTTGAGGCGTTGGAAGGAGACGTCACTCTTGTTGTTAGCCTCGAGATGTAGGCCCAGGATCTTGATGCTGGGGCTTGGAGTGATGGCCTGGCCATCAAGGAGTATTTGAATGTATTCCTTGATTTGGCGTGAGGGCGGATGACAAGGAGCTGTGATTTTTTACGTGAACACTGGAGTCCACAGGCTTTAGCTCATTGGCGTACTAGAAGTGAGATGCCATGCATTGGTGTGAGCTTCCTTTCATTTTTGTAACTCTTAGCACATGATCAAGGTGCGCAAAGGGCCACTAGATGGGTGTGAGTGGTCGCGTGACGCTTTCACGTGGCATTCAGCCAGAATGCAGGGGTAAACCCGTAGATGTGCTTGGTGAGTACACCACCTGTCTTCCCCGTCTTTGCGTGGGCTCTTAGCTAAATCGGTAAGACAACGGTCTCTCGCTTTGATAGTCTATTAGTTCCAGGTTCGATTCCCGGCGGTGCCAGTAAATTCTTTTATTTGTTCGCTGGAGTTTTCTGGTGACACTAACGGTCGCGAAAGAACCCTTGGGGGGTAGAGGTAAAAAGCTTTGCTTTAAAAGCGAGAGTGAAACTGCCAATGCCAAGCAAAACGAACGATAGTACAAGGCGGAGGTGAACAAACAACGGCATTGCCGTACATGGTGGAGACCCCCTTTTAACAGTCCCGTGCCGTCGCTATTGAGTCATAGTGCTCAACACAGCTGTTTTCGTTCGTTCCCCACAAGACCCAGCAACGCGAAAAAGATAAAATAATTCAACGTTCGCCGGTAAACCGTGTTGCGAGGAACATTATAGCACGGTCTTGCTACAGTGACTTGCTGTGGCGGCCAGCGGGAGACCCAAAAAGCCGCTGCCAACGGGTACATGTATCTACCCATCGCCTCCTGTATTTTGCTACACCCTTGCGGTAGACGCGTGAATTGAGGCACTCTAGCAAAGAAAAAACAGCGACAGAAAACGCAGTTTTGAAAGACACTGAAAAGCAGACAGCATAGGCAGGGATTTCGAGCGTTGTGAAAGGCAGACACTTTGATCGAGCGGGCGGGGAAAGCGGCTGTTCGGTCATCGCCTTGGGGTAGTCGTCAGCGGCTCAACGGGAGCTTGAAATTCATGGTCCACCTGCCACCTTCGACTTCTCGCTGTCGGCGCATTGGCGTACTGCGGCCGCGTGGGGCCGTCGCAGGTTAACTCATGCTCACGAGTACCCACCTGCTTGCTTGCGTCTGTTCAGTAGGTTGTCTGACGTGCCTGCAGACCTTTGCACATCAAGCATCGTCAATCGGGGGTTAAGAATAAAGAAGGCCAGGACAAGGCGGCGAAGCGGTGTAAAATATGAAAAAAGCGCCGGTTTTTTCCGCGCCAGGGCCGTCGAATGAAGCGGAATGCGCGCTCTCGAGCGTTATATCATCGTGTTCTTGTTCATTGTTCCTATGGGGAGTTTGCCGAGACCATGGTGATCCGTCGTGAGAAGCGGGTCGTAGTAAGTCCGGGAGACGTATTAGCGTGTTCCACTGTACCAATTTCTGAAAAAAAAAGCGTCTCGCAGATGCAGATAGTCTCTAAACTGCTCCACCAGCTACCAAGAAACCCTGCCATGGTAGCTCAGTGGACAAGGAACTGTGCTGCTCCGCCCAAGTTCAAGGGTTCGATTCCCGGCAACGGCGGCCTCTTCTCCGATTTAGGGGAAAAGCAAAAATGCCCGTGTATGGTATATTTCTCGGCTTGTTAAAGATCCCCAATGGTCCAAAATAATTCTATGCCCACCACTATGGCGCATCAAAGCCTGTGTAACACCGGCGCGTTAAACTTCTGATCAATCAAGCAATCAACTCCCAAATAAATTTGTGGTAGGCCACCATAGCTCCCTTTCCAACGAATACGCAACCAATTTAAACAGGACCAAACCCGCGAGAAGTTTGATACTTACCAAGACAGGATCTATACACACCTAAAACGCAGTCAAAAGGGCACAAGGTAAATCTAACGAGCTTTTCCTTAAAAAACATCGCTGGCAAGCTGCTGCTCTGCTGCTCAAACGAATGACCAATTTTTGGGTGTGACCCTACCAACTTCGTTAATCGAGCAGCTCGTGTGAAGTGTGAGGGTGCAAAACTAGAATCCATAAAAGATGATACGCAGAGATTTTTCAAGAACTTTCAGGGGCCTTCAGAGGGGGGGAATCAGGGGGCTTGAAGGGGGTTGAATTTTCAGGGTGCTTCGAGAAGCTCCCAGTCAGGGTGGACGTGTTTACACGGGGCTGCGCCGAATTTCAAATTTTTTGTCAGGAGATCTGCCATCTGCGTCCACACCCTTTCGCAACGTTCTACAGCAACGTTATACCTAATTTGAATCCCCTTGCACCATTCTTTACGGATAGAAACATGCTTTTTTTCCCAGCGCGGGGCGGGGGGGTAGCGGAGGGGGTGGCAGCGGAGAGTTATGTGTAAACGCAAGTGAAACAATACTACCTAACTTCTGTGAGAAGGTTGTTTTTTTGGAACAAACTCGCGTTACCGCGGGGCTGTTGCGATTGTATAGAAAGTTAAATCAGCTCCCTAGGCGTACTTCTCGTAAAGTTACAGTGAAAGCTCCAAACGTCAGCAACCACAATCGCCGTAAGCCTAATCAACAATACCGCCAGTGCAAATCACACAATAAACAAGTAATCCCACTCGATGGGGCCTTTAAACAGTTGAAGCAGGTTAAAAAAGCTTCCGCTGCATCGGACAGAAACCTAAAAACTAGGACAGGGCGAATAGTACGAGCGCTCACGGAAATTAAATTTAAATAACCCGCTGCAACCGCTTGCCTAAGTAGCCTAGCCGGCGATGTTAGTTTTGAAATAAAATTGCCCTTATTCGCTAGTCAGGCGTAAACATTGTTAGAAAAGCTAAAAAGACCTTCCGCAGCATCGGAGCCTAAGTTACAAAAGTGGGAAACTCTTAATAGGTTCAACGCTATGTCAGAAACACCGTGTCCGTAAAAGGCTAGGAATACGATGCCGACCCAGGGCGCTGAAAGTAGCATCGCTAAAATATGAATATCTCGAGAACACTTGGGGGCAGAAAAAAGTATATCCCCTTGCTGTGACTGCAGGAGCAAGGAATATCTAGAATGTAAGCGATGTTTATGTATAAGATACGGAAATAGAATTTTACACTTCTTGTGGTCCCAATGTTTCCAAAGCCCATGTTTCCGTAACTTTTTCGGAGGCCTGCGAAAAGGTAACCGTTCGCGGAGCGGAAGACAAGCACTTTTTCGGCATAGAATAATGTTGAAGGGGCGAGGAAGGATGCTAATACACTTTCCACTGCCTTTTTTCTGCCTGTACTTAAAACAAGCCATGTTTTTGTAGTCAGACGTTTGAGAATAGCCGTGGCTTACTTCTCTAACATCCAGACGTCAGAGAACTTCTTATTACTAAGCCAGCGTCTCAGCTAATTCCTCCAGAACCGTGCGTATAAAAAAGGCAAAACCGGCCAAGACTGGCTCAGCATCAATGCAGGCGCGCTCGGTAACATCGTCCGCAGAAGATTTAACTAGCTCTCTCTCTCTCGTTTGACTGGCTTTGTGAGCACAACTTTGTCATCGAGGTATTGGGTGCTGCCTGTTCCCAAAGTAACCGTCATCCCGGATACCTAAGCGGCTGCACTAGAAAAGGTTCAACCGTGCTAGGAAGGCTTTCAGGGATATAAACAGCACTCCTTCACCAGACAAAGGTCTGGCCACACTTGTGTAGTAGCTGAGTGCCACCTCCCTTGACTAAGCAAATCAACTCTGGACCCTGAGTCCCCAGCATATGTAGAGCACATGTCCACGGTGGCGATCAGAACACCGATACAGCAGAGGGTGCTAAAAATCACTGCGTCCGCACAGGCCGTCTTTGGAAATTGACTCTGGCAACGTTCCAAACACGCACTTTGTCTAGTGAGGGAAGCTCAGCTGCACGACTAAAGGCGCTCTCCGACATTCACTGGCATATTGCTGGGTTAGACGAAGTTAGAGGGACAGCAGAAGGCTTGATTGAGCTCACTGGCGGGAATATTTTGTGGTACAGTGGGGCCCAAGAGAACAGAAAACACGGGAAAACCACTGAGAAATAGCACGAACGGTTGAGGTGTTTTTCACATTAGGGAGAGAGTCGCGGCTATTGTGATCAAGCTGAAGAAGCGATACAGGTACGAGTGAGCAATGAAGAAGGCAACAACACAGTTAACGATTGTATGGCCGCCTTTAACGCAAAGGTAAGTAAGAAGCAAATAGCAGAAAGATCCGTGGGACACTTCAGTTTAGACAATCGCAACAGTCGAGGAGATACCCTGGTTGGATTTGAGAAAAAAACCTGAGATTGATGGACACATTCTTCTACAAAGGAAAGACCAGGAATTGGACATGGACAAGTCCCCAACGTACAGCCAAAAAGGAAATTTACTTCATTTTAAAGGACAACCCAGGTATTGTCCAAGACGTAGAGGTGGTAAGCTAAATTCAGAGCGGCAATCAAAGAATGGTTATATGCCAACTAAGGCTGAATCTCCAAAGTGAAAGAAGAAATCCCATGAAATCTAAAACCCCCCATGGAGTCAGTTAGGACCTGATCGCAGTTGTTTAAAATTACTTTACAAAACAGATTCGCGCTTCTGAACGAGCAGAACGAGGTCAGTGCAGACACGTTAAATGACAAGCTTTCATCAGCAATCAATGCAACAGCAATAGCTGTACGAGAAGCAACACATAGAGAACCAAGTAAAAAACTAAGCAAACGAAGGGCTTAATTTTCAAACGTAAGAACTAAAAAAATGTTAAATACGGCAGACCAGATAAAACTACCCGAGCTGTCAAAACTAATTAACAGGAGTAAAACAAACGGCATTCGTGCATATAGCATGGCAGTGGTTGAGGAAACGCTGCAAATAAGTGGAAGCTTCAAACCAACTCAGGGAAAGCTAGTCATCACAAAATACAGAATATACGCACTCAAAGACGAGCAGGTTACATTACGTACAGCTTGAACGAGAATATAAAGGTAGCAGGAAGACTGTACATCAGGCTGTATGTCAGCGACGTTAGACTCGGGCAAGTTACTGACAGTGCTAGCTCAACTGGCGATGCCCCACTAGTAACTAATGTGGAGGTAGAAAAAACTCTCAAGGGCATGAAAATAGAATAAGCTGCAGATGACGACGGCATCACCGTGAATCGCTGGATGGAAGGTGGAGATATTGTACTCGAAAAGCTTGCTGTAATATTTTCGGAATGCTTGAAGACTCAAAAAGTGCCCAGAGCCGGAAAAACGCCGTTATATTCTGATTCATAAGAATAAACATCCATAGACCTTACGAGTTCCAGACCCATCAGCCTGCTCTCTGGTGTATACAAGCGATTTAACAATGTTATAGTTACCCGCATAGGAGACGTCCTGGATTTCCAACAACCCAGAGAACCGGCTGGGTTTAGCAAGGTGTAGTCAACCGTGGATCACATTCATGTTGTCAATCAAGTGATAGCATATTCCGCAGAAGACACTAAGCCCCTTTACATGACATTTATATACTAGGCGAAAGTTTTTGATTCCGCACTCACCGCATCCGCGCTAGAAGCAACAAAAGACCAGGGAATAGAGGAGATCTACATGACTTCTAGAAGACATATATATGAAAATCACGGACAGAATAACCCTCCACTAGTAAAGCGCTAAATTCCCGACCCGAAAGGAAGTAAGACAGGGAGATACAATCTCGCCAAAACTATTCACAGTATGTATTGAGGGAGTATTTAGAACCTTGAAGTGAGAAACATAGGAATAATGATAAACGGGGAATACATGATCCAATTGAGGTTTTCGGATGACGTATTATTGCCGAGTGACACTCCAGAACACCTGCAAACAATGCTTGAGGAACTACAATCAAAGAGCACGGCCATGGGGCTAAAAATAAATATGGATATATCTAAACTAATCAGGAATAGGAAGTGCAAAAACGTCCTCTTAAGCTTAGGAAACTAAACGCTTGAAGAAGTAAAAGAATATACTTACCTTCCACAGATGGTTAGTACTGACCCGAACTGCCGGAGAGAAATGCGCCACAAAAGGGGTATGGGTTGGGGAGCAAACGGCAAGCACTCCTAAATAAGAAAAAGTAAACCACCTCTGTCCCTCAAAATAAAAGTCTACAACCAGTGCATACTGTCGGTTACGATATACGAAGCTGAATCATGCCGCCTTACTAAATGACTAGAAAGCAAACTTTGGTTACCTGAAGGAGCCATGCAATGAATACTGTTAGGAGTAACACTCAAGCTCAGGAAATGAGATACCTGGATCAGAGAACGAACTGCTATGCAAGTAATATTATTCATGTAAAAAAGCCCACCTAAAATATCGTATGAAATTAATTTCCTTTCACTTTTAAGTGTGCTTTTCGTTGAATGCAGAGGTGACCCACCACTTCAGAGTAAGAATCCCCTAAGATGTTGGTCGCCCTCTGTATTAAAAAATCCTTCCTACAGCAGACAGACAGAAAAAAACTGGAGGAACTTATACGATAACGTTTCGCTTTCAAATGAGCCTTACACTGTATACTTACCTGAACCGGCACACAGCGGGATGAGCGTCTGAACATGAGCAGTGGAACAAATTTCTCAGAGTTTGTCTTTTCCGGGCGCGCTGAAACTACAGACTTTCCGGTTGCTAAATTCATTTTCCGCACTTACCGTCAACAATATAAAGACACTGTGCATCTGAATGTCTCTAGAGGCTGCTTCAATTTGTTAAATCTTTCAGATAATTCCCTTTCTTTAACGACAAACCCCATTTTTAACACACCAGCAACTGTCAATTTATCGTAGCAAGGAAGCGAGCATCTTCTAACAGCGGAGCTGTTCTAACTAGCCGTAATAGCTGGCGCGTAACGGGTAACACGTTAAGAATAACAAGAAAATGCCTAGAACTCGTCAGCGCGTCCATCGCGGCGACCGCCGATTACCGCGACTCGCGCAGTGGCTGTGGAAAAAAAATTCGCCGCGTACCTGCGACTTTCGTTTGCAAATGTCGACAAAAGACGATATTCCTTGCCGACATTTCCCAAGTAAATGCCTCCCTTTGCTTTCACGCTCACCTCTCGTGCTGTTCCTCTTCCGTCGCGCTCCTCCCAACGTAAACACAGTAAAGGTTTACTCAGGTCTATTTACATTTACCGCGTTCCACGGCTAAAGGCGGGGTTCTTCGATGCCAGCGGTGCAGTACGGAGGAGACGCGCATAAATCGAGGCGCCCCACTTCAACGTTTATAGAACTGCGGAGCCCTAGTCCACGTGCTTTCCAAGCCGAACGTGGAACCTATCTAGTGGAACCTTTCGTAACTGCTGTCGCTTCATTTTTTAAAATGCCGCTAGAAGATATAGTGGCGCGGGCGACAGCAGGCGACAGTGTGAATTTTTTTCAGCAGTGGATGTAGTATTTCATTTCGCGAAAATCAAGGATCTGAGAATTTTTTTATAATAGAACAGTTTCAAATATCCATTGTGTATTAATTTTCTTTCTTATATTTGCGTAATGTCTTGTTCTTGTTCAAAAATGTTGACAAGTATGAACACATAAACCGAACTTGGACGTTTAGATTTGGCTGTTAGTTTAATATACTATTGCGTAGACTTCGTTTCACTTTGGCCAGGTGGCTGAATTGGCCCACAGACAGACAGACAGACATACAGACACACCAAAATTTCTGGGTTTAGGTAGCCCAAGAAAGACCATCGTCATTCTCGACCGGCGGCGACCTCCCCCGACATCGCCGCCGGTAGAGAATGACCATCCTTGTCGAGGCCATCGTAACATGAAGAGTGAAGTAAAAATGGAAGATCTGATGAGAACAAAAAGTGGAGAAGTTCTCCGCCCCCCCTCCCCCCCCAACGAATGACGGTGATAGCCTTGTTGAACACTGGCCTCGTAGGAGCAATTACCACAAGGAAACGCGGAAACGGCGAAGACAGGGAAGCACTTCGGACGAGAAGGCGAGGGACACGTCATCATGGGCTGGTCACATTTCGTCGGACTAGGCTGATATTGGTCGTCTGCTCCCGGGATTCGGACACAGGGCCAGGGAAGTGTTCCAGTGCTGGTCGCAGCGGGGTTGAAAATGCCCGACATTGGCCCACGTACCACCAAAGATTGCACCTAGGGCGACAGGGTGCAATGTTGCGGACATGAGGGGATGAATGTGCACCTTCACCGAAGATGGTACGTGGCGGTAGAACACATGAGACAATTCATGATTCACAGTGAAGACATCTACTTACGAAGAGGTTTTCCCGCCCACGGCCTGCACGGCCTGCACGGAATCACAGTTCCCGCCCACGGCCTGCACGGCTGCAGGCCGTAGCCAAGAACGCGCTGGCTGCAGGTCAGCCTCTGCCTTGTCGTCGTCGGTGGGCTGTCATGGCACCATGACGCATTGTGCACCGATGTCCCGTGATTTTTCTGCTGAAAAGTATACCAATAACAAGGTTTAGCTGTCCACTATCAGAACGAAATTCACAGGGTCGCCTTGTGCTTGTATTGCCGAGCTGCCTCTTATTGTCGTAATAACATGTGTGCGCTATTCCACGCAAGTTCTCTTTATTATTCCTCGTTAGCCTTATTGTTGTCACATTATAGCGGGGTCCTAGCAGTTTGGTATATTAAGTGAAACGGCATTGCCACCATATTTTCATCCGTGTTTTTAATTAAATGCGGCTATGCACAAAAGCTGATGAAAAGAGAAAGCGACAGTCCTTTCTCGCAAAAGCGGTCGAAGCTTGTATTTCTGTATTCCGATCGTACCCTGCTCATAATATCTAAGTCGAGCTGTACTAAAAATTTTAAATGACGGATATAGAATAGACACACAAATTTGTGTGATTTCTTGTTGGGGACACCCAAGTCCGCTTTATAATTGCTGGCGAATTCATTGCGGGTGTCTTTCAAAATATCGCATAAGCGGTGGTTAACTAAGGTTATAGCAGCTGTTATTAATAGTGCCTTGGTGATAACCAAGAGAAAATATTTTCCTATTCTGCTTGCATTCAGGTGTACGCGGCATTCGAAGGCGCCTACCTTGCAGCCATAACGCCAAGTTGGAATTTCGAGATTTGCCTTTTGCTGGTTTCTCAAGAAAACAATAACGAAAATAACATCACTGCCTACTTTAACAACGGAACTTTTGGGTGAGTATTTAGATCATTTTGTTGTTTTTATAATGTGCAGTGCCTTGGGCTCAAACGTCGGCTCTTAGGTCACCTATAAGGTTCCGATAACGCGCACGAATAATCCCTTCATAACCTGCTTTCAGTAGAGACATATTCCACAATTTTCTCCTGTCAGCCGTCCGATAGTCAGCTGCTCACCAGCCGCAAACATTATAATCTTCCAGTGCCTTTTCTTACGATATGCTGTTTGTAAGACCGGAACAGTTTAACTTCAGGCCAATTCGTGCCTGGAGTCCGTCAGAACACGGCGCAGCAATGCGGACAGGAAGCAAATGCTAGGATAAGCAGGGTAAAGGTGTCAAGGAGCGAAGGAGTCGACTAGCAGGTGTGGGTAGTACGCGTCACGCCGCACATACCGCAAGTCAAGTTAATAGCGAGTGAAAATTACCACTTCGCTGTGTCATCAGTCTTCGCGTTTTAATTGCGAAAGTGCGGAATTTTAGTGGGGTGAATTTGCAAGCGAACGTTTTGCGACATTCTTGGGATTTAACAAAGGTGCAATTTACGCGGCCAGCCGAACAGTGCCACGCGCATTAAAAACTCCTTCGTAACCTTTAACGCCGGTTCCTTCATAAACTGCCACTTCTAAAAGGCGTATCATGTGGGTTTCTTTTTCATTCAGAGAGCCTGCTTTATTTGAGCAAGCTTTGTCTCCAAAAGCAACTGAAAATACAATAATACAATAACATATTTCTGTAGTCAGTGACACATTTGGTCAACAAACAAGTTGCCCAATTGTGCTTCTAACGACAAAAATTGTCTTGCTTCTTTCAGGTCCCAACGTACAGAGACCTATACGTTTACAGGTGCGCCCGATGTGGTCAACATGACTTTGGACAGTGGTAAGGGCAGCTGCTTTGTTTCGTGAGCTCCGGAAAGGGTCATGAAGCAAACCAATCCTTATAGGTTATTTCTGTTCCAGGTCTAGAATTGCGTTTATAATATAGTGTGGGTGTGGGGTCAGACACGCCACTGCGCCTGACAAAGTTTTGTCATATTACCCTAATAGCTTAAGGACGAAACATGGCAGATGTACTATACAGGTCACAAAAAATGCAATCACTGCGGGTTTGATTATGTACTAATGAAAATAAAGTAATTCACTAGTCCTCGCTAGCGTGTTTGACAAAATAGGAGCCATTCTATTATGCCGAAGTGTATGACTGGCAAAACATTGTAGCGCACAACGTTCAGGTGCCACAGAATTTAGGAAAAATGTTATAAGCACAGTTTATTTTGATGACACGCGCCCTAACCTTTTCTATCAGTCCCCCTGAATGCACTCCGCCCTATTGAACAAGGGAGCATTGAGATTCTTTCACTGCGGTAGTGCACGAGACGCTGGATTCCCCATCCCTGAGCTTGGACTTGCCATTTCTCCTATGATTTTTTTCGTGTTACATGTGTATGGAGAACCGTTAAGATCAGCAAACCGCATTTCCTGCCTGTGTGAATGGGCCAAGATCTCCAAAACATTTATCGGAACCTGTACTCAGAAACCTAAGTTGGAGAGTTGACCAAACCCGCGCATAAATGAAAGGTATGTTTAACATATACACAAAAACCGTTGTCTGTAATGTGGGTAAAGCGGTTCTTGAAAAGGCGAATGAACGATCTTGTCAGTGCTGGCGAGAACAGTAAGAATGCAAATCAGGGAAGCACTCACCTCTATTTGGAATCACAGGTGCCTCTGTCAATAAAAAGTAAAGTGTACACCAGTCCGTCAATCCGGTGATCATTTATGAGGCGCAATGTGAGAAACCTGTCAAGCACTTTGAAATAAAATTGTAGGTCACTTAAACTAAGCACAGAAGAAGAACGGCGGAAGAACTCGTGCTGATAAGAAATGGATGTTTTGTACTTTAAACCAACATCTGATGCCATGAGCTCCGGTTAGCAGTAGGAGTGGCGTTCAGTTGCGCAAATACAGTGACTATATTACAACTTCTGTACCTTCACAATTTGAAAATGGACTCTGAGAGACGTCACTAGAAGTTAAGGAAGACAGGTGACGATATTGTTGTATGAGGAAACGAATTTTCGGGTAAAAATAATTGAGGCGGTAGCGAATAGGAGTGGTTGGAAGCTATAAAGAGAGGCACTCATTTTGCTGTGGATATTGGCAGTCGGATAATGGAAAGGGATTATCTGTTGCTCTTTGTGGTGCTACCCATGTTATTGAGCGCCACTCACAATTATTACAGAAAACCATTTTTTTCTCCAAGAAATGCGATCGCCACTGTTTCCGGCGCACCAAAGAACGCAGCTCGAAACACCAGCAGAAAAATGTGTAATAAGTGATCCCATTATTTAACGCGTTTTTATTTCTCCGTGTGGCTCATGATGGCAATACAAGCAAATGCTCCGGAAATCATTGTCTCTTCTCAATGCTATTTGCAGACCCCAGCCTGATTTACCAATACCAGATGCTTTATGCCGACCTCGAAGCCTGTTTTATAGTGAATATCACACCTGCAGACGCTGGTAAGAAACGTTTACGGCACAAAAGCCAGGGTGGTTGGAGCTTTGCTGTTAGATATTGATGCTCCCTTGATAGATAGGAGATACATAATATCGATTGAGCATAATTGACGTTTATACACTTGCCAGCGATGTAGGAGTGGCTTGTGATATATAACACAGCAAGGTGAAAAACTGAGTCAGCTGTTAATGCAATTTTGTCATCGCAACTGGAGACGGAAAGAAGAGAGATGCAAACTAACAAGCTGTAACTAACATCAGAAAAGTGTATTAGAAACCACGCATGATTGCACATGACGTCAGCCGCCTAATATTGTTGAGCCTACGATTTATTCATAGATTTATGGTGCAATCTCGGGAAAGACAGTAGGGGGAACAAGGAGGAAGCGGTGTTAGGGCGAAGGACATCGTCCACTAACACGCCGTAAACATTACTTGGAGACACCGATGGCCGCAGGCGTCTTGGCGGTAATGCAGTACTGTCACATCAGATTCGTTCAGCGCAGATTCTGGGTTATTTAAACTATGATAGCAAATGCGGGTGTCCTCCAGGGTCATGACGTGATAGCAGGTTCCAGATTGGGACCTTTTATGGGATTGACACCCAGGTTCGGACCCTTTCCGTTCGTGTGTTCGGGTAGGTAAATAGAACACCTGTAAACTGACGCTCCGCAGCGCAGGCCCTCTACCATGGCAAGAAAAGAGGGCAGGGATGACGAACTCACTGGTACAAGGGCTTGTCTTTGGCGTTGGAGCCCTCCTTCGTAGCAATTCACGTTGTCCAAGAAATCTTGTGATTATGGCGGGCGATGACAGGGCTGGAACACTCAGCCTCAGGGCGCCATTGCAGGCAGAGCAAGTAGTCTGCCTGCAATGTTTTCTCACTGCTAAATTCTGGACACAATAAATTTTATTATAGCTAGCAATGCGAATGGGGAATGACTTGGGCAACTGCAATTACGACCGCAAAAATCCGCAGATGGCTGCGGTACAAGCGAAACGTGGGGCTAATTTATGAAGCTATCTAACGAGCTTCAGCGCTGCATGTTTAGGTCAAGGCATAAAAGTTGCCATGTATCTGCTTGGTTTGATGCAAATACCATCGCAAGACAATAGTCTTCACCCGCTTTTCTCATGTGACCCTTCTTCTATCTTCCTATCGTAGAGCACGTGTCCCTCGTGCGGGGTGAAAGCGAATTTTTTTTCGTCAATTTGTTTCAATTTTCTCTCCGTTAGCCCTGATTGTGCACCGCTAAAAATAGGTTGGCCATAAAATTTTCGGGAACTGTGAAGCGTGAGACGGGGATCGTAAGCCAGGACAGAGCCCGAGCCTGAGAGCGTTAACTCGGGATCATCTAGCTTAGAAGGGAAACCGCAGTACGGGAGGAGGCTTTGAGAAAGGGACGTAGGGTGCAATACCAGCCACTCTGAGAGGTTAAGGTACAGCTCGGACCGAGCAGCATGATTCCGGCGGCGGCTAGCCAGCGGAACCATTTTAGAGGATATGCCCTAGGGGCAGCAGAGCGGTGACCGGCCGGGCCGCCAAAAAGTTCAACTGAAAGTTCAACAGCCGAGCACCAGGAAGGTAAAGATGACGCGAGAGTGGAACCAGCTACGGCCGCAAAGTTTAAGTGAAAGTTCAAGAGCAAAGCACGAGAAGGTACAATTAGGCTTCTTTGCTTTATTTTTATTGGACATCGTCTAAGAGGGAGCCGAGGCCAAAGGGGAAGATCGCCTGCTGGGTTCCAGACGCCTTTACAAGTTTCACAGCCTGACAAAAGTATGTAGGTTCAAACAGCTGGCTCAGTGCACGACATGGTAACTTGTTGAACATAGCAAAGGAAGTTCAATAGAATATAAGAGTAAAACACAAAACAGGGGCTTATATTTTTAAGAAAATGAAGTACAATACTTCTACTACAACACACCAGTGTACATAGATGAAGCGTTTAAAACGTGTCTATCCGTGCAATGTAACCTAATGCCGAACGTGGTCAGGCAACAGTAAACCGCAAGAAAGCACATCCGGCGGGCAGTGTAAAGTAGGGTATAGACTTGCATTTCTGAAAAGCTGATTGTGCTTTGTCAATTAAATACACCATAAAAAGGGTGTCCTAAAGGTAAGTTGCGGTTTCGAATATTCGCCCCTGAAACCGCCGAATAGTTCATGGAAATTGTTTGCTATTGTACCCGTAGTGCAGATTCCCTAGCTTCATAAGGGATTGTTTGGTTATTATAATTAGTTCGAATTCTAGGCGGGAGTACTAGGGGCTTGCGTATTGGGTATGAGGGTAGATTTCGCGGTCAGTACGTTATGTAGGCGGTTTCTCTGAATATGTTGTTAGAGCTTGATTTGAGTTATTCCGCTTTAGGCATGCTTTATTTCGCAAAAACTGGGTTTGTTTTTACATCTCGTCTGTTCTCCTGGTACTTCTCACATAAGCCGAGCATTTTTTCTGCAAACTAGTCAAGCTACTGCAGTTTTAGGCTGTCGTGGTCACCCATATTATTATCTCATACCTTAATCTACAGCGAAAAGGGAAAAAGAAAAGCGTTGGTTTCCCCCACGTGGGTATGAAATCTTGTATTCGGTATATGCTTCCCTTTACTTGTAATCACTCAGCTGTAAGTTGATTGACGTGAAACGACCATGACAGTTCGCCAGACAACTAAACACCAAGAATTTCTTGTTGAACCGTTATTTCCGGGAAGTCAGCATCATGCGTTAGTTTATTAGACTTCAATCTCGCTTACTTGCAGGCATAACTGTGATGCACTCTGTTTTATTAATAATAAGGCTTAGGTCATTCGTTTCTAGCCACTGCGACAGCCTCGTTAAAAACGCGTTCGGTTGTTTTTGTACGCCTACTGCTGCCTTTCAGTAAAAAAATACGTTTGCATATTCGCCGTACATTGTCATGTCAGAAGGACCGTTAAAATCAATAAAGTTGTTTTGGTATATAAAAAATAGGTGTCTTTCAAATGAAACCTTCGGGGACTCCAAACCGAACCTTCGTTTTAATGGAGGATATATTGCTGATAGATACGTCTTGATAAGTATTTGCCCCATATTATTTTATTTATTTCAGCGCTACACATCTATGCCATAAATTTGAATCTTTAATTTTTACATGTGCTACTGCACTGTATTGAATGCTTTTCTTAGGCCTAAGAATAGACTGAGTGTCAGCAGTTTGTGTTCAACGTTCTCTGAATTTTTTTTTTTTTGAAGTCGATCAGTGCCATTTGCGTGGATTTATGTTTTTGGCAATAATATTGCGCCTGAGTTATTGTTTGCAGTTTTTGAGAAAACGACAAGTGTCTGTGAATAATAATACTTCAAAATATTTTTGAGAAAAACCGGTAGGACCGAGATTGATAGGTAGTTATACATTTTCACCTACCCTCCTTCCTTATACACGTGCCTAGCTTCAGCTGCTTTTATTTAGTCGGAAAATTCTCCTATTTCAAGAATACTGTTTATTAGGTGGGACAACCTCGGGTTCGTAATGCGGGCAGCATATTTGAGGAGAAAGCCTTTAATACCGGCCCTACTAGCGGCTGAATCATTGCCAAATTACGATTATTTTATGAATTTCACAAGCTATAAACGGCACGAGCATGAGTGGCTTCGATAGCGTACCGATTTTTGCATTACCGAAAGCTCACGACTAAACGTCGTGAGCGTTCGGTAATGCAAAAATATTTCCCTACGTTAACAAGGTGGCGATTTATCGTGTCTACAAGTTTCTGTCCTAGTACACGTGGCTTCTTTATGACAATTTCTGTCACAGAAGGTTCCGTTGACTGCCGGTTCAATAACTGGTTCAGAGCAGCCGACATTTCCGTTAGGTATTCATCAATCCTCCTTAATTTATTAGATGCGACGCATATCTTGCTCTCGGGCTTTGTCCTTCCTGTGTTGTCGTCGCGGCGTTCGTCCGCATCCCTCCTCCGTTCTTCTCTCCCACAGCTGTGTGCAACACTCTCACTCCGGCTCATTAGCATACCAGAGCTGGCGTGCTTGTTTGGCGTGAGCTTCGCTGCGTTAACAACTGCTCCGGTGCGCGCAAGTGCGCGCATGCGCGACTCTCCTCCGTTGTTTCCTCTCTTTTAATCTCTGTGAATATAAAGCGGGTATCGCGACGCGGCGGTTCAGTCAAGCGCTCGCTCTCGCAGTGACCTTGCTTTGACTGCTTCGTGCTTGACTACGTCGTGCTTGACTTGATTCTTCTGATGAAGACGTGATGGAAGGGACGGTCCCTTCAGTGAGTGGGCTGACACATTCCAATATCATACGCCCATCTTCCCGCGTATGAGAACACTGGCATGTGATGGAAATGCATCATACGCGTTCACAACACGTTTCACTCGATTTAGAGAATCAACCCAACGGAAACACCAATTAAACCCCCCGATGCGTCGCATCACATCAGGGTTCCCTCGCGGAAAGATGGGCGTAATTTTTGATAAAAGTCGCAGTTCACTTACGCAGGTTTGAATTTGCTTTTTGCTTTACTGCTTATACTACAACAGTAACACAACGTCGCGTTTCTGTATAAAATACGGGTATTTGCGGTCTTTCTCTTTTATTATTTAAACAGGCCTAGTGTTAACCAAGGTTTTATAATCCCTGTAGGCTTGAAGTCGAACAGTTGAAGTGGAACAGCTGCGTTATAGCATCTTTCATCCAGTTTGAGTAGGTTTGGTACGCAGTGTTCTCTTTGTCTTATCGCAAATTTTTATCTCGAGTCTGCTTTTCCGAAAGCAAAAAAAAATGATTCAAAAATTTATCTGTAATGAGCCTAAGCATTAGCCAGATTGTTTTTTTTTCTACCATGCATTTTAGTCGCCAAAGACCAGATGCTAAAGATCAGAAAATGATTCCTGAGGTCGTTGGGTATCACACTAGCAGGAAGATTATTGTTTTGTATTTTTCTGACGCACACACCGAGAAGACTTGGCATAGTGCTAGTGATCCTGGTCCTTAGTGAATACTGTTTGTGAATTCCTTCACCGGCGGGGCACCTGATAGCCAGTTTATATCGCCTAAAATGGTGAATATTAGAGTTAGAGTTCCAAAAAAATAAAGTGTTTTCAACAATACTTATGAACTCGCAAACGATACCAGCTGCCTGGTGGTATGTAGCACCAATTACAACATTCACATCCCCACAAACAAGCGACCGACGTTATTATTTATACTTCAATATTTATCAAGACTTTTACGCTGCAATTCAGTTTTAAGGTTGTAGCTATGCCGCCTCCTCTTGTTTTCTCTGTATAACGTTGTGCTTTTATAGCCGTCGAATTGTGGTGCAGTGTCGACTTTTTTAGACAAGATTCGGTAACGACTCCGGCAATGAATTTAAATACGACCGAGTTCGACAAAAGACTTAGCTCGTCTGTTCTATTTTTGAATTTTCTTTTCATGAGGCGTGGCAAAGAAAGTAGTCCTTTTGCTGTTGGAAACTGCTCGTTAAACTATATGCATTTGTAATAGCGGAAGTCACCTTCCGCAAGTTCTATTTTTTTCTGATAGCTTCTGGTTCAGTTCCTCAAATGCTTGCCCAGGTAAACATATCACATTCATGCCATTCAGATGGAAAACCTATTTTCATCTCGTTGTGCAAAAATGTTCCCAACCGATGTCCACACGAACTTCCATCCTGCTTTCTTTTTGTGCGCCCTTCCTGCACCCAGCATCTTCTTGTCTGCGCTCATTTATATAAACAGCCGCGCTGTCGCCACCGTAGTCGAGATCTGTGGTGGTGATGGTTTGGTTTCTGTATTTTTAAAGCAAATCTGTTAGCCTCTCGTTAGTCGGGCAATTTCGTGTCTTAAGCAGAAAACTCTGCAGGACCCAGCAGTTCTCGCCCAAGACGCCGAACGCATGCGTCAGGAACCAGAGTCTCCCACCAGGGAAGCGGAGTGCAAGCGACAACCCCCAGAGACAACAAGCAACATTTCATACCCTGCCCCGTCAGCATGTGTACTGGCTTACAACAGCTGCGCTGGGCACCCACTTTCGCAGCGCGGGATGGGGTCTACTTTTTAAGCACCTTACCCTTCATAGAACGCTGCCCAAAATGAACTATATTGTCGTTTCTAGAAGACTGAACATAGGGACACGGGGACACATGTCGATGTCGGTGTCCGCAATGGGCTCACACACATACGTTCCTGTCCCTGTGATGACGCCATATCGTCACCTTCCTCTCGCGCTCACTTCGGTTTTAGACCTCTGGCACTTTTAGACCTCTGGCACTTTTTTTTAAACCTCTGGCACTTCTTCAGGGTGCTTCTGGTTTTCTGCCGTTGCATAATCGTTATCTTTCGACAGGGGCTACACTTTCTTTCGAAGCCCGTTTAGCTTATTTTTAATCTCACTGACACAATCCCAAATGTCATTGCAGAATTAAGATATTTTAAGTATGCGCTGGTTAGCCCTAAGCTCCAGTTTTAAATTTTTTGTTGCGTTGATAATGTCTTCTCTCCTTCTGACCAAGCCACACACAGCGCCGAGATTAGTAGAACACAATCAGACCCACAAAAGAACCACACTCAAATTGAACAGAAATCCAAATATTGGTGCGCTCAACAGTAGTGTTCAGAAAACTTTAATAAAATGCCTCGCAAAATCATCTGCTGCTGCGAAGAACGCATTGTTAGACGATGTGAGACGTGCAATGCTGGCGAAATGAAGTCAGGTTCTGTGAACGGTGTCTTCTTATACCCGCTGAAGGCGAAAGATGCGCTCCGTACTATTCATGTAGGTCACGTGCCCATGCTTTCCACGAGTTGGTACGGGGTGATGAAGAAGTGGAACGTGGCCGCTCGTGCCTGTTGCTAATGGACTGGTAATCTGTTGAGCGGAAGTAACTTCGAGTGTGTCAAAATCCGTGAATAGCGCGTGGTAAGGAAATGGTCGAAGCGCACTGCTGCCAAAGTCCTCAGCATCCCCCACGATTCCTTGTAGCATTTAATTATTTTGCCTCTGTGCGACACTGTTTTAGCGAAGTTGTATATGTCAAATCACACCAGTTCTCTTTCTGTGAAGTAGTTTTACTCTACACCACTTTCGCGCTCCTGTTCGGGGCAACGGGCACCTCTTTCACGTTTTATACAACTTGCCACCCCCCATGCGTCTTCGAAAAGCTGCTCTTTCGGCTGATAAAGCCCTAGTGCCGTTATTATCCGTTCCACTTATACCTTAGTATGGGAAGAACGTGGGTCGTTCACCCAAAGGAAGAAAGTAGACTTTTGTAGGAGCGTTAACGGGCATAGAAGTGCAAATATGGCAGAAAAACAATGGAAAGCCGCTACCGGAAACAGTGCCGCCACCGCCATTGCCGCCTCAAGTACCACCTCGTCGCTTCCACGATGTAGAGCCGCTTCCCCGCTCCGAACGGTGACATGAAGCCAATATATATTGCGCAGCTTGAAGTGCTTTTGAAACGACATTTTTAGCCTTGTATGTTATGTCTAAACCAGCTGAGAGCACCGCTTGCTGGTTTGTGCGTGCACGGCTGAAAAGAGGAAGGCGAGAGCGTGCACGCGCACCGAAGCTTCATTCCCTCACCGATCACATGCCTGTTGCGCTAGTGGGATAACAAGATATGAACGTCTTGAATGGTTCTAGCAAGTAAAGATGAATAAGCCTATTGGGCATATTCTCACAAGTATGAAGCTCGGATCAGCGTCATAATACAGCAAGAAATGCCACTACATCACCCAGGATAGCATTAGGTGTGGACACGGGGTTTGGGAACATTGTTATGGGAAGATTGAGACCTGTTATGGGAAGATTGGGACCTGTTATTGGACCTGTTATGGGAGCTGTTATGGGAAGATTGAGGAAACAGTGGAGCTGATGATCTTATGTGTTTCGAGACTCTACATGTGTGTATATACACCTACCCACTCGCCACATACTCACACACACACGCACGCACACACTCATGTTCACACACAGACGCGCACACACACACACGCGCGCACACACAAGTACGCATGCACACAGACACACAGGCCACCCGTACACACTTGCATGTGCATAGGAATAGGCATGCGTGTCTGTCTTTATGCAAACTATTCGCCGCAGCATGCATCTGCCTCGCATGACCCTGTTGTAATGCGTCACCGACGCGTATAAATGTAGTAAACAATTGTGTTGAAATGCATGCCTGGATAATGCAGGCTGCCGACTCTGGATATTCGATGAAGCAACGAGTGGCCAGATCACAGCATGCAGGGAGGCCCATGCTCAGGCCTGCCAAGGGACTGTATACGACACCTGGGACGAAGACTCGTGTGATAGACATCTGCAGTCTGCCTAATGCTTTGAGCAATGACGTTTTTCTTTATTATAACGAGACTTTTGGTTTCAGGGGACCTGGCGAAAGACCGATCTAGGGTTTGGTAAAATTTTAACCCTGTATTGTATTAACCTCGAACAAATAAAAATATTACTATGTATTATTATTATTATATTTATATTTGCCTTTGCAGAAGTTCGACGAACTTCTCAAGCTTCACGGAACAAGTTCTCCCTGCCGTAGTTGGTGTAACCCAGCTTGATGCTGTCTACTCTTCAATGAGCAAAGCCTTCGACGTAGTGAACCACTCGTTGCTGCTTTGCAAGCTCGTTCTCGAAGATGTCGACACTGCTGTTTTTGTGTGGCTTATATCTTGCGGTTTTAGGGAGTGAAATCGCTATGGGACTATTCAAAGTTCAACGTCACCAAAATACAGAGCAACCATTGCCGTCGTCGTCATCATCAGTATCATCACCATCCTGTGAATATTCACTGGCCTGCCAGTCATGCAGAAGTTTTAGCGGCAAGTTCGGAAACTCCTGTGAGGTGCAACAGCCGGGTCTCCGACGAAGTAAGAGAGGCCACCAACACTGCTGTTTATCCAGCCGTGCACCGCTTGTTCAAGCAGCACCAATTTTTTTTCTTTGGAGGAGAATCCCTCAATACCCAGCATGCCAGAAACTGTGTTGCAGAGATATGAGAGCGCTGTCGCGCAGTTGGCCGAGGTGTTGTGGCCCTCACCACAGACATAGGAGCTTTAGCCACGGTATGAACTTACCCTAAGGAGAGCTGTCATTACCACGTGCAAAACAAATCTTGCACAGTACAGGCTGAAAAGAAGTAATTGTGAATTGCACGATTAGGTGAAACTGGGAAATAAAAACAACGTAGACTCCCCGCAGTATATTTCATGTTTCGCAAGGGAACAAGTGTCACGCTTTCACTAATATAAGTCTCACACTTATAATAGTGGACTTTGTCTAGCGGTTACCCTCATCAACACCCCAAGCTACTGCAGCCTTCCAACAGTTTAGGTAACATCAAAAACAGCTTACACGATTGCTGCCTGCACTGATGGTGCCTCACTCAAGGCTTCCCGACATTTGTGCATGCTTCAAATTAGAGGCTTTACTGAAAACCCAACATGTGAGGCAAGAAAATATTTATAAGCGCAGATCTATGGGTATTTCAGATATAGCGTGACTTCTTTCCTCGTGTGGCGAAGTCCTAACTCAAAGACACTTTTCCTTGCTTGCCTATTATTATGTTCCAAAGCTGCTTCCTTCCTTGTACAAAAGTCTGTGCAATTCTCCCCCTGTACAAAAGTATGTGCACTGCTCGTATTTTGCACCAAAACCACTACACTGCCTTGAATGCCGTTTGGACATGCGCCTGCTCCCAAAAAGAGTTTTTGCAAATTCAACGTAACTGATTTTGGTGCCCTAAAATGGACTTTATTGTTTTTCTGTGCACATAAAATATAATGTACCTCATTTCACTTGCACTGCCTTTATTCAGTAAGGCTCGAGCAAGACTGCAATTTGAGTGGCCAATTTAAACAATTTTGTGTATTCAACAATTCTTTTTAATGGCCAGTTTTAGCGAACGTGGTTTGCAAGTACATACCTCCTCGACAATGTAAACTGGAAGCAAAAAAATTCACGTGCAACTAATGCAGAGCATACGGCTGTATAAAGCCATACTTTAGGTGACCTTACGAAGTTCCGCAGCTGTTTTATTATCCTATTAGAGCATTAGGACACGACACTCCTTGAAATAATAATAAATTACACAGTTCCGCTATTTGTATTGGCGTCTAACGGTTCCCCACTCTACATGGCAGCATTGCTGACATTCATAGTTCTTGGCGAAAAAGATATGTACTATGTTCACGTGAAAGAAACCTGTGAAAGAAGTGATAAACTGATCTACCTCTAGGCAGTTGAAATAGAAAACAACAAGCACAGTGTTCCGTCATTGTTTATGGTCGCTTCCTCGCATCGAAAAAGAAATGAACTTAACTTTTTCAATTCCAGATCTCCTTTGTTCAAAATACTACTTATTGAACCAAATAGGCGCCCACGTGACCTCCCTCGTGGCCAGTTTGTCAAAATAGATAGTATGGATCACTGTTTCAAGGCAATTTTCTTTCGTTGGAAAAAATTTTTAGAGGCTAAAAGCCGAATGGAATTAGTTTACAGTAGACCGCGTTATAACGAAGTCCTTGGAACAAAAACTGACTTCAATATAAGTGACACTTACGTCAAAAGCAGGCACTTATACAGTGCAGTAAGGGGTGCAATACCAGCCAAACCAAGATTTCACATGGAACATTTTAAACGATTTCTATAGAAGTAGTATTATGTTGCGTGATTCATCTGCAACCATGCAACAACAGTGTTCTCAGAGGTGGCGTATTCAAAATTGCATGATCTAACACCGATGCAAAATTGAAAAAATTTGGAGAGCTCCTGTGCAGGTAGGTGAACTGCTACAGTTCAGGTTGTCGAGCTCCCGTTCAGGTAGTGAGGTTCAGGTAGTTGAAGTCAGTCCGGTTCAGGTAGCTCGAGTAGCTTGATTTTTGTTAAAAGCTTGTGCTTTTGAGGGAGACGATTTTAGCTTTCGCGTTATGCTTAGAAGGCTGATGATTACGGTATTTCGCTTGAGCTTAAAACACAACGCTGGAATTTCTTAACCTAAAAGGCACATATTTTTCTGCAAAAAGTATTTGCAAATTCTGTAATAATTGTCCACAGACTCAATTGGTTGCTTTGTGGTGTACGCTTGCTTTTGTGCGAATATAGCGCGAATTAAAGCACTGGTGCAGCAGCTTATATCAGTTATTCTCATTCGATATGATAGAAACAAAGTCACGCTCTCTAATTAGTTTGCCCAACATATTTAATGCTTGCAAAACAATATCAACTACTTAAAGAACCGAATGTGAAAGGGACAAAAATACCTCAGTTTTGTTATAAATTATCAAAATAATTGTGCACATGCATGCACACGGTGACGATCTAGGCTAAACAAAACCTAAAACCTTGATATTTAAGATCATATATTTCCCAAGGCACTTTTACAACACACGGAATGCAGCGAAACCGGAACTACCACAAGGTAGCATGAAAACATTCTTACCAACTTTTCATCCCTCAGCTAACAAATGAACGCTTGAGCATGCATCCTTACGACGAGGCAATGCATAATTCAAGCGAAAAGCAAATAGTCACATAGTGACCACTACAAACACGGCCAAAATATTGCGGGGGTGTGGTTTAACCAGCCGTATTTTGTAGTTAGTGAAGCTGCGTGAGCCTCAGCACTGCTTAAGCCCTGGAAACAGTGCTAAAACACTGCGCCATATTACCGTGTAACGGCAACGTTTGTGGCACAAATCAAGGGCCTCAGACAGGTCATTTTCTTGGAGGAGCAAGAGCTGACAGCTAAACAGCTGGGGCGATCCCATGATTCAAAGCCGGGCGCGCAGAGGCATAGTGTTACTTGGACACTCTAATTTGCACACGCAAATCATTGAATTTCGTCGCAACCCCCATTTATAATCCGCTGTAACACAGAAAGCAAAGCAATTTTCGGCAGCAGCGCCACCGTGACTCTACATATACATTAAGCCCACTGAGTACTTCGGCCCATAATGAGCCCCGGAAATATCAAGTATCCATTGCATCGGGCAGTAGCACAGAGATTGGTTATGGGCAAGGAAATAGCTTCGCATAGCTACGTTTTCTGGCAGCGCTGGGAGAGGATCCTGAAGTACCTCGACGCAGGCATGTTTACGATGTCTTCCGCCGGAACCCCGAGCCCTGGAGGCGACGGCGTACATTCCCTATGGCCGCTGCTTATATATGACGAAACAAGTTAATTTTAATGACGTTGCGCGTAAATATGGCCTGGGGACAACACTTCTACGAGATGTATTTCGTAACTGTTACCTCATCGCAGTATAGGCTTTGCCCCAGTACCGAAGCCTTTTGTATATAGAAGACTGTCACAGGCTAGAGAGTTTTATATGCACTCTTTTGCTTTTGCGACACCCCGCATAAGACGCGTCCAAGATCTCGGGCCCCTATCACAAGTATCGCAAGTGGCCAGAAAGAAAGCTACAGCTAGCCCTTGGCCTGCAGTGGGCCTCAAGTGTACATTGTCATTCCAAAGGTAAAACGCAGACTGCGACAGGCGCCTTCACAAACCGGCCGAACCATCCCGCATATCTCTTGACCATATAAAAAATAAGCAACGTTTTCGTCTTAAAAGCACCAAAGATGTTCCCTACACCATGGTTGTTTTTTTTATTTTTGTAGCAATTTCTCTAGCTGAACAAACCATAATAGTGCCACAAGTTAGCCGCCTCTGGGCTATTAGCCACCCAACTGGTGTCGAAAGTTGATTTGAAAAGCCAGAGTTTTCTTACTAAAATACCACTGAGTACCCTAACAAGCTCCATCTGAAGTAGAATACGATTACGGGACGTATTACTCTGATCACACCTCACCGATAAACTTCCTAATGAAGCAACGCATGCGAAAACGCCACGCCAGTAGCGCTACATGCGCCTCAGGACCTAGAATGTACATGCATCAATACTGACGTTGCCTTATGATTAGTTTTAAAGTAAACTTGGAGATTTCGTTCACAATTGAGCACAGAGAGTGTGCGAGGAGAACAAAGTCCACAGTTTATTACCAGAAAAACGAACTGCGACGTTTATTTATCGCATTTCTGGGCACAGATGCGTGTTGTCATGCAACTAGTGCTTTTTTTTTTTTTTTTTTTTTTTAGGCCTGACCATTTGGCCGCGTATCTTTTTCCTTTTTGAAAGGGTTGTATTTAAGACGAACTTAACAATTGAGTTTATTTGGGACCAGTTGGTTTCTTCACCAAAAAAGCGAAGAGGGGGAAGAAGTAAAAAAAGCGCTTTGTGCCCGTACTTCTGTCCGTCTTCGTTTTTTTTTGTGTGAAGTCAAAAGACGATAGTCTTTGTACATATTTGCCAAGGAAATGCGCCCTTTGCTTTCCCGCTCACCTCTCATGCTGTTCCTGTTCCGTCGCGCTCATCCCAAGGTAAACATACTAAATGTTTGCTCAAGGCGGTTTCAATTTACCGCGTTCCATAGCTACAGGCGGGGTTCCTCGATGCCAGCGCTGCAGTACCGCGGAGACGCGCGTGAATCGAGGCTGCCGACTTCAAGGTTTATAGAACCGCGATGCCGTGCTCCACGTGCGTTCCAAGCAGAACGTGAAACCTATCTAGTGGAACCTTTCTTTGCTGTTGCCGCTTGATTTCACATATGCCACCAGGAGGTGGCGCGGGCAACGGCAGGCGGCGGTTTTCTGCAGTAGATGTAGTACATCATTTGCTATAAATAAAACAAGAATTCAGGAATTTGTTAATAAAGGAGCACTGTAATTATCTCTTGTGTACTAATTCGCCGTCTTATAATTGCATAATGTCTTGTTCTTGTTCAAAAAAGTTGACAAGTATGAACATATAAACCGGGCTTAGACGTTTAAATTTGGCTGTGAGTATATAAGACTATTGCGCAGTAACCTTTTTACTTTGGCCGGGTGGCTGAATCGAGTTACAGACAGACAGACGGAGAGACAGACAAACCAAAGTTTCTGGGTTATAGTAGCCCAAGAAAGACTATCGTCTTTAATAAAACGACGGTTCATTCTCTTCCCTCGGCAGTTGAGCTAGACGGTTCTACACCGGCGAAAGGGCCGATTTTCTAAGTCTAGGTGCTTCTTTCAGAGGTTCTGGTGACGGGTGGGTCACGACTGCCACTAGCTGCCCTCAGCAACGGTCGTGGGCGCCATCGTCCAGAGGTGTGCCTGAAGACGGTTACTTCACAGTGCCACCCACGGCTGGAGCCGTGCGGGGGTAGCACATTGCCACAAGCGCTCTGCTTATACCCGGAAATCCTAGCAGAAAAGCTCAGAGGGCTTCCTAGCCGTGGTGTCCAGTAAAGTCCTCGGCGGCTTTATCTCGTCGGAAAAAGTCTCCCCGGGCTGCAGCGCGCACCTTGGCTAGCTAGGGCGCACACCTTGAATACATAAACTCCGCATTGTCTGGTCCCCTTTGTTTCCCCTGCACGATGTGCCTGGTGACATTGATCATTATATTACGAACTGTTTTGAAACAACTCTATCTCGACGAACAGTTTTCGTGATCTCCTGGAGCTAGGCGATCGCCGTTGCTGGCTCGGAAGACATTACGTAATCAAGGGGCCACTGGATTGTTGGAAAAGAGGTGTGTCCTTTTTTGGTGGAATATTTATGGTCAACAAGACTAAGTGATGACTGGTGACCCTCCGCGCTCCTGACACGATAACGGGGAAGATTAGGCAGAGCAATTGACGGCGATTTTTGTGCAAGGGTAACTCCGCCTCATCAAACAATACATACCAATGCTACTACCAAACTGAATTCTGCAGAGCCAATTCAGTAACCACGTGTCTCTATTCTTCGTTCTGAAGGTCAACAAGTCGAAAACAACAAAGTTTTCGACCTGTTGAAACGCGGAAGCGAACCATACCGACGTACCAAACAAAATTTTATAAACCTAATACGAACTATACAAGCACCACGAACATTTATAGAATAGTGCGCCAATGCGTATGCGGTGTATCCACGTGTTCAAAAGCAAGCAGAGGTAGCCAGGGGCACGTGCAAGGAACAAGGGTACGCTGCATGAGGTGCATATTCACAAAACGGAAAACACCTGTGTGAAAACCAAACTGGGTGGGTTGCTGTGGGAAAGCAACACAAAACTCTGTATTTGGCTGGGTGAAGGAAGATAAGGTTTTCCTTTTTGTCAAAAACAGTATCCATGTTTTTCTTTCCTAATGGCTGATGCAGCTATGGCAATAAAAGCTACGGCTTAAAGCGAAGTTCAACGCGGAGTCTTCCACTGATTTCTGAGTTTGGGACTCCGGCAGCACCAGCGAAATGATCGCACGTTTGTCTCTTCTGCTTCTTTGTATCTCCATGCCAATGGCTGTGAATACGGAAACATGCGGTGGAACTGCTGGTCCACCATGTAACGCCTCGTTGGTAAGAAAACCTATGACTTGTTCCTCAGAAAAAAGGCGAGAAAGAGCTGGGTGGTCCCGAGAGGTATAGTAAATAAAGTCGTAGAAACAAAGAAGAGTTAACTTAAACACAAACCGCGCTCACCAGCAAAATGATTGTTACGGCCTGTTCAGCTTTTGCATCACTGTTTAGGAATGTATTTCGTATTTTCTTAGGTGATCTTACCGAATGCTGCGGGCATATCGGCTAGAGCGCAATAAAACCGTACTACTAGCGCAGGCTTACGATTTGCGTTGTCTTATTGCTTCTATTAATATCCAACCTTAAAGTCCGTCCAACAGAGGTGCACAGAAAGGGCGTAAACTTATAAACCTTTCGAAGTGGCCATTGATGCGTATTGAATTTGTCTATGCCTGCGTAACTTGCTTGGATGCCCTTAAACCAGAAAACTATTGTTCGCATTGCAGCCTGCGATGTCCAGCTGAGTGATAGAACAGTGATCGCACAAAGAGGAAGAGCCGCATGCCTTGCTTCTTTGCCGGGACTCAGTGGTTTCCGCCACACATTAAGGGGCAACACGCTGCCTAGTGTAATCAGCAGCCCTGCCATTTCGTTACGCTCCAAATCTCTGAAAAAGGTTTGGGTGCTCTGGGTGGTGGTAAGTCTTTTTACTGCTGCACCACCGTGTGCAGCAGTGCGCGGTAGAGCACCATCATTCCCCTTTCAAGGCTGCAAGCATGAATTCTGAACAGCCAAAATCCGCGACAGTTTTCATAGTTCCCTAGACAGAATCGATTCCAACCAGAAACGTAGTCAAAAAGGTACAAGCTTAAGCTAGTGAACTTTTTTTTAAAGAAACGTCGCTTGTAAGCGGCTGCTGCTTGGCCTTAACGTATCCCCAACTATTTTTTCGGCCTACCACCTCCCAACCGAGCTAATTGGGATCCTGCTCGTTGAGAGGATGAATAACTAAAAGATATAAAATAAGATGCAGGCACAATTTGAAGAAGTCGGCGATGGCAAGACCTTTGCAAAAAAATTGTTCCTATAAAATTGACCCAAAAGCCTACCAAAGGTCTATACGCAGCTTGCCCATACTATTCGCAGTCTACAAATGTTCGTGCTGGGCTATTGGCCGCGAGGCCCACCACTGCAGAGGCCGGCGCTGCGATCGTTTTGACGTCACTTGTAGGATCCCCGTTCCTATCTTGCTGCGTACTTCAGCACGTACTTCGTTTAGGATGCGCGTTCCAAAAATATTTTCATGTTAATTTCCGTCGTTTGAAGCTACTTCTCAGTGCGTCAAGCGCAGTTGGACCTCATCGGGACTTTATAACCGTATCAACTGTGGTACATTATCCGCAAGCAACGTGAGCGGTGTAGTGTATGCGAATGTATGCACCGAACCCGGCGTAAGCGTAAGCTGCGGCTCGTTTCCCCGATCAACAATGTATACTACGGCGATCGCCGAATGAAGTTTCTAGATTTTCTTTGTTTGTGAGAAATGTATAAAGCAGGAAATCATGAAGCGTGTATTGCTCGCAGAAACGCTCCGCACACGCACCCGCTGCGCCTGCCCGCACGGCCGACGGAGCGGCTCGAACCGACGCAGGTCGCGACAGCAAAACTTGTCGCCGCTTTTTAAAATCACCGAGGTCGTGAAAAAGTAGTTCCAAATTGATGAAAGTGGAGGTTAGTGTGGTGAAAAATTGTGCTAGGTAGTGTCATCAGCTGTGGTTTTCAAAGCGACGCTCAAATATCTGTCGCGATTTACGCCGACCGGCCGCGGAGGTCGGTCCGGCACCGCCGGCCCGTTCACGCGCGGTGTGGCGAGTGGCCGAAGGTTGGCCGAGGCCGTGGCAGGCATCTTGATCATCGATCGCTTAACATGCAATTACCGCGGATACAGAGTTCCACGTATGAGAAGGGGGTAACAGTGCGGTGATAAGTTGTGTTAGGTCGCGACGCTACGCGTTCCTAACATTCGATTGTGCACCCGAAGCCGGCGGCGAGCTTGTTGGAGAAGACCCTGTCGTCGCGCGCGCGCGTGTTGCGTTTAGGTTCCCTTAACTTCTTGGGGGCCCTGAACGCTCGGTTCTTCTATTGTAAAACTCCACATTACCGCAAATCATTAACAACGTGTTTTGCCTCGGACACAACCTCGCCTTCTGTAAGCAGTCGTGGGTTTCGAAATTGATGCTAGAGAAAGGCAGCTTCAATTCCCATGCCGAGATCATAATGACAAGTAAATATAGCCATGCCCAAACCCGCTCGAAGGCGCTGAAAACTCGCGTTCATAACATTCATACATTGCGGATAAGTTGTCGCGAAAAGTAAACATAGCCGTGCAGAGTACATGCTACGGCTGTGATCGTTAATCAAATCCGCACATAACTATAAAAACATTGTAGGGGAAATAGGCACTGCTTAAGATAAACTAGATCACAGCAGCACGTTTAAGCATGTGCGACGAAGCAATCCGATCACCGTTCGGTGTAATCACATGTGAGCGACTCGTTTCCGTCGCTGTTACAAGGTGTTCCCATACACACGCAGTCTCGAACATGTCTCGTCACACGTATTTCATAATGAATTTAAAGCTTACTTTTCTAGGTTTCAGTTGCATCGTCCTTGGCGTTAGCTGGCTGCGTAAGAGCTGTGGGATGCGATGGTAGCAACTGCCTAAACGCGGCGGTGTCGCCTGGAACGAGAGAGTCGCTAATTTTTTATCAAGGATTGTTTTGTTCGGTCTGCAGACCACTTTTTTGGGTAATTCGCCTCGAATCCACAAAGGGAGGGGGGGCGTGAGGAGACGGTGGTCACAACGAAAAAAACACGTAGTCGCATACGCACAGGAACTGTGTTGTAGCAGACGACAACACGACCCGGCGTCCTACAAGTGACGTCACTCATAGGTGGCGCCACGGGATGTCCTCGAGGCCAATTGCAAAAGCGTTACCGCACAGCTGTTATATCGCTGCTAATACTGAACCAGCGGTAGACAGGTAATAGTAAATTATTGCTTTACAGACTTTCTATAGCAAGTCGTGCTCAAAGAAACTACCTTTCGGCCCGGATTGACGGACGATAGGTGTGTATATGAGTAAATAAAATGTTGAAATAAGTAGGAGTCGACGTTTCAACGGTTACTTGTACCATGAGGTCATTGACAGCTTCTGCGAGCGTGTGGAGGAAGCAATACTTCAGCCTTACACTGGACTCCCGATTCTCGTCGGGGCGTAATGAATGGTTACGGGAGTGCTAAAAAGTCAGAATAACATGCATAGAAGTGACCGGAATGCTACGGAGGCATCTTTCACCCTGCGGAGAGCATAACCGGAGAATCTTTGGTGCTTCATTGATTGATTTGATTGATTTTAAGGTGTAACGCGCCGACGCAATGAAGGCGATGAGGCGCGCCGTAGTGGAGGCCTCCGGATTACTTTTTACCAACCGGGGATCTTTACGCGCGGCCCCTTTGTACACGCGGGAGTTTTTGCTTTTCTCATACACCAGAAAAGGGGCCGCCGCGGCCGGGAATCGAATCAGCGCCCTCGTGCTCAGCAGCCCAACGCCTGAGCCACTGAGCCACGGCAGCGGGTTTTGGTGTCTTCATCTGCTTTCGAAACAATAAGAATGGAGTAGAAAAGGCCCACCAGAGAAATGCCGCATGAAATCGGTTTCCTTTGATTTTTAATTCCCCTCTTCCGAATGCAGAGATACCCTTGCAGATCACACAAAGAGTCCCCCAAAATACAGGTACGCCTGTGTTATAACTTAAGGTATTCTTGTTGCGGTACTGAGCGATGGCAAAATCTAAATTAGCTTATGGGGTAGTACCGCAGTGTTTCTGAGCAGCGTGAAATTTTTCCTAATTTCATACCAGTTGTTACGATACTGCAAAAAGTACATCCAATTTGGGCTAGTTTTCTTCGGTCCTACACATATTTAGTCGCAGGGGGTTGAAACTGCGCTTAGTAGCATTACTTTTTATGCTCGTACCTGCGTGTGGGGAGTAGTAAGACTTACTGCTTGTGCTAGTGAGAAAGGTTTTCTTTATGTGTATTAACCAACACCAAAAAGTCTCAATTTTCCTAAAAGGGGAGAAATGGTATGAGCAGTAGCGTTTTATCCCTTTATTGCTTGTTGTGGTCTGCTCAGTAACATTTTTTTCTTGTTTTGGGATGCCTAAGGCTGACGCGCTGGCTAGAGAGGTAAAATTAAACTTCCTTCGCTTTACAAATAATGCAAGTCATACGGATTGCGGAACAAAAGTTTCAAGAAATCAATTTCTTGCCAAAATACTTATTCTCTAACTTCCGGTTGAACTCTCATAATAGAAGAACGCCAGCGTAGGTGATACCGCCAGCAATTTAATTATCGTTACCTTTTGCGTAAAGGAACAGCCCATCAGCGCTAGTGTGTTTTCACGCAATGTATAACTCGTACTGCATTTTTTGGCAATATAAAACCAGCTTCTTTTTACGCAGCGATAGAGCATGGGAGACGATGCATGATTTACGACCATGCCATCTAGTCGCAAAGAGGTGCGATTGATTTATTTGGCGTGTGTACACGGCGCCAATGACCAATCCCATGCAGGTGGAACGCCAGCGGCTCCTCCCTCCCCTATTGGTTTCGGTGGTGCGTCATGGTACCATGAGGCAATTTTTATCTATGCTACGGGACATATACCATGATTTTACTACTGAAAAGCATTGTAATACCAAGGTTTAGCCGTCCACGGCCTAAAGAAGAATCATAAGGGTTGATCACGTGCGCATGTCACTGAAGTGTTTTGCAGTGTCGTTAGCAAATTTGCGCTCTGTGACCCTCCAGTTGACACTACTGGCCGTCCCGATGAGGAAGGAGTAGGCTTTCGTGAAGGCCACTCCCAACCACAGCCTACAAAGTAAAGTAGACTGTGATCGAGTCAGCCCACACGGAAGACGACGCTGGAGTAGAGGGTCCTGGTTGTGGAGGCGCGGGTTCACAAAGTCCGGTGTATTCCATTGAGTAACGGAAGTCCTCCGCGCGAACTGACGAAGCAGCCTAGCGGCATCAGTCCTTGCAAGCGGAAGCAAGATGGTCCTTTCACTGTCATGGCCTGTCCGGGCAGCTGCATCAGCCGAGACGTTGCCGGTGATTCCAGGTTGAAGAGACAATCGACCATGTGCTTTGTTGTTGCCCCGAGTATTCATCGGAAAGACGCGTTTTGGCAGCCGAGCTCAGAAGATTGGACAATCAACAGTTCAAGCTAGAGACTATTCTAGGACAAATACCCCTACAATCGACTTCGCAGAAGGCAACAAAAGCCCTTCTGCGTTTTATGAAGGACACAGGTTTAGCTGAGAGACTCTAGTGCCCACGAAAGGACTAAAGTGTGTGCGCGACCCCCGCTCCTATCCCCCCTTTTTCGCCTGCCATCTCTTTTATCCCCTGAACACCCTTCCCCAGTGCCGAGTAGCAATCCGGGCTCTAAGCCTGGATAACCTCTCGGCCTTTCCTTTCGCTTTTCTCCTCCTCCTCCTCCTCCAGTTGAAAGTATTTAGGCCTCTATATATTTGTACAATAAAGCGTCGTCATAGAAGTTACATATATGAAGTGAAATGGCATTGCCGTCGCATTCCTATCCTAACTTTTGATGAAACACGGTTAAACACAGATGCTTATTAGAGGGGAACCAATAGCTCCTTTCCCAAATACCAATTCCAGTTAGTATTTATGTATCCTGATTGAACCCTGCCCATAATACCTTCGTCAAGACCCACCAGTATGTTGAAATGGCGGATATAAAATAAACATAAATTTGTATGATTTCTCCTTCGAGAAAAGAAAGTAGACGTTTACATTCTGGCCCATTTACCCCAGCCGTCTTGCGGATTGTAACTCAGATGTTCTTCATCGTGATGTTATGATATTATGACAATCAAGATATGAAATCAGTTCATGTTGTCTTTGCGTTCAGGTCTACTCCGCATTCCGAACCGCCTACCTTGCAGCCTTGACGCCGAATTTGACCCAGAATTGCGTTGTCTTGGTTCGCCTGGAGAACAACCACGATACAATGATTACCTACTTTAAAAACGGAACAGAAGCGTGAGCATATAAACCATTTCATGTTTCTGATGTGTTGCAGTGCCTTGCCCTGAATGCTCTGATATCCGGACACCTACTGTGTCCTGTAATACTAACGATCAATTCTTCAATATCTTCGTTCTGGAAGGAAAACATTGTATTGTGTTCAGAATTTTCGTGAATCACTCACCCGACAGTTCGCTGCACACCAGCAAGAAACATGTTGTTTATATCTTTTCACCTATTTTCTAACCACGAGGTTTTTTTTTTTTGCGGCTGTGAATAAGGCAATTTTTTTAGAAATCGTGGCATTTAAAAACGCTGAATTTCAGCGGCGCCAGCCGAACAACGTCACGCTTATTAAGCACACGTTCATTAACCTTAACACTGGTTCCTCCAAAGAATAGCAGTAAAAAAGGCCGTCAAGACTAAAAGTGAGTTGTTTTGTCCTATTCAGCTAGCCTGCTTGAATACAGCAACCTTGTTCTCCAAAAACAGCTGAAAATGCGTTGAATAGTAATCAGATATCTATTGTCGGTCCCCCCGTCGACACATTTGATCAAAACCCTGTATTTGTGTAGGCTTGCTTCTGATGACAAAACTTGTATCGATGCTTTCAGATTCGCGTACAACAAGACCTATGCATTTACAGATGCGCCTGATATAGTTAATGTCACTGTCGATGTTGGTAAGTCCACCTGCTTTTTGGCGAGCTCTCTAAAAGGGCCATGAAGTCTATCGCTGCTTAAAAGTTCTTTCCGTGCAATGTCCAAAACGACGTTTACACTGCGGGCTGTGTCTAGCACCCCCCATGTCACAGCACTTACAGAGCTTTTGCATGTCATCTTAATATTTTGACGACAGAACATCCAAAATTTAGTCTACAGGCCCCGAAAAAAGCAACCACTGCGGAAGAAATATACTAGCCCTAAATAAAGTAATTGGCTCGTTTTGGCTAAGCACGTAAGACAAAAAATAGCAGCCATTGCAGTGAGCGAAGATAATTGACCTGAAAACCATTTTAGCACACGATGTAAAGGTGTCACAGAATCAGGGTAAAAGAAATAAGTAAATTTTATTTTGATATCAGCTGCTTTACTTGTCTGCCAGCACTCTTTTTTATGGAACACACAACCGATAAAACGCATTCACAGCGGAAGTGCACGAGACGCTGGCTTCACCATCCCTGAACTTGCCCTGAGTCTTCCTCGTATGGTTTTTTTTTCGGGATAGAAATTATTGAAAATTGTTGAGCTATCCGGGCCGCATTTTCTTCCTGTGTGAAGTGGGGAGGCCTGCAATGAACGCATAAAAACCTCCATTCAGACAGTTCATTTGGAGAGTAGAAGAAAAATATGAATAAATCAAGGATATATTATTCAGACACGAGACGACATCTCCAGCAATGTGGGAGAATTAGTACTACAAAGAATCAGTGGGTGAACTTGTCAGTTCTTGTGAATGCTGAGAATGAAAATCAGGACGCACTTGCGCGTATTCAAAAGCGCGCTACTTGGATCACAGTCACCTATCTGCCAATCTCGTAATAAGTTATGAAGCAGAATATAAAGATCGTAGCAAGAACAATGAAATTAAAGTATAAGGCACCTTTACTAAGCGTAGAAGTAATTATGACAGAAAAGCTTCTGCGTATGGGAAATATACGTTTCGTACTGTCAAGCAACAGTTGATGACGATATCTTCAATTACCAGATAAATCTGTTGTTTTGTTGGGCAGCTACATCGTATAACTCACAACTTCTGCACCAGCAACGTTACAAAATTAATACAGAGGCACGTCACTAGAAGTAAATAAAGACGGGTAAGTTTATATTCGGACAAAAAGACAATTTGTGGCTAAGAACAACTCAGGCTGAAAAGTACAGGAGTGATCGGTTGGTAATATAAAAACAGACCATCGTTTTGCGTGGACATGCCCAGTTAGATTATTGGGATGGAATATGAGTTTTCTCTTTTGTTTTGGTCCAGATAATATTGAACTCTACACACAATTACTATAGTAAACCAACTTTGGTTTCCCAGAAATGATGTGGTCCCTGTTTGGCGGCACAAAAAGAACGCAGCCCGAGACTTCCTCAGCGAAAATGTGTAATCGGCGGCCTCATCTTTTAATACTTTTTATTGTGTTCCGCAATGCTGGTGATAGCTATAAACCCAACTCGATTCGATGGTGATTTATTCATCACAAAAAACCACATACAATGCGTCTATACAGGAGGAGGTCCCGAAGTCAAAGACTGCAGGGGGACCTCCTATAATGCAAGCATCAACAAGTAAACGTTTTAACAAACAGTGGTTACAGTATCATGTTGAAACAGACAAAACAGATATTACAAAACTAAAATTGCACAATAATAGTAAAAAAGCAAACAAAATGAACTCAAATGAACTGAAGATGAGCACGTAAGCTATTCGTGAAGGAATAAATATTTGAAGCACTTTTTGTCAAGTGAGCAAACAGTTGCATTCGTAAGCAGCAGAAAATGCACAGCTTATTTACCACAATTAGTTTGACCTTTAGGAAGTAAAACATTGTTATGCTACTACTCCCCCAGCTTACTTTCTCGTTGCAATTCATTTTTGCAGACCCCGGAACGACTTACCAATTCCACATGCAGTATGCTGACTCCGAAGCCTGTTATGTAGCGAACTTCGAAACTGAAGACATTGGTAAGAAACTTTTACAGAAACCAAGGGTGTCCCTAGCCTTTCTATTGGCGATATTGATGGCTTCTCGGTAGCTTAAAGCTGCGCTGTCACGATTGAGCGAAAAGTAGGACGTTTAAACACATGCAATCAAAATGGGGCTCGATTCTGATAACATCTTGCCGAGTAAATGGAAAAACAGGGTCAGTTGTTTGTGCATTTTGGGCATCGAAATTAGAGAAGGGTCGCAGTGCGAGACACGTGGACAAGATATCACTTACAACGGAAACGTGCATTCGAAAGAACGTATAAATACACATCACTTCAGTCGCCTTATTATAGTAATTATATAATGATAACGTTTATTTTTAGCTTCAGGGTGCACTTTCGCGGAGTATATAACAAGGACGCCAGGTTAGTGCGAAGGACACTGTCTAGTAAGGCCCTGTAAACAATACTTGGAGACACCAATAATCGCACGCGTCATGAGGTAACGCAGCCCTCTCGCGTCACATTTCTTTAGCGCAGATCTTAGGTTATTTGTGTGTCTTATATTAAATAGGGCAGGCCTCCAGAGTCATGTCGTGATGGCAGGTTCCAAATTTAACTAATCCACAAAATACTGCCTCTACTTATGCCTCCTGGCAGGCGCCAACACCACCCGTGAACAGATTCCCAACACGACATTCCCCTTGTCTTTGGCGAGGTCCCAAGGCAGGAGTCACAAACTCGGTGGTACAAGGTCTCGTATTCAGCGTTTGAGTTCTCCTTGGCAGCCATTCGTGTCACCCAAGGAACCCTTCGAGGTACGGCGGGCCATTACACGGTTAGAACATTCAGCAATAGGCCACAGAACGTTTACTGCATGTAATGTCCGCGGACAGCGAAATTCATGACAGAATAACCCTTAAGTATTGTTGCCAATGGGGGTGAAGAATGTTTCGAGTAACTTTAATGATGAGCGTAACAATGTGCACACGGCTGTTGTCTAAAACAAATCACTAAGATATTTATGAAGCTTTCTGAAGTAGACTCAGCGTTGACTTTTCACTCGTACCACAAAATGGCCACGAATCTCATTGATTTGTGGAAAATGTCGCCACAAAACCATAGCCTTCGTACGACCTTTGTCACCTTGCAACCTGCCATTCTTCCCTCCCGCTCGTCCGTTTCTCTCCCCGTCGTAAAGCGCAAGAAAATCCAAGTTTCCTCAATATCATTCAATTTGCCCGCGTCTGCGCTGCTCGGTCACAATCATTTAGAACCTTTCAAGGTGAATGTACTAGGTTCCAAATTCTGCGAATACCACCTTTCATGCAACAATTATAGTTATTCGGACTTGAAAGTGGCAATTCAGGTAACGAATAAGTAAATAAATAACATGTATTATCAGATAGAATTTGAACCCCGTCAGCGCAGTAGCCGAAGAGTGCCCGAGCATCGGCCACACTAGGTGGCCCCTCGTTAAAGCTTTACCATTGTGTCCCAACAGCTTCTCAGTACGCACTTTTAACATATCCAGAAGTCGCCCGCTACTACCAGCTTCACCGCAGGCAGTTTACCCACTGAACCGGTAGCTCGGGCACGCTGCCGGCAACAGGTTGCGCCTCCTACAAACGGACTGCTTCCCCAACAAGTAACATGCCTACACACACGCACCCATGCATTTATAACATCAAAGAGCAAGCATTGCGACAAAGCAGATACACACTTTCATTCGCTCTGGGTGTGCCCACGCGAACGATTTCCCTGTGTCCCATTCCTCCCTAATGCGGACAGGTCTCAGGAAGCTCGGACGTGGTGCTTGAGGAAAGTAACCGCACGGGCCCTTGCGGCCGTTTGAAGCCGTATGGGCCTCAGCTAACCCTCCACCGAAGTCTTGTTACGAGAAATTGAGTGGCTGTCTCTCTTCCTCTCGGAAAATGAGAAGTATCCGTACGTTGGGGGCGTAGAAAGAAGTTGTCGTGTTGTTCCTTTCCTCATTGCCATGCCCATTTTGGGAAGCAATCCCGAATGAGGGAGCTTTCAGAGGCCAGTGCGCCCACTGGGTAAATTCACAAAACCGGACTTGAAAAAAGAAGTAGAATAGCGCGTGCTTGTGATATCACTCACATGGCTTCACTTCACCATGGGCGTGCGATGGCACTTCAGCAGAAAAGATGCACAGCGACCGCGCAGACCCTGATTCTAGGGAAGCTACAAAGTGTGCCAGTCCTTTTGCTGATGTGGTTTTGGCAGTCAGCGAAAAATACGAAAGCGAGGAAAGAGTACAAGCGTGGTATAGCAGAACAGGAGTTGGCGGTGATATCGTACCCAAAGACCAAGAAACGAACGCGAAAGAAATGGAGGCAAATACGATGAAACCGAAAAGAATTAGTTAATATGGATATCCAGTCTTTCTACTGCCAAGCAATTGATCAGACGTTTGTTGTCCGATGAATGCCTTTGTGTTTGTAGACTATATATCACACACATGTATCACGTACTCAAATACCACATACACATCACATACACATGTATCACATACACACATTAGTGTGTGCGAAAACAAACACGTGTCCTTTTATATGCAGAATTACGACACAGTGTGTGGCTTGTTTGCATGATCCTTCGTTGTAATGCGTCACACAGCGGCATAAAATTGGTATAAAATCGTGTTGAAATGCATTCTTCGGCCATGCAGGCTGCCGCCTTTGGGTATTCAAGAACGCAACTAGCGAACAGGTCACAGCATGCAAGGAGGGCCAGGCCCAGGTGTGCCAAGGAACTATCTACGACAACTTGGGATGAAGAATCGTGCGGTAGTATTCTGGACGGCATTTAATGCTTGCAATAAAGTTGTGCATCAAATAGCATGACAAGAATTTCGTTTTCAGGAGGGCAATCGCAGGGAAGGTCCTGCTCATGGTAATATTACCTTCTTATCTCATTGTATTGTATTGACAATACGTAAAGATTTTTGTTATAATTGTTTGATTGACGGATTGATTGATTGATTGATTGATTGATTGATTGATTGATTGATTGATTGATTGATTGATTGATTGATTGATTGATTGATTGATTGATTGATTGATTGAATCTGTTCTCAAACTCGCTAAAATGCGTGATTTACCTCATGGCACCCCGTTTCGACAGCTGGCGTAGGGATTAAGATTATGCAACCAGTAAGGTAACTCAGGATCCACGCACAGTGTCGGCCACCCACACTGACAGTCCATATTTAGTTCAAAATACCATTGTGGACCAGCTTCTCATGAACGCTTTTGATATCAAGAACCAATACTCGCTCAATTCTGTGAGTGTTTCTTTTTAGCTTCAGTGATGACAAAACATAGATGACACTCTCTTCGTCCCTTTGTGATCGCGTGATCATATCTGCGTAATAATGTTTTTCTCAAACACCCATAAAGTCGGGCCAATAAAACCCTCTTCATAAATTTTCAATGCAGCTTGCTAACCAATGGTTCGGTATAAAAAATGCTCCTAGGGGGAGTTTCCTGGCTTCACTAGAGCAACAAATCTGCTGCATTTCCAGTCGTTGTGAACCGAGCCGGATATTCACGTTGCGTTGGAACATGTAGAAAGCTTTTGCACCTTTGCTGCCAATGGTTCGCCATACGCTGGGCTGGACACCGCTCAAACCTGGGGCAGATGAACATCGGCCGGCTGAAAAAAACGTCATCCACCTCTGGCATCGCGAACATGATATTTAGGCGGTAGCAATGTGGTCTGCTTTTTACGGGCTTTGTAAACTGGGAAGCAGGGCATGAGAGTCATCCACAACCATCTTACAAGATCCTATGCCTACCTCTCCCTTCACTTTGCCCACGTGTTGAGCCAAAGCTTGAATGACTGAATTATAGCTGCTACGCATAATTGCCGTCCATTTGTATGACTCTAATATAGCGTCATTTTAGACTATTAGTTACTATTGTAGTGCCCACTTCTCCAGTCTTCAATACAGTTCCGCACCGCAAGGTAAGAGGCAATAAATCGGTTGCAAGGACGCGCGTGTGCAAGATGAGTAAACCTTCGGAAAACCAAACGAACGGTACCGAAAAATATGTTCATTTCAACAATCGTACCTTCATTTAAGCAAGTGTCATCCGCTGCTGTGCTATTCCATCGTTTCTCGTTCTCCTTACCCGTACTTCCCCGTGATGACCCAGCGTGTTTCTTGTCGTTGTTCGCAGGTGTTCGAATGTTTTTAACAGGGTATAAATATTGAAGTTTTTCAGGACAACATAAAGGAAAATAACCGACGAACGTAATAAAATTGCAAACAACTAAAACGAACTGTACAGAAGCAATGCCGACTGGCGACACGAAAACACAGAAGCGGGACCGTGAGGGCTGCTTGTTTAACGGGAACCTGTTGTAGACACGTGTGTGCATGAGTATACGATGGAGCAACGTAGTTCAAAAGCTTTTACGAGGGAGAGAATTGGATCATGCAAAAACAAGGTCTGAGCCACATGACGTTCCCATCCCCAAGGTGGAAACGCAGTGAACAGAATCCAAAGCTCAATGTTAGGGTGTCTGAAGGCCAGCGAATTGTTTCGTTTTACCAACAACAGTATCTGTCTGCCCTCAAGAAACGATTGTGATTGGGCTGGCTTTCGCAAGGCTGATGCAGCGACGCATTACACGGAACTGCTCAAACCTAGCGGTCAATTCGGAGCGTTGGACTGAATTATAAGTGCCTGATTCACACATCACGAAAGAAAAGATGCAATTTTTCCCTGCCTTCCTGCCTTCCACGTTATCGCCAATAGCTGGGAATGCTAATTATGCGGTTTTTTCGCTGCAGGTGCCTCCTAAGATCGCTCGTGTTTTTCCAATATATAAATATTTCCGTATGCTGATGAGTCAGAAGTAACTATCGGTCGATCTCACCTCCTTTCTTGTCTCCTCACAACGCTTTGAGTCAGCTCTGGACAAAGTACCTGCTGCCTGCAGCAAGCGGAGTTTTTTCTCGGCAAGAACGTTTTGATCCCGAATCAGGACAGCGTTTTGTCGTGTCGACCGATGGTTACAAATATTGCCCATCTTTATGACGCAGTCTTCGGATGCAGTTAGCGAAAAGACCCAGTTGGACGACATTTGGCTCTGACCTCAGTACGGCTCCTGATGGACTTAAACATCGATTATTCGCTAACAAGCCTACTGCGTCCGGTGTAGATGCAGGTTTTATTGCCTTGTTCAATTATCTCCTAGACCGGTCATTTTACGTAGTCATAAACAACAAAACTTTGGTGTTTACACTGCAGCCATTGGTGCTCCTCAATATTTCCGCGTTTGGTCCCTTTTTGTTTTCTTTTTCATTAATCACGTGTCAACAGTCTTAAAAAATTTGATTTCTTCTCGATTCTTCACGATATCTATTTAGCACATTAGTGGTGTTCCGCGCGGGCAGAGCTCTGAAAGTGATGTGTGTGAATTATCTGTATGGTTGCAGCAAAAACTGTCCGATTTTGAAGCCTGACAAAACAAAGGGTATTGCGTACAGCCTGAAAACCCATCGCCTCCAATATTCATACAGCATTGAGGTGGCTCCTCGCATAGGGATGAAGTGATTAGGAACACCGCGGTGCTCCTGACAATATCCTTTCTTTTTTTCTTCACATTACGATCATCACGTGACGAGCGCTCCGCAGTCTTGGAAATTTGTGACGGATCATGCGAGGAGCGCCTGGCAGTCTTCGCCATGTTGTTAGGGTTTCAAAGAATTATCTTCACCGTTTGCAGTTCTAAAGCCATATAAGACAGTACGTACTCTCAGTTCGAATATGCTTCTGTTGCTTGAAGGACATCTCCAAATCTAGTAGTGAATATTGGAACTTGTGCTGAAAAACTTTTTATGCATATTTAAAACACCGTCGTCCCATTCACAGTGCGGGTCCTAATTCGGACTTACTCATAGCTCCTTCCTTCCCCTCCCCCTGAACTGCAGACGTATGCGTGGAGATCTTATATTCCTTCACCAATGGGTCATGGTGGCTTTTGTTGCGCAACCTGCTCAAACTGTTTACAGCTTAGCGTTCCACAAAGGCCCACTAGGTCCATTCCCCGTTCTTTGCCGAATTCCCGAACAGATAAAATTGGCGAACAGAATTCCACTTTCGCGGCCCTTAGTAGAGGTGTTGACGTACCGCACGTCCCTCCCCTCAATTTGAAGCCAGTGGTTCGATTTGGAATCCGTAAACAGTGGCAGCACACATAGGACACACATACAGAAAATCTCCACTGAGTAAAACCACATCTAGGAAGCTACACAACAGAGAAAGAGAAACAAACAGATTTGTAGAGTTATCAGTTTGCAGAATGCGAATACGCCACACATACGCTATACACGCAATTTAGTTTGAATGACACACTCCAACCAGTTCGTGACGGGTGTGGAAAACGGTTCTGTGTCCTCCGTGGGTGGAATGCACATCGTGCAATGAGGTGAAAAAAGGACATTTTCCTAAAAGCTACACCTACGAAAATCCCATAAAACCTTCACCATTCTTAGGAGATGAACCAATGTTACCGAACAAATGTCTTATAAGACATCTCGCAGACATCAATTTTTAAAAGCTCATCTTGTACAGCGCGTGACCTAGCAGCGTACCAGTATTGAGCGGGGCCTTAATACATCCCTTGTTCACATGGGAGCCTTCGCATAGCATTCCTCTTGGGCTCGAGGTGTCGCGCGTCCCAACAGTACTCGACTTCATCCGCCATTATCAACATGTTCATGTTTTACACTACCGGCCCTCTAAACCCTTATATATATATACACTATTTTTTAGGATGTGTCTCTCCTCATTTCCTAAATGTTTTAAGCAGATACTTATTGTAGTGAAGGAAGGCGTAGTATAGAAGTGTCGGCGCACTTTGTTATTAGATGCTCTTGCACCAATAAACACAAACACATGCATACACGCCTATGTCGTGAAGACACCTGCACCAAGAGATGTGTTCGTTGCCTAGTGAATGGGCGTTCTTCCAGTAGCGATCTGCGTATGCGCGGGCTGTCAAAAGCAATTCTTGGCAGGCGCCACCAGTAAAATAAAAAGGCAGACCCTGACCTTGCTGCTTGGGGAGTGGCTATGCTTTCTGGAGTTGCATGTATTAATTTTTTTTTCGACAGCTCGTCAAGGGTTCGTACGTACACACCAAAATAGCCACCTGAAAAAAGGGGCAAAAACATTTCAGGCTGACCACGCTGCGAGCTCATGGCTGCCCGTGAGTGAGTAATTAAAATGAAAAAAATTAAAAAAAGGCGCTTCGACAACTGCGTCTGCTAGCCTGACATTCATATGAAAGGTACGGGTGACAGGTGGGGAGCGAGATCGACGGCACGACCAGAATATTTTGTGCCAGATTCCTCCGAAAGCCCACTTTTTTGGGGCGCCCCTTACTGCAGGCTTTTACTTCGTCGTCGCAACCGTTACTGGAAAAATGGCCGAGTATCTCCTCATTTCGTCGCAAATATCGACGAAAGGACAATAGTCGACTGGCGCCCTGCCAAGGTAAACGCTTCCCTTCTCCTCCCCGCTCTCCGTTCATGCTATTTTCTTTCGTGTCAGTTCCTCCGAAGAAAACACGCTAGAGGTTTGCTCAAGCGAATTTAAATTTACTGCGTTCTACTGCTCTAGGGCAGGTCTCTCGATGCCAGCGCTGCCATACGGCGGAGACGCGCGTGATTCAGTGCAGCCTACTACAACGTTTATAAAACAACGCTGCCCTGCTCCACGGGCATTCCAAGCGAAACGTGGAACTTATCTAATGGAACCTCTTTCGTGAGTGTTGCTGTTTGATTTCTTAAAATTCCGCCACAAGCTATAGTGGCGCGGCAAACACTAGGCAACAATTGACTGCAGTTGTTGTGGTATTTCATTTGGTATAGCAAAAACCAAGCGTCCATAAATTTTTAATAAAGGAGCAGTGAAAATATCCCTTATGTATTGATTGTGTGCCTTGCATTGGCGTAATGTTTTGTTCTTGTTCACTAATATTGACTAGTATAAAGGTTACCACCGGACTTAGACATTTATATTTGGCTTGGGTAAAAGACTATTGCACAGATTCTATTTCACTGGGCTGGGTGGCTGAATCGAGTCACAGACAGACACATAGACAGACATACAGACAAACACATAAAGACAGGCCAAAATTTGGGCGTTAAGTAGCCCAAGAAAGGCTATCGTCTTTAAAAAGCCCATTGACTGGGTGGCAGGAGTAGCTTCAACTAACTGGGTTCCCACCACTACCAGCCACTGCGGCCGCGGAAACAAAACCCCCTGTCCCGCTTACGCTGACCACTTCACCTTCTGTGTCCCTTCTCGCTGCCTGCACAAGCCGATCTGGTGTCGTCGGCATCTCAGAATCGTGAGGAGATATCTCCACCCAACCAAATACGTGCTTCGGATCTGACACGCTCTCCGGCGCGTGTGCAGGTGGTGGGGCCTCTGATGAAACTGTACTGGTGGCGGTCGACGATCCAAAGCCCAAAAAGACGTTTTTTGACAAAATTGTCGTGACGACACCTCGGCCCACGTTTCTGTGCACCTGTCCGCTGTGGGGCTTTACCGATTTGTGAAAACGGCTGAGAACTCTTAAGCCTCCTTTTACGTTCACGTCGACTATGCTGGTTTTCAGCCGCTGAAAAACCCTGCAATTTAGCCTAGGAATCGTTTGTACTAACCTTTTCGCGGAGAGCTGCATCCAAAATGATCGATGCGGAGAATTCTGCTGATGAAAATTGGCTACGACTTTGATTTTTTGCCCAATGTCGGTGGGCTTTCAACTAAATCCACTGTGTTTTTTCCTAGCCTTGTTAATCATGTTTACCTGATATTATTCTTACAGAGATTTGGTTGTGCCTGAATTATTTCGACTTCCCCTATCCCCCAAAATTACTAAGTTCACCGATGTGACCGTGATCCTTCGCACGGAAACAAAGGGGCAATATTGTGCTTATTGCACTTCATAATTCCATAAATGGTAAACGTCGCATTGTCCTTGAAGAATATGCTGAGCCCATCTGGTTAGAGCTTCAATGTGCCTATTACATGCCACCCGATATGCATCCTTCTAACTTTAGAAACATCCAAAAATGAATTCAAAACTATCCTAACATCTTTATTGTTTGCTCCCTGAAGTTTACTCAGTGATTACCCCTGTTGCTAACTTACCGAGGGTCCCGGTACAGTCTTCTACTTTGGTACCCTTGTCTGAAAAATTTTGTACTTTTGCATTACTTGTCTACTGCATTTCAATAAACTTTTTGTTCTTCTTCTTTCCTTCTTAATTACAATTCCTCATCAGGTGGGAGTTTAACGTCCCCGGGACATCATTCTTAATCAAGCGTACCATCCCCTACTTCAGAAGTGTGACTTTTAATTATTTTGTTTCCTTTACCTGATTGAGCCAGTGTCACCTCATTAGGAGTTTATGTGGGAATGCTTAAGACCCACGTCAGACTAACTTAAAAGCCTCTGATGTTTCGCACAGCTTCTTTGAACTGGTAAAGCCAGACAACTCTTACCCAAAAGTAAATACGTTTGAAATGCGTACTACTATACTTGGAGTGCACTCGAAACATGCTGTGTGTTTGTGCATATATTCAAAGTGCAATAAAATGTATTTACAGACTTTTTCTAAGTATTGACAGTAGATATAAAAATGTCGGGAAAATACATTACTTTCAATTACCCGTCTCCCCCCCCCCCCCCTTAGGTTGACATACTATGTTGACAATGCACAGAACCGCACGCAGGTGCCCTCAAGGGATACAGAATATATCGCAATTCCATTTTGTTTCAGCAAAACGATAAAGCTGTAATTCCAATGTAAATATATTACAAATACACTAACTAAATACATTTAGAGCAGCACTCTGAGAATATCTTAAAATATGCCAAATCATATAAATATACGCGGAATATATTCGAAATATTCTCAACAGCCTTTTATGTGTTTTGAACGAACATAATTTAAATACGCCATAAATACAACAAAAACATTTTTGCAAATACGTTTTAACGTATAAAAAGCTTTGGCAAAATACATTTAAAGTACACAACAGGCCCTGATTCAGTGTCTGAATCTTTAACAACACGTAAAGCGCATTCTAAGTGTGCAATAAAATGCATTGATGTCGTCAATCTCATTACATGGAATAGGGGAAACTGAGGGAGATACCTTCTTTTAGTGCGCCGTCCAACGCAGCCATAAAATAAAATCCGACGTATTTCAGAAAAGCTCAGTGTACAAATATGTAAGTGACGGTGTTTCAGTGCAATCGGCATAGCAAAAACACCTAATTCAACGACTATATATATATGGGTAAAGAAACTTGCACATCGCAAGAGTTGTTACTACAGTGTCGCTGTAGTGGTTTTTACAACTGTCGTTTTCTAAAAATATGAACCATAGATGGAAAACACTGGCTGTGTTTGCGAGTGTGAGCAGCTGGGCGCACCTCACTGCCACTCGCTACCATATCCTCAGTGCCCGGTACCTGCGGCGAGATATGAAAAGATCTTGCTGGGCTAGTTGTGAAATAGTTGGCATGATTTTATTCATCCCACCCCGGGTACTTTCTTCTCTTCATGTCCACTAGAGCAAAAAGTATGCCCGCTGGTGAGCTCCATGTAGCCTTATCTTTCCTTGTAACTTCGTGTACCCTCATAATATCCCTTTAATGTCCGAGAGCTCCTCTAGTAGTACCGCTAAGCTTCCCTCACTTGAAAAGGTGAGTGCTGAATGTTGCCAGGGTCAATTTCGAAAGTCGGGCTGTCTGGTCCCAGAGATTCTTAGTACCCTCCGCTGTATCTGTGTTCTTATTGCCGCTGTTTACAGGTGCTCTACAGCTACTGGGAACTGAGGGCAAGAGTTGAGTTGGTTAGTTATGGGAGGGGGCGGCCCAATTACTACACCCGGGTGGCCAGATCCTTCTTTGGTAAGGGAGTGCTGTTTATATCCCTAAGAGCCTCTCTAGCGTGATAGAACTTTTCTACTGCTTCGGCTTAACTACCCGGGCTGATGGTTTCTTCTGGAGCAGGCAGAACTTCATAGCTGCATGCGTACGGCCACAGGTCCAGATACGAAAAAGCAAGATATTTAGAAACGTTTTCCGCTGGCAATGTTGCCGCACTTGCGTCTAGTAATGTTCAACCGGCGTTTGGTGGTTCTGCGTTTTTTTTACGGGCGGTTCTGAAGGAATACGCTCTGACACACCGGGTTATGGATGAGACCCACTGACATCTGGCAGTTGGAAAGGTGAACCATTGCCATGCTCAAGTTTATAGCTCAATTTGAAGCTCAGCTTGAAGCTCAGCTGGCCAAAAAGGCCACTGAAGTTTGTAATAAACTACTTCCTCGATTTTTATGTTATTCTAAGACCAAAAAAACGGTTTATCGTGCTGTGCGCTCTCCCTACAAGGGTAACCCTCTCATTTCTGCTAGCAGGTTAAAAGTAGGGTACAAATGTGTTCTATAACTTATGAAAGAGGGGTGCGAAAGGATTGAAACTGACATGGCAGGTTTCCCGAGGGAAATGAAAAATTCTCTCCGCTCCGTCTAAACACGTCCTTCATGACGGGAAGCCTCTCAAACCTACGGGGATTGTTTACATTGCGGAATTTGGCTGTAAAGTGCCGGAAATGCACCTAGCCAAACTAAGTTTACATGCCAAACTATCGGAATAGCAACGCAATGACGCTACTATGGCCTTGAAGGGATCCGTTGAAGGCGGTAAGAGGATATCCGATAACGCGAATATGACCGTCGTGGAAAGAAGCTAGGTTTGTTTCCTTGCGTACGACTCACCCGTCCAGCCTTCCCGGTGACGAAAAAAAGAAAGCGTGTATATCTTTTAAACTATTGGCGCTGGGAGGGTCGCATTTCGCGCAAAGAGCTCTTCAATTTTATGAAAGAGGAGTGCGAAAAGAATAAAACCTACATTGCAGATTTCCGGACGAGAATGTAAAAATTGGCGCTGCCTAATCTCCACAACTCCACCATGACGGAAGCAACAATTATTCCAAGCACCATCATTATTCCAAATAAAAAAAAGAAGTGAGACATAACAGAGCCTTGGGGCCCATTTCTGGTTTCTTTGTATTTAAGTAATGTCTGACGGTTACATACACTTCCTATAGCAGTATGTAGCAACGTGTAGGCCCCACAATACAAGTGTCGACTTCTAACAGAACGAGCTTGGCAAGAAGTAAAAAGTGGCTGATTATTTCGAAAGCCTTGCTTATTCCAGGCAAGACTACAGTACGCTGGCTTCTACTAACAACTGCGGGGGCAGCTTGCTCCATGAAACATGAGAGGTTCATCGAAATTCTAACGCCACGAATATAGATATATAATAATAGTAATAATATATGTTAACGTTTTTACTTGTTTCCAGGTAAATACAGGACATTGTGATAATACCACCAAGCGCTATATGTGCCTTGTGCTTGATCTCCTAAAACCGGAAGGCTCTTTACGATGAAGAAAGAAAGATCATTGTTGAAACATTTAGGCGGATTCCAGGAGTCTATCGCACGATTCTTCGTCCCAGGTGTCGTGGAGCGTCCTGGGCAAGCCTGGGCATGGGCCTCCGAGCAGGCCTTTGATCTGTTCACTCGTTGCGCCATTGAATATCCAGAGGCGGCAGCCTGCATTGTCCACGAATGTATTTCAACAGACATTTTACCACGTTATGCTCGTGTGTGGGCACTACAACCTAGGCAAGCAAGGCGAACACACGCTGTCGCGAATAGTTCGCAAAATTGCAGAAACGCGTGCCTATTCCTACGCACAGGTAAGTGCGCGCATGTGTGTGTGGTGTGTTGTTTGTGTTGGGGAGGGGGGGGGCGGATGATGGAGGGAGTGGAGCAGGTGTGTTTGTGCGTCTGCCTGGGTACCACTCATAAGGGCCTATGGGCGCCCGTGAAAATTTTCGGGTTAGCCATCGCCCCCTATGGGTCCCAATGCCACCCATTAAGGGCATAAAATAGGCTATAGCCAGCCTATTATGTACCGGGAATTTTTATGTACCGGGTGCTAAAGGCTCCAAACCTTTAAGTTCTCCTTAAAAGAGTATAGATCTTCATAGTCGGTAAAGCTATAGAGTAACTGATCTTGCCGTTACTCTTGCCAGCTAAGGAGTAAGTATTTCTCTAGTTCTAGAGACCAGCAGGGAGAAATCTCTGTTTGCTGGCTTTAGAATAATATTTAGCATTGTACTGACTTGAAATCATTAAGCTATCCTCTCAAGGTATTGGAAAGAATTCGTCTCAAAGCTCAAAATAAAACAGGTATACAAGCTTTTTTGGCTGTCTATAGACAGTTTGCTTACCTCTAAGTCTTTAGACTTGAAGCATTCAGTTGACTGTTGGCAGCTATCGAAACAATTTGCTCTAGAGCTAAAAAGAGAAATCCATGAAACCGCTTTGGGCTCGCTATAGACCATTGTTTAGCCCTAAGTCTACGTAGTTGGAAACCATTCAGGTGTCTCTTGCCTTTTATTCGAAAAGAATCCGCCCCCAAACTAATAACAGACATCCATAAAAGCATCTCATGCTGGCTAAACAGTAATATGTGACTTTCAACTTTTAGACGTGTCACCATTTACAACGCTTAGACTGCTCTGGAAAAGTGTTTGCCGCAGAAGCTGCAGGCCCGTAGATATAAAAGCTTGTTAGCTACCTGCATAGTGGCAAAAGACTCCTATACTGCAGCCGCTTATAAAAACGTTGTACACCGTGAAGGTATAACAAGAGGGACCATTAAATTAATTCGCTGGTTATAAAACGAGCTTTAACGCGTGCATCCAAGGCACAGATTGGGTGGGGATAATGATGTTGATCGGCAGGTTATGTAAAAGTATATTTGATCAATCCCGTTGGGGTACTGATTGTATACAAACAATATTTGAAACGCAAAATTGAAGGCACGTACTGATTAATGCTCATATTTAGGTTGCAACTTGGTATACTGTGCGTCCTCAGAAGCTTAAAACGACCGCTGAGCGAGGGGAGAAATTGGGAGTAATCCTCTGCGGGACTTTCCTGCCGGTGGCAGGTAAATAGTGTCTTCACTGAACACTCCTCTCGCAGCATCTACGCAGGATTTCCGCACGCTACCTATCGACTAGGCCAGGAATATGGTGGCAGCTTCAACCACCCGCATTGTTTCTCCCGTGCAGCCCAATAGGGGAATAATCACGGAATAGGGAGGGCAAGACAAAAGCGACCCACGTCAGAGTGAAAGATGTTCAGAAAGGGCTCTCAGAAAGTTATAAAAAGGCAATGGGGACAGCGATGCTTCCTGTACTATTCTTGGTTGTGTTTCTTTGACAGACCGATTTTTGGTCATGGGTACGACAGAAAGCTTTTGTTAAAGGCAAGAGGACAGAAGTCCGGCGCTAGGTTAGTATTCGGGAGCACAGCGACGATAGTGACAGAGAAACTTTCCCTGAGTACCGAAACATATATAGTTTCTCGGTTAAAGAAAACAAAACGTTAAGCTATGTTGTACATAGCAAATAAAAACAATTACGAGCGTACAAGTACAATATGGTCGAAAGATTCGCACGTATCTCTGTAGTATTCGATAGCGCGATGGACCTGGTTATACCAGCATTTGCTCCATCAGACACATTTCGTCTTCTTCCTGTGCGCGTACATGGGGCTTTATTGCTGACTTGTGCTGCGAATGTCAAGTTTCAACCAAAAAAGTTTTCGTGTGGACGCTCTGCTGTCAAGCAAGCGTTCCGAATTATTCAACATGATGTTCTGCGAAAATTGACACCTACGACACCACTAGAGAAATTTCATCTGAACGCAAAACTGCGGGGTGAGTGATCCCATGACCTGAAGAGGCTCTATAGTGCAAGAAGTGCGGGGCTCCTTTTGACCATGAAAAATTTGTTTCAAACTTGCCTGTGCCACATTGGGCATCAGCAGCGTATTCAGAACGGAAAAAGGTGTGACTTCAGTGGTGTGGCAATGGTAATTATTTTGTCGTGAACTGAGAAAACCTACAAGGAAATAAGGAATATGTCTGTGTCTTTGTCGTTTTATTAGAGTGCATTTCGTTTTAGCCGCCGTACATCGGCAGTTTGGGGTAAGGAGCAGATGATGCCACGCTGGCCCGCTCGGGCTTTCTCGTGCGTGCAAAGATTAAAATAGATTTAAAAAATATTATACTGAACGTACTGTTGAAACATTCTGGGAGATATCTCCCTGATAAAAGTCAGCATTTTACATACTTTTGTAATCTTTGAAATTTCAACAACACTACTGCTTAAAACGCTTAATCTATGTACATAGATATGTTCTATAGTTAAACCTGCATAGAACAAACCTCTATGCAAGGAATTCCTGTATTTAACGAAGTTGTTAAATTCCATATTCCAGCCTTCATAGAAGCCCATGTGTTTGCGACCTCTATGTCACGAAAAAGTTGCGGACGGTTAACTTGAATGTAACGCATTCGCTCCTGAATCAGTCGGTTTCTTTCCCTTTTTCCTCGAGAATCGGCTGGGAAAAATGCACTAATTTAGCGAATATCGCCCGCACCGCTATCTCTCGTGCGTTTCCACGAGGGATTGCGGTGTCGGTTAGGTGCAAGGCCTGCCTGTCGGCGTTTAGTTGCGTGCGTCCCCTGATATCAGTAGCATGGGTTTGTGGATGATTTCTTCTGCCTGAATACCCAAAGATTTCTTTTTATACAAGCTCACAATTTGTAACTGCCGTCTCCGCTGGCGAGAAAGAAGAACGTCACCAGCCCGGTACAGTGCCCCAGCTAGCAATCCCTTCAACAATTTCCACTGCAGAAAAGAGCATGAAGTTCGCGAAAAGGTGCCCTTAACGCTCAATTGTTATACCGCATCTGTTAGCTACCAAGAGATCATCATTATCGACAACAGCAAGGCTACAACCACCCTGCTTTCAAGCTATAGGCAGTTCTTACCAATGGATTCAGGGATGAAGTTCACTATAAAACAGGCTTCGAGGTCAGCATACAACATCCGGAATTGGTAAAGTATGCTGAGGTCTGCGAAGTAGAATTGCAACGAGAAAATGAGGGCGGGAGCAGTTTGCATTTATTGGCATAATCAGTAACGCGGAGCACAAATCAAGCGTTGAAGGCATCGGACCACTGATTGCATTTTTTCTCTGGTGGTGTTTTGCGCTGGATTCGTCGATGTGCCCCAAAACAATTTCGATCGCATTTCTTGAAAAAAAAAATTGGTTTCTGTACTAATTGCTAGTGGAATTCAATTATATTGGTACTCTAAGAAAAAAAACAACAGATAATCCGTCATCTTCTGACTGCCTATGTCCACAGTAAAATGAATGGCTCTCCTTATATCTTCCAACCACTTTAATCCTCTGCAGCCTCAGTTCATGGTCGCCAAAATTTTTTTTCCCATCCTAAAATGGAGTCACTTGTCTTGCTTTACTTCCAGTGCCACCTCTCAGTATCCCCTTTCTAATTATAGTGGTACAGAAGTTGTAAATTATTCGGTGTATTTGCCCAACTGAACGCCTCTACTACCTTCCAATTCCCGCTAATGTCATCAGATGTTGCTTTAAAGTAGAAAACGTTTATTTCCCATCAGTAGGAGTTCGCCCGACGTTATTCTACCATGCTTAACCAAAGCGACCGAAACTTTACTTCAATATGCTTGCTAGGTTACTCATATTCTACTTTATAAATCATCACCAGATTGACAGATTGCTGTATACTCGTTTTTCACACAGGAATCGTGCTTTTCAGTGAGTGTGAGTGCTTTTCTGATAGGCATTCTCACAGTTCTAACAATGTTGCCCATCTATACGTTGAAATGATGATTTGGTCACATTTCCGTTCTTTCCTGATTTGCATTATCACAGTTCCGACCAACACTAACAAGTTCGCCCATCCATCCCATCAATTACTGCCTTAACCGTATTGCACGAGATTTCGTGTGTTTGTATGCTAAACATATCTGATTTATTTATGTATTAATCTGCTCTTCGACTGAGCTTTCTGAGTGCAGCTTTTGATGCATTCGCTACAAGTTTTCCCCCCATGCACAAAGGAAGACAGTTCGGTCTGCGGACCTCAACTGTTCCCATAAAGTGGTGTCCCGGAAAAGTGCGTAGCAGAAAGAGTAAGGGCAACCTCAAGATGGGAAGCCAGCGTCTGGGGCACTTCCGCAGTGAAAGCATCTCATCACTCCTTCGTTCCATAGGGAGGAGTTCATAGAGGCCAACTCGTAGGGGAGGTTAAGGCACGTGTCATCAATATAAACTTTGATCATCATCATCATCGCATTGTCACCAGCCTATCTACGCCCACTGCAGGCAAAGGCCTCTCCCATTATTCTCCAATTATCCCGGTCCTATTCTATTCTAATTGCGACCAACTTATCCCCGCAAACTTCTTGATCTCATCTGCCCATCTAAATTTCTGCCGCCCCCTGCCATGCTTGCCGTCTCTAGGGATCCCACTCTGCTACCCTTAATGAGCAACGGATATCTTGACTTCGCATACGCCCACGCCCATTTTCTGCTAATTCAACTGATATGTCATTAACACGCGTTTGCTGCCTGACCCACTCCGCTGTCTTCTTATCCTTTAATGTTACACCCATCATCGTCAGTTTCATTGCTCGCTCAGTTGTCCTCAAAGTAAGTTGAACCCTTTAGGGAGCGTCCACGTTACTGCCCCGTAGGTCAGTGCCGATAAGATGCAGCTGTCATACACTTTCTTCTTCGAGGATAATGGTAGGATGCAATTCATTATCTGAGAATGCCTGCCGAATGCCACTCCACCTCATTCGTATCCTTCAGATATATCTGCGTCATGGTTCGGGTCCGTGGTCACAACTTGGCCTAAGTATATATAATCGCTCACCACTTCCGCTGCCTCGCCACCTATTTCAAACCTACTGTGCTGTCCAGAGGTTATTGATCCTTAGTTTTAGTTTTCTTGCATATAATTTGCAAGCCCACGGTTCTACTCCGTCCAGTGCGGTAAGCATGCTTTGCAATGCGTCCCCTTTGCTCACAGTTTTAACCTAGACTCTGTGTAACCTAAATGCCGTGTGGTAAAATGCTTCCCTGGTCACCCTCATTGGCCTAATGAAATGGCTCCAAGTTTTTGTCTAACGCGCTTGGCCAGAACTAGTCAGATACGTTATTTGGCGTTTGCTAGCTGTAACTTCGCCGTGTGTGTTTTGTTCATACCCTACAGTGTATATTTGGATGTTTTGTCTGTCAAATATTTAGATAATATGACAAAAGTCTGTCGGGTTCCGTCGCGTGTGTGAGATCAGTGCTGTTTAATTATCAACGTCCTACTGGACATGACCCGGAAATAACATTTTAAGAAATGCCTTGCCTGGTGACCCTTTTGGGGAGCCTTGTCCAAAAAAGCAGCTGTCCTTACCATTGCTCAAAGTCATATTGACCACATCGGGCTCATCTGTAAACGTATAGGTCTCTTTGTTTTGGGATCTGAAAGGAAGAAGTAAGTAACGTAATTTCAACAAAGATACCGTTGTCCGGAGCTCCTGGGATTCTCGACAGGGCCATCCCTGCGCGTTCAATCAGTTGCCCTTGCAACTGAGCGCAAGAGTCGGCTAGCCTCCTCTGAGAACAGGGGGGGCAGGGGGTTGGATGGGGAGGGGATTGTGTATAGGGGAAGTGTGGCGTTCTCTGTTGAATTCCCCAAAGTAATTTAGATGCTGGAGCTGTCACCGCAGTAAGGACTTTTAGGAATCTCCTGTAAGCGTTGGAATCGAGGGTGAGGTGTACAGTAGGTAGCGTCTTTGTCTGAACCCGTCTGAACCTGTGTTGGGTGCTTCTGTCTATTTTGATGGGCTCGCTGTATACAGATCTCTGGTGTCAAGGGGTTCGTGATGCCTGGTTGCGTTCTAGGTTCCCTTGAAACTGGAAGTGATGCGGCAAACACGTTTTCTCGTCAGAAGCACGTCCACGGAACTACAGGGGGTTTGCACGATTGCGGTACAGCTAACAGAAATTTGTTTCCGGAAGCTATCCTTGCTTTAATAACGCAGACCATCTGAATACAAAAAGCCAACCGAAGTTTTAGCATAAACCGGCTTTTACAAGCGACATTTTGTGAAGAAGCCAGCGTTTAGGAGTAACATGCCAGTGTTTATTACGCATGGCGGGCTCGGCTTGAGCCGCTGAAATTATACCGGTTTAAATTCAACGAACTTCGTTTAAAGCTAGCTTGAAAATTCACAGGGAAACGGAAAATTTTGTCACCTTGGCAATGGACACGCGAAGAGCGATGTAACAGCGGAGCTCGTGATCGTGTTAGGCTTCCGGGGCGTCCGGCAGTACGCGGACTCGCAACCCTCTGGTCGACGGCTACCTACCTTCTGGCAACTTTCGATTACACCTCTTGGCCTAGCTCGTTATTCCTGTACAGTTTGTGTCGCCGAGTGTTGAGCGACGCCAGGCACGGATCGAACTCAAGATTAAACAACTCCGCTGTTAGAAACGCCTGTCGTAAAAGAAGGGGCTGAAAAATAATGTTTTTGGCTGGTGTGGACCAGAACTATCGAACGGACTGATTGATGAAAATTGTAGGACAGAACACAATGTGTCTCCGAGTAAAAGACGCTTGTGAAGGGTTATGAAGTCGTTAGCATATGGGGACCGAACATGTGTCCGGAGGGCCGGCAATTGAGTACAAGGCACTGCATAACATCAAAACCACGGACTTGGTCTAAATACCCACCCAAGAGTTCCGTTCTGTAGTAAGCAGTGATGGTAGTACCGTTGAAGTTCTCATGGGGAACCAGGATAATGCAAAGGTCGAATTCCCAGTTTGGCGTTATGGCTACTAGGTGGGCGTTTTGGAATGCCGCGAACACCTGAACGCAAGCAGAAAAGGAACATAGTTTTCTCTTGATTCTCATAACCGCACGATGAACAACGGCTGAGATAAAGTCCACCGACCACAATTTCAGCAATTTTTTGAAAGATGCACACAATCGATTGGCCCTAACTTATAACGCGTACTTTGGTCTCCCGAACAAGAAATAGCACAAACGCGGGCGTATTCTATATCACCATTTTCACCCCCTAATGATCTCGACTAGGTATTATGGGAGGGTCCAGTCGCTATACATAAAAGGAGCTTCCATTGCTGTTGCCGGAAAGAGCTGTCACTTTCCCCTTTTATCAACCCCCGTGTATAGCCGCATTCCCTTAAAAAGTCGAGAACATATGTTGGCACTGCTGTTTCACCTACTATATCCAAATGCTTGAATCGGCCATAATTATACAACAAGAAAACTAAGAAGCCGGAACAGACAACTAGCGTGTCGTGGAGCTCTAATTTAATTACGACACTAGAAGAAAGCTCTGCAATAAACGCAGAAGGCAACCGTTATGATTGTTTATTGTGATAGTTGACAGATAGAACTTGTTATTGGTGTACACTTTGCATAAAGTCACGGGAAGTGGGTGGGCAATGGCTTCTGGTGCCGCGACACCCCACGCGGGCCAAAAGGGAGAAGCTGGCGTGCAGCCTGCGCGTTCCTGGCCATGCCCACCACGTACATGCTGTGAATACATCGATCACATCTCTTTCCAAATAGAAGACTTCGCTGTCAATCAATAACCGTCTCATGTGTTCTGGCCGCACATATCATCTTTGGTATAGGCGCGGATTTCTGCCCACCATGGCCGAAACATCGATAATTGTCTTACTAGGCGCCATCATCGAGGGTACGTGGGCTGTGCCGGGGTGTCCCAGCCCCGCCGCGACCAGCACTTCAATATTTCCATAGCCTTGTGACCGAAGCCCGTGAGCAGCCAATCAAGAGCCTAGCCCGGACACGATGTAACCAGCCGGTGATGACGTATGCCTCGCCCTCTCGTCTGAAGGTGTTTTCCCGGTCTTCATCTTTGCGGCGTTTCCTTGCGGTAGTTTGCTTCTACGAGGGCCAGTGTTCAACAAGCATATCAGTGTTTATCAAGCCTGACTTCTTCACTGTGTGTTCTCATCGCATCTTCCATTTTATCTCACTCGCCATGCAGCACGGCCCCGATCGAAGATGGTCATTCGCGATCAGCGGTTATGTCGCCGGAGCATAGATGGAAAATTCTCATGTTGCCGTGATACAACAACCGACAATGAATGGAGAGTGGCTGGCGTGCAAGCTTTCGCGGGATCTGTCGTGGCTGCCATGCACGTCTTTCTCCACTTTTTCTACGCAAAGCAGAAAGTACGCAGGCAGCAACAATTCAATGTACAAGCTTACCTCCTGACAGAGGGTGAAACGTTATATGCGGGGAATCTAGGGAAAACGCCTTTTATTTCCCACTGTCATAAAATAGTTTTGTGACATTTAAAGATAAAGGTATTCTTTAATTTCTTGTGTTTATAAGGCTTAGAAAATTTTAAAAAATCGTGTACATACGATGCATCCTAAATCGAACCTCTCTGTAATTGAAGGCTGCGCCGTCAACCATGGATCGTCCCTCCTGTTTCGCCGTGACGCAACAGGAAGGTGGTTCTAAATTGCACAAAATTTTATATACTCGCCTAAGCAGACATGTACTGACGCGCTCCTTCTCGAATCAGGGGGTAACAATAGGGTCATTCCACTGCAAAGTACTGAGAAAGTTCGCTCGGCCATATTAGATTACACAATAACGAAACGGATTTGGTCATCTCCTTACACCATTCTTTCTCGCAGCTAATGTATGGACAAAAAACGTGTTGCTCTCTCTTCCAGAAACTTAAATATCGCCACGGATATAAAACTCTACGATGCGAAAAACAGTAAAAAAATATACCAATCACACTGAAATAATTTCAGGTGTCAGAAGAAGATGCGCACTTCCTTGCTACAATGAATTGAGAGGTGCTCGTGGGTTTAAAAATGGAGTTCGCGGCGAAATAAGCGGCAAACCTTCCTTAGAGATTTTGCACATTGTTAAAGTTGTTAAAGTTTTCTAAAGACAATGCAGCTGAATGTTTCTTTATGTTGTTGGCGGAGCGTGCGGAAAAAATTATGGGAGCCGGGAAGTTGGGGGTTTCAGCGCGGAAAATACGTGAAGTTTAAAAAATTTGAAAAATGGCTCATATTCAGACGCGTATTGTTTTGCGTGGTGGTCTATGCAAAAATACAAGCTTGAGCTTATTTAAAGGGCGTACTTGAGGTATATATTTCGGAAAGTGCTATCGAAATACTTTTTGCATTGTGAGAAAAAATTAAATTTATATTGAGCACCCAACACTGCCTGAGATGGTAAGCCGTAAGCCCGCTTCATGCAACGACGGGTCCTGCGCGACAGCGCACATCACGCACGTTTTGAGTTGTCCCGCGGCTAACTGCTTTGAAAGTGTGCGGCTGCCTGGAACTGGATTCCCGAATGGTGTCTTAAGCAGACGATCATTTGGTGCAACTAAATGAATTTCGCAACGCCGCGGTTATTCAGGTGATACAGATGTGGAAGAACACCGGCTGCCGGTGAGATTAGGGGACAAAAAATTGGCCGCGTATATCTTCCTTTCGTCGCAAATGTCGACAATAGGCGTCCCAAAAACACTATACTCAGCCAGTAAATTGAAGTAATTTTCATTGTAGCAGAAATTAAGAAATTGTAGCCTTCGCCGATATTTGCCAAGTAAATGCCTCCTTTCGCTGTCCCGCTCACCTGGCATGCTGTTCATCTTCCGTCGAGTTCCTACCAAGGTAAACACCCTAAAGGTCTGCTCAAGTCAATTTAAATTTACTGCGTTCTACTCCTACAGGCCGAGTTCCTCGATACAAGCGCTGAAGTACGGCGGAGACGCACGTGAATCACGACATCCTACTGCAACGTTTATAGAACCCGTTGCCCTGCTCCACGTGCGTACAAGCAGATAGTGGAACCTATCTAGTGGAACCTTTCGTTGCTGTTGTGTGACTTCTCAAATGAGCCAGGAGCGCGGGCTACAGCAGGCGACAGTATTCTGCAGTAGACGGAGGATATCAGTTGCTGTCGCAAAGACCAAGCATCTATAAATTTTTAATAAAGTAACACTGCACATGTCTCTTAGGTATTAGTATTCTGCCTTATGTTTGCGCAATGTCATGCTCTGGTTCAACAATGTTGACAAGTATGAACGTTGACACCCGGCTTAGGCGTTTAGATATGGCTGTGATTATATCAGGCTATTGCGCAGATTTCTTTTACTTCGCCCGGTGGCTGAATCAACTCACAGACAGACCAATTCATCAGACAGACCAAAATTTCTGGGTTTAAGTAGCCCAACAGAGACTATCGGCTTTAAAAAATTTATATTGAGCGCTCTTCACCGGGTCAGATGGTTGGCCGTAAGTCCGCTTCACTGCAATGGCAGCGCCTGCGCGGCAGCGAAGAGTTGCGGCGGCCACACAGGTCGGGCGCGCGTTGACTTATCACGCGGGTTGGTGCTTCAGAAGTGTGCGGCTGGCTGGTACTGGATAATGAAAGGCCGTCTTCGGCCGATGATCATTTAAGGCTCCTAAATGACTTCCTCAACGCTGCTTTTATTCAGGTGATGCAGATGTAGTAGGAAACCGGCTTCCAGTCCAGTCTTGGTGCATTTAAGAAGCTGCAGTTTTCATCGCGGTCGCTGACGTGGGTTCTTTGTCGTTTAGAAAGCCTGGGCGGCGGAGTAGGTCCTGAGCCGAGCAGTGACAGCTTTTAGCGATGATGTTACAAAAGACTGAAAGTTTCGCGTACCTTTCAATGTAACCGTCATGTCAAACCTTCTTGAGAATTGCTCTTTTTTCCTTCGACTATTTCTTCTGGAATCCAGAGCAGGGTCATAACTTCGATGTTCTTTTGCGCCCCTGTATGAAACTGGTGGGGTCTAAGTACTTGTCCATCGTAAAGTCTCTAATGACTGGCCCTGAGTGCTTAAAGTTTAAGGGTGCCTCCAAACCCGCCACAAGCGCCAATTTTATGCGACGTCCCAAAAACGTTATAATCATCCGGTAAATTGAAGTCATTTTCTTTGTAGCACAAATTTAGACATTTTTTCTTGCCCTTGTACAGTCGTGATGCCTCATCGGAAAAATTTTGAATTTTTCGAAAAGCGGGGAATTACCATTTAAGAATATTTCACGTTTCAGCTTGAAATGTATCAAATGCGCCTTTCCTGTGGTCAAGAGAGTCCGAAGTGACGGCAAGCGATTTCGCACAGACATACCCTGTCACTTCTGAACTATGGTATGTCACGAACGGTATATCATGGCTTACCTATCTACTTAATTGGACGGTTGTTGAGTATCTTCAAAGAGGAAGCTATAATTCTCCGCAAATTACGCAGAGGAATTATCTCCTCATCTTTGAGGCTGCTTTTTAGCTGACCCAGAAACATTGCATGCTGTTTGCTTATAAAGTGCTGCACCTTGGGATCTTATACAGCGTCTAAAACGTCTTTCAAAATTTGGAAGAACTTGAAGTTATTTTCCCTGGTCGGCAATGAACACACGCCACACAGTGTTTAATATGAAGACGTCCTCAACTTTATCCACATTTAGTCCGCTCTCCAAAATGCTGAGAAGGGCATCCGTGCCTGGACACGCCGTACACCGCCTGCCCAAGCAGTCTTTATCGTCGAGGCTGCATACAATTTCTGTCATCAGTTCTTGAGCAGTTTGCCTGGACCCTGTGGCATGAAGCATGAGTTAGAAGTTTTGAAGCGCCATGCACACCACAACTGCATGGGCGCCACTTCCGCCGGTCAAAACGCAGTGTTGTGGGGGCAGAACAGCGAACGGAGGGAGTCGGCACTTCAGAGGCGCGTTTTGTAGCGTAAGCTACACTGGCCGAGGTTGAGCAGTTTCGCGTGGACCTTGAAGAGCCGTGCTGCGCAAGCGCAAGGAGCATTGGATTGGATTAAATTTGGATTGAATTGAATTAAACTGGATAGTATTCAATCCAATCCAATTGGAGTACGGGTGTGTACAGAATTGGATATGCACATTCGCCGGTCTGCGCATTCCAGAGGAATGACGTCACAGCCGCGGCAGACGCACTGGCGCCGGCGCATGCCTAGCTGTGCACCTCCGTTGCGTAGTAGCCAAGTCTGACGCTGCGCCGGAGCCGCTTGATAGCCGTTTCACGTGACTCCAGGAGAGCCGTGCTGCGCATGCGCGAGGAGCAGTGACTGGACTGGATTGGAAATCCTTTTAGCTGCAGTAAGCATGATAATCAGCTAATCCTAACAACCAGGAAACCTAAGAATAACCAGCGAAACCTTAGCTCACGCTACGTATATCCTGGCCTAGCCGAGCTAAGCCACTGATAATTTTTTTTCACTCGTGTTGCAGTTCACTCACATTTAGCAAGAGCCATCGCCTTTGGGGAGGCCTATTACGCGTATTTTTTCCGGGGATGCAGTACGAAACGTAATCATCCTCATAAAATATTCCTATTAAAGATTTTGCTTTTCGCTGATGAGGCGTCCTCCTTTAGGTGGAGGTCCACAAAGGGCACCACTAATCCATATAGCCTCGCGCGCCTGTCACTCTGAAGCGTGTAGCAATGTCATATTTGATTGCGAAAAGAGTATGCCCCAAACAACTTAGCCACGCGCTCGCTATTGAAGCAACTAAATGAAAGAAGTAGACAAGACTTTCTTTCTTACACCCTTTTGGACGAAAAGGCCGTAACAATTTTGTCGAGTGCTACAGACTTTCAAAATGTGTTTTGGCTAAAAAGGGAGTAAAGATGGAAAAAGAATTTGCTTGTTCACACCTTAAAATAGAGGTGTATGTATTGTTTAACACCATAAAATACGGATGCTAGCAGCGCAGCTAAGTGAGACAGTAAAGATAGGCTGAACACGCAGCATGCCATACAGACGCATTCAATATGCACAAATCACACTTGGACCACAACTGAATTGAGCCCGAAAACCAACAGGATGCATGGAGAGAGCAAACACACACCTCAGAAATACATCCGCTCTCATTGCTTTTATAGCCAGCAGAGGAAAGCCATCTGATAAAATCGGTTGGCTCGTCGCAGAAATTACATTTTAAGTGCGAATGCACTTCTTAAGCGAGCCTGAATCGTCCGCCGCCGTAGTCCGAATAGCAACAGCTGCGGGTGCGCGCGCTCCTCGTCTTCCCTAGCAACGGGGGGAGATGGGCGCGCGCTGCCTGGCCGCTGACATGACACATACCCACGTGGGGGATTGGCCAGGAATCGGGCGTGAGAAGGGCTAATGCACCCGCTTAAAGGAGTACTGACACGAACTTTCAAAGCTGAGATCCGCTCTAGCAATCAAGTACAACGACAGCACAAATAGGTGTCTGTGAATAAATGCATCTTTCTTTGTAGTTGTGTGTGTGTGTGTGTGATCTCTCTTTCGCGAACATTACGGAACCGCGCAAATTCAACTCGTGCATTCGCACTTTCACATTCTTCCCCTCGGGGAAATGCGGGAAATTTTTTTTTGCTAATGTTAGAAATATGCATTTTAGTGGGAGCATATATAAGTCGATATGCCGACGTAAAAAACGTTTTAACCGTTGGGTTGTTATTACCTTCAATACGTCACAAACTTTTATGAAATACAAAACAGCGATTCCACACCGTTTCGATACCATCGAAGCAGGGTGTTTTCTATCCCTTACAGGGGTGGGCTTGAACATTTTCTCCGAGCGGGTGGATGCTTCTACCTGACGGCGTTTAAAACAATATGAATTGGCATAATTCATTGCCAGCGGACCTGTTTAATCTTGAGCTTGTTTTGGTGGCGTTATCAATAAAATTACGAGGAAAAAAACTGCGCTGCCAGAAAGGCTGCACCACTGCGGATAGGTATTATAACAGTAAAGCCGGCTTTCACAGCTCCTCTGGTGTGAGCACACAAAGAATATGCGTACGCGCATCCTTACTATGTCGTTTTAAGGGCAATAATATTTTTGGGCTACTAAAATGCAAAAAAGTGGTGCAAGGCTGGATACCCAGCGGAGCTGTGGGTCAACCTAGCTATTTCCCACCTGGTATCCTCTGTCAGTGCGGTGGAACGAACGGTACGCACTCGTAAAACCCGGCTAAACTTGGCCTCACCCCTGAGCACTTTACCTAGCCTATGGAACGAACAATGCAAGCCAAACAGCACTTAGCAGAGCCTAGTCAAAACCTACAAAAACTTAGCAACACTGGAAGAAACCAGGTCGACAAGCAGCTCAGTTGTTTTTCTTTTATTTTTTGCAACTGAGCACCTATTTTGCATCCTTTCCGCACCCTACAAAAAACCGAAGGTGTTGCAGTCGGTCAACACTTTTTTTGCCGCACCAAAATGGTGCAAACCTACAAATTAGGGTGTTAGAAACTAAGAAAAAAGCGGGATGACTTGAAAAACCCCTGTTCCACTTTTACTACACCTTTTTTAACACAAAATTGTTCTATGCCGGATCTGCCAAGATCTCACTGACGTCATATTCGTCACGGAAATGACATCACCAGAAAACCCCGGTGCGCCACGATTCGAGCTGGGTGCGCTCCGTCACCGCAACAGGATGTGCCGTGTTATTTACCGGCTCTCTTACCTGCTGGAGAGCAGGTAGCCGTGTGAACGCGACATAAATGTTTCTTATAACCGCGTCTATTTTGATTGTGCCGCCGTCTAAGAGATGGGAAGCGAAGTAGTGCATCACGGTGCTAATGAGCGCCTACAGTTGACGCCAGTTGAGCTCGTCGCAACGCAACCCCGCTTGCCGTACACCTCCAGGGAGCAGGGGGGGGGGGGGGGGGGGGGCAGGCGGGACGCAGCGGTCGCACATTTGCGAAAGCGTCGCGCCAGCAGGTTGTCTCTTGCCAAGCACACCCACAAGACAGCCCCGCAAATTATGCTATTTTTCTGTAGGGAACCGCGAGTTCACCAAACGATCCGCTGGCAACCCGTTGGCAGCGCATTCGCTGGCAGCGCGTGTGGTTTCATTCGGGTTTACGCAGTGCTCCGGTGCGTGAAATCCAGTGTCTAATGTTGAGAAGTATGGCGCTGCCAAACCAGCGAAATATAAATAGCGATGTGTAAAAGTTCAAATCGATGTAGATAAAACATTCAACTGATCCTGTGAAGGCACATCTCCCTCTCGTGTTTTACCGATCCCTGTAAAAGAGGGATCAACCATATTTTGGTGATAAGTGTGTAACTAAGTTCATTGTGAACACCTTTTGGTTTGCGAGCGCGTGTGGCTTCATTCGGGTTTACGCAGTGCTCCGGTGCGTGCAATCCAGTGTCTAATGTTGAGAAGTATGGCGCTGCCATACCAGCGAAATATAAATAGCGATGTGTAAAAATTCACATCGATGTAGATAAAACATTCAACTGATCCTGTGGAGGCACATCTCCCTCTCGTGTTTTACCGATCCCTGTAAAAGAGGGATCAACCATATGTTTGGTGATAAGTGTGTAACAAAGTTCATTGTGAACACCTTTTCGTTTGCGAGCGCGTGTGGCTTCATTCGGGTTCACGCAGTGCTCCGGTGCGTGCAATCCAGTGTCTAATGTTGAGAAGTATGGCGCTGCCATACCAGCGAAATATACATAGCGATGTGTAAAGTTCACATCGATGCAGAAAAAACATTCAACTGATCCTGTGAAGGCACATCTCCCTCTCGTGTTTTGCCGATCCCTATAAAAGAGGGATCAACCATATTTTTGGTGATAAGTGTGTAACAAAGTTCATTGTGAACACCCTTTCGTTTGCGAGCGCGTGTGGCTTCATTCGGGTTTACGCAGTGCTCAGGTGCGTGCAATCCAGTGTCTAATGTTGAGAAGTATGGCGCTGCCATACCAGCGAAATATAAATAGCGATGTGTAAAAGTTCATATCGATGCAGAAAAAACATTCAACTGATCCTGTGAAGGCACATCTCCCTCTCGTGTTTTACCGATCCCTGTAAAAGAGGGATCAACCATATTTTTGTGATAAGTGTGTAACAAAGTTCATTGTGAACACCTTTTGGTTTGCGAGCGCGTGTGGCTTCATTCGGGTTTACGCAGTGCTCCGGTGCGTGCAATCCAGTGTCTAATGTTGAGAAGTATGGCGCTGCCATACCAGCGAAATATAAATAGCGATGTGTAAAAGTTCACATCGATGCAGAAAAACATTCAACTGATCCTGTGAGGCACATCTCCCTCTCGTGTTTTACCGATCCTGTAAAAGAGGGATCAACCATATTTTGGTGATAAGTGTGTAACAAAGTTCATTGTGAACACCTTTTCGTTTGCGAGCGCGTGTGGCTTCATTCGGGTTTACGCAGTGCTCCGGTGCGTGCAATCCAGTGTCTAATGTTGAGAAGTATGGCGGCTGCCATACCAGCGAAATATAATAGCGATGTGTAAAAGTTCACATCGATGCAGAAAAAACATTCAACTGATCCTGTGAAGGCACATCTCCCTCTCGTGTTTTACCGATCCCTGTAAAAGAGGGATCAACCATATTTTTGGTGATAAGTGTGTAACAAAGTTCATTGTGAACACCTTCTGGTTTGCGAGCGCGTGTGGCTTCATTCGGGTTTACGCAGTGCTCCGGTGCGTGCAATCCAGTGTCTAATGTTGAGAAGTATGGCGCTGCCATACCAGCGAAATATAAATAGCGATGATGTAAAAGTTCAATCGATGCAGAAAAAACATTCAACTGATCCTGTGAAGGCACATCTCCCTCTCGTGTTTTACCGATCCCTGTAAAAGAGGGATCAACCATATTTTTGGTGATAAGTGTGTAACAAAGTTCATTGTGAACACCTTTTGGTTTGCGAGCGCGTGTGGCTTCATTCGGGTTTACGCAGTGCTCGGTGCGTGCAATCCAGTGTCTAATGTTGAGAAGTATGGCGCTGCCATACCAGCGAAATATAAATAGCGATGTGTAAAAGTTCACATCGATGCAGAAAAACATTCAACTGATCCTGTGAAGGCACATCTCCCTCTCGTGTTTTACCGATCCCTGTAAAAGAGGGATCAACCATATTTTTGGTGATAAGTGTGTAACAAAGTTCATTGTGAACACCTTTTCGTTTGCGAGCGCGTGTGGCTTCATTCGGGTTTACGCAGTGCTCCGGTGCGTGCAATCCAGTGTCTAATGTTGAGAAGTATGGCGCTGCCATACCAGCGAAATATAAATAGCGATGTGTAAAAGTTCACATCGATGCAGAAAAAACATTCAACTGATCCTGTGAAGGCACATCTCCCTCTCGTGTTTTACCGATCCCTGTAAAAGAGGGATCAACCATATTTTGGTGATAAGTGTGTAACAAAGTTCATTGTGAACCCCCTTCGGGTTTGCGAGCGCGTGTGGCTTCATTCGGGTTTACGCAGTGCTCCGGTGCGTGCAATCCAGTGTCTAATGTTGAGAAGTATGGCGCTGCCATACCAGCGAAATATAAATAGCGATATGTAAAAGTTCACATCGGTGCAGAAAAAAACATTCAACTGACCCTTGTGAAGGCACATCTCCCTCTCGTGTTTTACCGATCCCTGTAAAAGAGGGCTCAACCATATTTTTGGTGATAAGTGTGTAACAAAGTTTATTGTGAACACCTTTTGGTTTGCGAGCGCGTGTGGCTTCATTCGGGTTTACGCAGTGCTCGGTGCGTGAAAATCCAGTGTCTAATGTTGAGAAGTATGGCGCTGCCATACCAGCGAAATATAAATAGCGATGTGTAAAAGTTCACATCGATGCAGAAAAAACATTCAACTGATCCTGTGAAGGCACATCTCCCTCTCGTGTTTTACCGATCCCTGTAAAAGAGGGATCAACCATATTTTTGGTGATAAGTGTGTAACAAAGTTCATTGTGAACACCTTTTGGTTTGCGAGCGCGTGGGGTTTCATTCGGGTTTACGCAGTGCTCCGGTGCGTGCAATCCAGTGTCTAATGTTGAGAAGTATGGCGCTGCCATACCAGCGAAATATAAATAGCGATGTGTAAAAGTTCACATCGATGCAGAAAAAACATTCAACTGATCCTGTGAAGGCACATCTCCCTCTCGTGTTTTACCGATCCCTGTAAAAAAGGGATCGACCATATTTTTGGTGATAAGTGTGTAACAAAGTTCATTGTGAACACCTTTTGGTTTGCGAGCGCATGTGGCTTCATTCGGGTTTACGCAGTGCTCCGGTGCGTGCAATCCAGTGTCTAATGTTGAGAAGTATGGCGCTGCGATACCAGCGAAATTTAAATAGCGATGTGAAAAAGTTCACATCGATGTAGATAAAACATTCAACTGATCCTGTGAAGGCACATCTCCCTCTCGTGTTTTACCGATTCCCTGTAAAAGAGGGATCAACCATATTTTTGGTGATAAGTGTGTAACAAAGTTCATTGTGAACACCTTTTCGTTTGCGAGCGCGTGTGTGGCTTCATTCGAGTTTACGCAGTGCTCCGGTGCGTGCAATCCAGTGTCTAATGTTGAGAAGTATGGCGGTGCCATACCAGCGAAATATAAATAGCGATGTGTAAAAGTTCACATCGATGCAGAAAAAACATTCAACTGATCCTGTGAAGGCACATCTCCCTCTCGTGTTTTGCCGATCCCTGTAAAGAGGGATCAACCATATTTTTGGTGATAAGTGTGTAACAAAGTTCATTGTGAACACCTTTTGGTTTGCGAGCGCGTGTGGCTTCATTCGGGTTTACGCAGTGCTCAGGTGCGTGCAATCCAGTGTCTAATGTTGAGAAGTATGGCGCTGCCATACCAGCGAAATATAAATAGCGATGTGTAAAGTTCACATCGATGTAGATAAAACATTCAACTGATCCTGTGAAGGCACATCTCCCGCTCGTGTTTTACCGATCCCTGTAAAAGAGGGATCAACCATATTTTTGGTGATAAGTGTGTAACAAAGTTCATTGTGAACACCTTTTGGTTTGCGAGCGCGTGTGGCTTCATTCGGGTTTACGCAGTGCTCCGGTGCGTGCTATCCAGTGTCTAATGTTGATAAGTATGGCGGTGCCATACCAGCGAAATATAAATAGCGATGTGTAAAAGTTCACATCGATGCAGAAAAAACATTCAACTGATCCTGTGAAGGCACATCTCCCTCTCGTGTTTTACCGATCCCTGTAAAAGAGGGATCAACCATATTTTTGGTGATAAGTGTGTAACCAAGTTCATTGTGAACACCTTTTGGTTTGCGAGCGCGTGTGGCTTCATTCGGGTTTACGTAGTGCTCCGGTGCGTCCAATCCAGTGTCTAATGTTGAGAAGTATGGCGCTGCCATACCAGCGAAATATAAATAGCGATGTGTAAAAGTTCATATCGATGCAGAAAAACATTCAACTGATCGTGTGAAGGCACATCTCCCTCTCGTGTTTTACCGATCCCTGTAAAAGAGGGATCAACCATATTTTTGGTGATAAGTGTGTAACAAAGTTCATTGTGAACACCTTTCGCCTGCTGTACCACATGAGACCTGAAGGTGTGACTCTCTTCTTCGAAGCCGGCAGCATCGTTAGAAAACAACGAAACGTGCGGTTTGTAGTCCTGCGTTGGCGCCGCACCTCTCCGCTAAAGCGCATCAACCGTCGTTGCAGGGAGGCGGACTTGCGGCTCGTGTCTATGGCAGTGGTTGGCGCTGAATATACACATTCTATCCCTTAAAGTAAAAAGGACACCACTTGAACTGTTTGAAAAAAAAAGCCCCTTTGCATCCCTTCTAATGAGCCTAAGCCTGCATTTTTGTAAGACCTCGAAACAGTGCGATAAGGCACTACTGGTCATACCTTTCTCTGGTGTAAAGAATATTGAACGTATTGCATTGATTCGTTAAAACCGCCTCAAACCATCTGTTTTCAGTTCCAATAGCAGTAAGTGTTACTAACCCCCTGTCTCATGCGGGCTAAGCAAAAGTAATGCTACCAAGTGCAGCTTTTGCGCTCTTTGATTTGAAATGTATATGACCAAAGAAAGGTGGCGCAACAACGAAGTACGTTTTCAGGGTCGTAACAAGTGGCATAATAGTAAAGAAAATTTCAGGAGGCAGTTAAACAGTACTATTACTATAAACCCACATAAGCTACTTTGTTGTTTGCTGTGCCTGGGTACCGCAGGGAGAATTGTTTATGACCGAGGCGTACCCACATTTTAGGCGATTGTTAGTCCGAAGTGCTAGCTCACCTCTGCATTCAGAGAGCGGAATTAGAAATGAAAGGAAGTCACTTCTTCCAGCAGTTATTGGGGAAGAGGGGGGGTTTATTCCATCATTATGGCTTCCATAGGAGATGAGAACATGAAACTTCTAAATGATTTCTCTCCCAGGGTCAAAGATACCTCCGTGGCTTTGGTGACAGCCCTATGCAAGTTATTCGGACTATGTCACAGCCCTTAACGTGGCAATACGTTCCCATTGCAATCTAGTACTTCGTGCAAGCCTGACAGATTGCTCCACCACATACTTGTAGAATCTATTAACTGGATAATGGTTCAAGGTTGCCGTTGGTGCGTACACCTTCAACTAATCCCCACATTTATATGCTAATCACAAAAGCCGGCGTCCATCAATCCCGGACCAAATATTTTGTCTTTGAGCTCCAGCTACTTTCTGACGACTGTGAAGCAATCATTCACGTTAACCGTCAACCTCGGCTTGTCTTCTATGCAACGGTATAACGTCTGTGCTGGAAGGCTTTTACCAGAGGCCAGTACGAAGTTTTGTCTACTAAGAATGTTCTGAGAAAGCTTAGTACAGTTATTTTCTAGGCGTTTCGCTAAATTTTAAAGATATATATATTCTCTAACAGAGCTCTTGCCCTCGCGGACTTAAATTTTACCTGCCTCCCATTTTATGGGCTCTAGTTATTTATCGTCGCGCTTCAAACCAGCAAACTATCTTTTAGCTTAGCTTAGTTTGTAGGGTGACAAACCAATAAATGTGTTGTTCATTCGTTTGAGCAACAGAGCAGCACCTTACAAGCTATGTTTTTTTTAAGAAAAGGCTTATTAGCTTTAACGTGTGCCATTTCTACAGCGTTTCAGTGGGTGTAGATTCTGTCTTGGGTAGTTTAAAAATTGAAGATGATTCTTGCGGTTTAAATTTTATACGTACATGCTTCAAGCCGAATGATGGGGGTCAGCATCGCATTACTGAAAACGTTGGTGCGGCAGTTAAAAGAATAACCGCCTCTTGGAGCGTGTAAATTGTTTCAACAATTGAGTAGACGTGATTTACGTAAAATTACGCCTGTGCTATAACGGTCACCGGCCTGACGATTACATTAGCAAACTGTTGCCCCTTAAACCTGTCTAGGAAACCATTTACCCCCGAGCTCAAGCGTGCTCCTATTGAAAAGAACTACAAGTCAATATGGCCTGCCCTATGTGTGCGAACCATTGTGACGCTTAGCTTGACATCGCAGGCTTAATTACCAACAAAGGTTCTCTTCTGTTACTGCAGCCTATAACATGACACATGGTTTGCAAAAACATCCACAGGCATCACTGAAGACTTTGAAATGTTTCTCAGCAAACTGCGCCTTTCTTTTGTACATATATATGATAGACGATAAATTGTTAATACGTAAAATTTCATTGAAAGAAATGGGCCTACAAGAAGATATGCCTAGGCTAATTTTGCCATTGATTGTTCTCTTTCTGGTGTGCACTCAGGATTCGGTAAGTCTACTTAGCATGAAACCCAAAATGTATGCATGGGCAGTGGAGGGAGAGCCGAAGCGGCTAAAGCCGACGCATTGATGGACTGCTTTGCTTGCTTATACAGTGGAATGGCTAGGAGTGCGGGCTTTTTGCTGACTAGTGTCCAATGGCTAGCTGTTCATAGCTATGATACTGCATATCATCTCTGGCAACAGAGTGATGTAGACCAGAATCAATTGAGAGTGTTACGCCACCTTGTGGTGCGCACTGAAAGCCCCAGAATAGTAAAACTGCGCCGCATCCTCGTACCTCGACCGCTCTATAGGGGGGGGGGGTGCAGAGAGGGGGTTTAGAGGGAAAGAGTAAGGGCGCACAAAACGCGCAATCTCAGCGATAACGAAGATTTCATGCTAGAGTTTTGGTGTAGCTTCTAGGATAAGCCACGCAACGGTCGGCGGGGCGAGCCCCGACTGGGCAGGTCTGGATTCCTTCCGCTTGGACGCGCTCACCGATCCCACGCATTCTTTCCGGTAACGGTTGCCCTCCGGGCCGTGCCCGCGTGAGCATGCGCAGTTGGGTCCCTCTTCCTACCGAGGATAGGGTGGCGTACGCTAGCCGCTATGCTAAAACGCTATTTTTGTGAACTTTCATTTTCGCAACCCCAAAACAGACAGGACCAACCAAAAAACGGGACATGACGAGCTGTTCCCTTCAACTACAACTTTTATTCGAATAAAGTAATATATACAGCCACATTGTCTACAAAAACCGTAATAGTCACCCTAAGAAAGCATCCACGCAGGCTCGCAGTCATTGAAGACACATCCACCGAGTTTCGCTACTTCTCTTGAAAAGACGAGCCATGAATGGCGACCCAGCACACGGTTCGGCAAGTTCTTTTTTATGTGGTGGGCGTCTGCCGCCTTTCTCCATCTTTGATAGCCAAATAGAAACATGATTGCAGTATCACTGAAATCCGCAGTGCGGCAACAATTCGCACAGTGCATCGAGAAATGTCTTCAATTCAGTCCATTTAGCGAACTGCATTTGTTGCGTAGGGGAACATTCGCACAACGACCTTTTTGACGGATATGACTATCACCTGACATGAAGGGAATGCGTAATTCCCGTCTGCTGTCAATACATGGTCCTCATTGGCTACCTGTGAGGCGCACTAGAGCCTGCGCCATGATTCCCATAGCCCGCTTTAATTAAACTTCATCGTCTGCACCAACCAATCCAAGGCTACTTTGTCAGGGACGTGAAGATCGCCTCGACCGCTGACGCGAGCAAAAGCGTGAAATCAATCGGAGCCTACAGCCAATGCCACCTAGGATTATCGAGGCAGGGACGCCACACGCAAGCTTGATGGATATCACCACACCGCCAAACCATCGTAAATCTTTCCTAGCCCGACCTCTAAATCCGTAGAGAGTTCATCGATAAACCTTTCGGCGCCGTGCGTGTCGTGGGTGGCTGTCAGAGGTTCTCCCAGGCACGTGGCAACGATCGGTGGCGTGCGAGATGTGCAACATAGTAAAGTGGTCGCTAAAGCACGGCGGTGGTGCGTCTCTTCGAAGGTGGCCTCCGAAGATGACGCCCGTAAGCAGAACTTGTCCGTGTCGCGAATCACTCTTTGGAGGTACGGTGGCCCGGTGTACCATCATCAACGAGTACGTATACCCGACCATGCCAGGGCACCTACTAAAACCTAACGTCATAGAGAAACGAGTGGTGGAGGATCCACTTGTGTTATGTCAATTAGAGGATTGACGCTCTTCAATAAAAATGCCCAGGGGCAGTACGGCGTCAGTTGGAAGGTTATGCACATGCCAGTGGACGCCAAGAGACGCTACAGAGCTAAACGCGTAATGTCAGTGAACATATGGCCATAAAGTACACCTTAAGCGTAGGCTCCTATCAAGCCTACGTACCGACGTGGTAAAACATCGCCAATGCCCACTATAGCTAAACTCAACAATGCAATTTTTACCACACGGCCAGCTTCGCGGGACTGTCCCATTCACACGGTAGAAGGCCTCTGATTCTTAAGTTTACTGTTGCCCTTTTCTGGTATGTTCTTTTATATTACCTCCTGAACCAGCCAGCATTTTCAACGTGTATCTCTGAGAAGGAAGCTATAGGTTTGCTTACCACAGAAATGTTGCACGGTGGACCAGAGCTTCCGCCGCATGTTTCCGACTTCACAGTCATTGGCATGGAGATGCAAAGAAGCAAAAGACAAAGAGCGCTATCATTTCGCTGGTGATGCCGGCGTCCCTCACTCAGAATTCAGAACAAGGTTCCGCGGTGATCTACTGTCCTAAGCAATAACTTTTATTGCCGTCGCTGCATCAGTCATTCCAAAATTCTGCCCAATAAGAATCGTTATTCAGCGCAAGGAAGGTACTATTTGATCAAAAAAGGAAAACTTACCTGTCCTTCAACCATCCAATTGCCGAGCTTTGTTTTGCTTTCACGTAGCAATGCTCACAATTCGGTCTGCACACAGGTGTTTCCAGCGCTGTGAGTATGCTCCTCATGTGGCCTGCCCTTTTTTGCATGAGCCCGTGGGTACATCTACTTGCTTTTGAACCGGGGGGATACATTGCATACACAAGGGCGCGCTGTTCTAAAAAGGTTCCTGGTTTTTCTATAGTTTTTATTCGGGTTGATATAGGTTTATATAGTACGCCCGTATCTGTTTCTGCCGGCGTTCCTAGGAAACTGTTGTTTTCGACCGGTTGACCTTCAGGACAAGGACTACAGACACGTGTGGTTCGAGATTTGCTGTATGCAATTCGGTTCAAGAGCAATAGAGGTATGTGTTCTTTGATGAGGCGGATTTAGCTTGGTATGCAATTGCCAGCAAGACCTCCGCGTGATCTTTCCCTTTATTATATCAGACACCAAGAGTAACCCCTCACCAGTTGGTTCTGTAGAATGCAAATCTTCCACCATTCAATGAGACACTTCTCTTCGTAACATCCAGCGGCAGCTGAAAAACATAATGTCAGGTGATGCAACGTGGGAACTCCTAGCTTGCGCAGATCTGGAAAAACGTTGTCGACTCAGGGTTGTTTTGGATCAATTTATATTATAGCTATCAATATCACAAAGCCGACTGCACGGGGGACAAAAGCCAGCAAACCACTGATATTTCCGGGACATCCAAACAAGTTATGAATGCCCATATGCCGGCATTATATCTACTCGACTTCGCAAGTACACACAATTTCATGGTCCAAAACTTCCGATGGTAACAATACGTCGTGGTACCTCATGTTCGGACGCTATTTGAGTGTATGTTACAGCCTTAATTTAGAAGTCGCTGGTAGTTGTTATGTGTACGCTGTGTAGACTTATGTTGATGACGTACTTCAGACGCCTTTTTTTCTGTATTTACGTTTGTACAGACGTACAGCAGTACCTGCAACAAATTTGCTATACAACTCGGGAAGGAGTGATGCGGTCTCCTGTGCAGGTGCTTAGCCCTCCGGTTGCGCCCTCTGTGCGCCATCCAGGGAGAAGGCCATTATAATGACTTTCTTAAATATTTGACACGGCAGCTCCCGTGTCCCGATCCAACTGCGACGGAACACGTTGAATGTTAAGTGTCAGCAAAGGGTGTTGCCGATGCAGAAGCTGTGACACCGCTCGTGACCAGCTGACTGTCAGCTTTTGATGCCCTAATTTGGGAAACCTGCGTAACTTATTGAGCCTTTGCCTTGCAGTCTAGTTGAATGTTCCCCTTACGTTGGCTCAAATTTGCGGGAATGACCTTCTGCCGTGTTTATGTGATCCACACCTATATCCATTTCGGGGCGGTGTCGAAATAGCAGAAGATGAAAGGACGCGCGACAGAAGAGCTCCGGCATAACAGGACGCGTCAGAAAGAACACGCGACGAAGCGCACGCGTCAGAAGGGCACACCGACAAAAAGGCACAGCATCAAAAGAGCACAGTGACAGAACACGAGTTTATGGAACGCCAACTTGGGCAATTATTCCAATTTTAACGCATGTATAACATTATAGAACAATGCAGAACAACGGAATTCTAACGCTAGAATCCCGAAGAAGAATCAACCGATTAAAATTCCTTGCCGATCTTCGGAACCGCAAACTTCGCATTGACCCATCAATATATCTCACCTGTCTTTCTTCCCGGCCCACCAGGCAATACCACCCCTTTAAATTTACCCCATTGTTCGCCCGCACAAACACTCATAAATACTCATTTTTCCCGCGAACAATATCCGATTGGAACCGTCTTCCTGCCTCTGTGTTCACTTCGCCTAATCTGCATGCATCAATTGATCAGCTTTTTCACATGTAGAAATTTTTTGGCCGTTTGCCATTTTTATTGGTACAGATTGTATAATTACATTTTGCCTGATATGCTATGTTTTTATCTTTCCACTCCTGCTTGGGCCTAATTCTGGCCTGGAGTATTGTCTAAATAAAAATAAATAAATAAAAATAACAGATTGCGCAAAATCTTTTCTGTTACCTTTCATCTTAAGATTCTAAGTATGTATTTAATAAAAACAATTGCATTCATACTATTGATCAGTGGTGCTTCTGTGTTTAGCAGCTTCCTCTCGCTGACATGTATTTTGTCACCAGCAGTTATTTTCAAGTTCTCTAAATAACATGCATATTATCCTGGTGTTCTTTCATGCATGTGTATTCCTCATAAAATAGCTTATTAAGGCGAGAGCCTGATATGAATCATCCCTCAGCCTACCTTGAATGTCCTTGGTGTCCACACCTATTGTATATTAAAGAAGAAAGCGTGCTATGAAACTGCTGAGTCTTTTGAACACTGACAGTTCACTTGTAACAGCTCGACCAGGTCGGCCTCAACTAAAGTCGCTGCAAAAATCTCAGCACTGCTTTCGAATGATTTGTGAACACACGGCTTATCAGCCCACCAAGGACCGAACGGAATTGCTTCATACGCAACACAACCGCTAACCGGGAAAATTATCTGTCGAACAATGCGTGTGCCGCTGACAGAAGCAAAGGGCAGACTTACGCCATCGGCGCCTGCAAAAACCTTCCTGCCTATTGCGGCTCAGCCTATATTAGCTGATGCCCACTGAATAGTGATGACATTTCGTTGGTGCACGGCAAAGTACAATAATTCGATTATTACATAGCACGCACACTAGATGGTCCTTGCTTCATATGACCATATACGACCTGAAAAGCTGGTTTCGTGTCACAGAACCAAGTCCATCCAACAGTCATCCAACCAACTCAGTTCTAGCAGACGCTGCCCTATAAACTGGTGTGCAGCCTTGGGTGACAAGCAGGCTTCGAAAAATACTACGTCCTTGGTTGACCTGCTCTCAGTCACGGAGCCAGCATCATAAACATGTACAGTTTCGGCGTATGTGTCCGCCACAAAAGATACAGTCAATGGTTTGAGAAAACTAAAGCAAAAAGGCCTTCTTGATAATTCACAGGATCAAAAATGCGAATGACTGGTTTTGATACTGCCCACAGAATTCTCTAAACCCACGGTTGGTGTAAACCCAGCAGGTGTTACTTGTTGATGAGCAAAATGGCTGCCACAAATCTCATTTTCATGCATGTTGTTGAAGAGCCGATAACGGAGGGTACTTATTCTTGGTAAGGCATAGAAGATAGTCTCGATTCTCTGTCCATTGGGTAAACACCTGCTTCAGCAATCCTGCCCATAGTGGATGTGCATCGTGGTAGCTTGAGGGATATATATTCTCAGAGCCTCTGCATGCAAACTCTCCCATCTTGGTTCGGAAGAAGTTCGCAAATTCAAAATGGCTGCAAGGTTTTAACGAATATATAACAAAACAATAGTACGCGATAACTAAAGAAGAGCGCTCTCACATGATACCAACCTCATCACAGCCACGAAGCGAAGAACCTGTACAATGCTTGAAAGTGTATAGTGTGCAGCCGATGTCTTCCGTCCTGGATAGGCCATGGCACACCGTCACAACCCAAAATCTATGGTTCGTGAGTAGAGTGCCCCAATAGTGCTGAGGCTTCCGAGCATAGACTTTCTGGTGAACTCAAAAACAGCTGAATTTCATCATCACCATTACCACGACCACCAACACCAGCAGCCTATCTACGCCCACTGCAGGGCAAAGTCCTCTCCCATTAATCTCCAATTATCCCGCTCCTGTGCTAACTGCGAGCAATTTATACCCGCAAACTTCTTGATCTCATCTGCCCATCTAATACTCTGCCACCACCTGCCACGCTTGCCTTCTCTAAAGATCCACTCTGTTACCCTTAATGACCAACGGTTATCTTTCCTTAATATTAAATGCCCTGTCTAAGCCCATTTCTTCTTCTTAATTTCTACTGATATGTCCTTAACACGCGTTTGTTGTCTGACCCACTCCGCTGTCTTTTTGGCCCTTAATGTTACACCTATCATATTCTGTTTCATTGCTCGCTGAATCGTCCTCAATTTAAGCTGAACCCTCTTAGTGAGCCTCCAAGTTTCTGCCCCGTAGGTAAGTAGGTGAGCTCCATTTCCCCTTTGGAGCTTAACACAGACCATGCCGGCGTAAGTACAGCGAAAGTTGTTGCCGCTCACTCTAGACGGTCTTTCAACTGCGGTCTAGTTAAGCAGAAATCCGAAATGCCTTTATAAACTTCGAACACAGTTGCCCACCGACGAGTGAATATTAAACAGGGTCTTTGTGCCCACCTTCTAAAACTTGTTGGTACAGCAAGTTTTGGATGGTGGGCATAAACAAGGATGGTACAACAACTTTACCATCTGAAAAAACGCGATTAACCTTACGGTGCTCACTCTCGCCAGGAGCCATTGTCATGAAGACTGAAAGAAAAATACAGTAACTCCTGATCCACGCATACAGTCGGCCAACCACACTAACAGTATCTACAGCATTCAGAATAATATTCGGAACCTAATTCTGTGCGGCGCGCTTACTACCGAAAAACAATATTCTCACAGTTCGGCAACTGTTTCTTTCTTGCTTCAGTGATGATAAAGTATTGATAACTCTCTGCGAAGAATCGCTCTGCTGAAATTAGTCATCATATCAGCGTAAATGTCATTTCTCTCAAACCACGATTGTAGTCGGGAAAGCACGACTCTCTCCGTAAATTTCACAATGTAGGATGCCGACGCGATGGGTCGTATGAGGAAACTACCAAAGAGGATTTTCCTGTCTTCAGCAGAGCAACAAGTGAACTGTATTTCCAGTCGTTGAGAACAGAATCGGAGAACCACGTTGCTTCGGTACATGTAAAAGGCTTTTCGAACTTCGCTGACAAGGTTTCGAAATACGAAGGGCTGGACGCCGTCCGACCTGGGGCAGGTCTGAAGGAGTTTAGGCGGTCATCTACGGTATACTGTTTACAACTTTGTAAACTGGGAAGCAGGACGTGAGAATCATCAATAAGCATCTAACAGGATATTTTGGCTACGTGCACCTAGCTTTTACCAGTTGTTGAGCCAACTCTGAATGGTATTGTGAGCTTCTACGGATAGCTTGGCCCATTTGTATAACTATAATACCAGGCGTCATTTCAGCCATTTGTTCACTTGGAGTTTCCACTATTACTGTTTTCAATACAGCTGCGTTCTTTCCTACACAAAGTAATTAAACGAACGAAATTGGTGAAAACGTACGCACGTGCTCTAGTAAAGTAACTATTTTGCAAACCAAATCAAGAGAGTCGACAAAAATGAGATTTTAGCAAGCCTAGTGTACACTATTTTAAATGCAGTGTCATTCGCTGGAGTGCTATTTGATCATTTCTCGTTTGGTTTCCGCATACATTCACAGTGGAGACAGCGCGTATTTCCCTTCGTTCGCAAAAGTTGAAATGTTTTCAACGGAACAAAAACACATGGAAGTTTTGTAGGAACGTCAAAAATAAAATATACCGACCAACAAAATAGAACTGTAAGCAAAGTGAATAAAAACTGTAGACAAGCGAGGCCGACGGCGACGCGAAAACAGAAGCGGGAGGTTAAGAGCTGCGCGCTTAAAGGGAACTTGTTTTCCAGTGTGCGTATATGGTGCAGCAACCTCGCTGAAAAGCTTGTACGGGCAGAGAACGGCTCATTCAAAAAACAAGGTCAAGCCACATGAGGTTCACATCCGCACTGGTGGAAAAAAAGTGAAAGAAACCCAAATTTCGCTCGTAGGATGGAGGAGGATAATGAATGTTTTCGTAGTTACCAATATTACTATCTGTCCTTTACTCAATAACGGTTGTCATTAAGCAGGCTTTTGGATGTGCTGATGCAGCGTCGGTATTATGCGGTACTGCTCAAACCGAGTCGTCAATTCGTAGCGTTGTGCTGAATTCGGAGTTGCTGATTCCCGCATCACGCACGGAATGGATACACATTTCTCTGCCTTCCTGGCAAAGCTGCCTTCCCGCCAATAGCTGGGAACGCTAAGTAGGCAGCGGCTGTTCTGGTCCACCATCCAGTGCCTCCTTTGTAGGAAAACCTGCCGCTTTGTGCCCAGCAAAGATTGGGCGAAATGCTGGGCGATCCAAAATTTGTTTACTCAAGCAATCGCAGTAATCACGAAGGATGCAGCTAAAGAACATGCAGTATAATTATGTAGTGCAGTGTAAATAAATATGCAGTGTAAAGTAAATATTGCTGCTCAGCTGGTTTCGACCATGAAAAACTGCGCATCGATGTATTTTGTGCATCGCTGTATTTGGTGTTTAACGTTGTCTTCTCGTTTCAAATCTCGTGTACACTTCAACAAGGGCACCGTAACATTGGACTAGTGGTGCAGTCATAGGTTTTTGTAGTCCATTTTTTTTAGTAAATTCCAACTTTCAACTCTGATCTACATTGTCGCATGAACATAAGGGCAGTAAATGTACAGAGAATATTTTTCAAACGGTGACTCACACGGTGAGAACTGTGTTCCTCCAAGGTTTCAGACTCTGCCTGCGACGTCAAGATAAGGGGTGGTTGAATGGTACGTACAGAAGTAGTTGATCACTTCTGGCGCTATTTTGTCAAGCAGGCATTGTGCAATAAAACAGCCAACTGATTAGTGATAACAAAAGAGGTTCAGCGACACCACTTTAGGTTTTTTTTTTTTGTCCTGGGGACACATCAGCTGCGCGGTCAAAATAAAGGATCAGTGATCTACAGCAGACCTTTCCCTGGTATAATTGGCAGCCTTTCAGCCCAACCGCCTTAAAGCCAACGGCTAGCTTTGTTTTGTAAGACCCATAAGACATATGCTTCGCGAGAAACGGGGGGGGGGGGGGCAACAGTGCAAGACTAAGCAAACACGAGCAATTATTATGCACTGAAGTATGTATTGTGATTACAGCAAAATTTACATTCTCACGATTAAATTTGAGAAGGCTCAAGAAAGGAAGAAGCAAAGAGCAGCAAAGTGTTGCGACATGTGCTAGGCGAAAATCTGCAAAAATGGCATACCTATCAGCACACGTGCGCCAAAGCTGCTATTTGACACATAAAACCATGCCTATAGTTGTAAAAGAAGGGTAGGCTTCCTTTGAGTATCAGGGTCTATTTCCCCCTGAAAAATTACTAACGATGATAAAAGTTGTACAAGCCTTGTGGGTGGCATGAAAGGCACCAAGTGCAGGGGTTAAGACGAAACAACTTCGCAACATTATCAGGTAAAATAGAGGTTACCACAATTTCAGTGACCAAATGACAAACTACCGCCACCGCCACTTATGTAATTGATGTAGTCCAAAGGGAATAAAAAAGACAGTGAGGTATGTTAAAAAGCAAAGAAACTCTTTGAAACCAGTCCGAGGGGACTTTTTGCTAGTTCCTGTTTGCTTTACCCGCTCCAAGTCGCACAGGCGATGGGCAAGTAGAACCCTTTTCCTCCTCTCACTGCTTTGTCCTCTCTGCCTCTTCCCGGTGCAACCAAAGGCGCGGATGCGCGACAACGAGATAACGGTCGCTGCTGCCTACCGCTGCTGCCGGAGCAACAGCGTCAGCGATGCGCTAGGGAAGACGCGGGGCTCGCGGGCGCGTCGTAACAATACTCTGGAACGACGTGCTCTCAAGACCACAGACAAATGGATGCCGCATCCACAGGAACGAATCGCAATAAGAAGTGATTTTGTTTCATTTACCAAAAGTCGAGACACTCGTTCGTAAAGCGTGAAGTTAATCGGAGCAACAGCGATGGTGTTGTGCAAAGAGCTGTTCAAACTCGTCAAACACATCAGACATCAAACACGTCTACCGTCTCTGATGTCAACTTTTGATATGTCGTGTCGTACATCAGTGCTTAATGCCGCACGTTACGATTGTGCTCGGTCGCATTTTCGTAACATGAATCAATTGTTGAAGCCCGATTTCTGCTGCCGTCTTACTGTCCGAACAGCGTATCCCAACAGCGGGCGGCGCGATGGTTGCGGGGCCAGCACCAGAGCGGCGGGGAGAAGTAAGGGGAGGAAAGCTAATTTTCATGACAATTTTTCCGTCACCAAGCACTGGTAACCTCTATCCCCTACACAATACCTCGGCTGTCACTTAAGATAAAATCCATTTCGTTTTTTGTTGTGCCATCAGTACTTTTTGACGTCTATTTCCTATACTTTGGTTTCTACACAGATGTGTTCATGAACCTCAGATTATTCCTCTCCTCAAATCCCACCAGTGTATCTCCTCGACTGTTGCGATTGTCTATTCTAGGGTTTCCCACTGACCTTTCTCCGACTTGCTTCTTACCCATCACAATTGTGAGCTGTTTTGTTCTCTTCTTCATTGTTGATTCCAAGACCTCGTGGAAAATGTGTACGGCTTCCTCATCGTATCTTGTTGTTGGCGCATCGGTCTGTACAATCTTGGAACTCTAACGCTTATTTTCCTTGATCACGACAGATCCAACTCTGTTTAATACTGAAGAAATCTTCCACGTTGCCCGCTAATATTTAGTAGAATGAGAATTCCACTTCGTGTTTTTAGTTCTCATGGAATCCTCTGAACCCCAACATATGACCGCTAGTCAGCTACATGAAGCCCGCTCCTGTTCTTCTAACTTCGCTTAGCCCTATGATATCCTATGTGATGTCTGAGAGCTCCTCAAGTAGTACAGCTAAGATTCCCTCGATAGACAGGGTTCGTGCGTTGAGTGTTTCCATGGTCAAGTTCCAAAAGACCTCTGTTGTGGCGCTGATCAGACTTGGGATTTGCTTTGGTAATCATCAGGGTAACCAGATCCTTTTCTGGTGAGGAAGTGCTGTTTGTGTACCAAACAGTCTTCCCAGCATGGCTGAACCTATTCGGTTCAGCCTCTCAGGTGTAGAGTGTGATCGTTACTTCCGGAGTCGGTAGCCCTCCATAGCTGCATTGGTTGGGCTCAGAGAGCCAGAAGAAGGCACAGCTATACATTGAACGACTTCAGTCCCCTGACTGTGGTAGCGGGTGCTTGGGGAGAAATACGTGGGTGCCGTGAGCTTGCGTCTCGAAGCGTGCATTACACTACAATAGCGCTACTAGGTACCGCTGAAATAATGGACTTACAGTTGGTCTCGTTTTCAGCACAAATGGCATACAGGCTAAAACAAGACTGACTGTAGCGAAAGGTTCAGGAATCACCCACACGGGAACTCTTGATGAAGACTTAAAGAGTGCACTCAGAGACAGAATTGGCAACGTGGTAAGCAATATCAAAATACGTCAACCAATTTCCACGTGGTCTGAGCATCTTTTGTCGGTTCGAGCGTCAACGGGCGCTCGGCAACGAACAGCAGCGCCGTTGGCGCTCAACTTCTAAGGATCGCGTGAGGTTCGGAGGCCCCGTTTTTTTCTTATATTTATAAATGATATAAGCCAGCCAGTATCCAGTCGTATGCGCATTTATACAGATGACTGGTGAATGTAACTGGACGTATTGTCTGCCCGCGGTTCTGCTCAACTACAAAGTGATCTGAATGTTGTGTTATCATGGTGCACCACATGGAATATGTAACTCAACTTTCCAAAATGTAATAACATTCGCTTCACAAACAAAAGGAGCATTCTAAATACGAATTACTTCCTGGGAGGCAACCGTTGAGAAGTTGTATCAAAATACAAATACCTCGGCGTTTTTTTTACGAGCAACCTTTCGTAGAATGACCACATTGAATACGTCGGTGCTAAAGCGAGCCGTGTGTTGAACTTCCTAAGTAACCTTACGCAGGCACCACCAAAACGCGCTATTTTCTAATACTCGGTCCGTTTTAAGGTACGGTTGTGTGGCTTGGGATCCAGAAAGAGAAATATGTGCTAATGTACTAGAAAGAGTGCCGAAACGAGCCACGCGATTTGAATCTGGTAACTATGATTTCCTTATCCGCTCTGCGTGCATTCGCAAACATTTGCTTTGGCCTACCCTGCAGGACAGACGCAAATTCTTAAGATGAAATCTATTTCATTATATTTATATTGGTGGCACTGGTTTAAATATACATGTATATTGTCACGAAGACAAGGACGATGCAGTTGTGTTGAATGAGAAACACGTTTATTGGAGCGAACTTGTGCTCCCCTAACAACTCAAAAGAATACAGAGGCGGCGAAGCAGCGGTCAACAAAGTGACTTGCACAGGCGAGTGTCGTCGAATCGAATGCCCCGGCGTCCGCACTGCAGGCCTTTTATCTTTCGGCGCGCGTGGTTCTCGAAACGTCGATTCGCATCGAGAACATAGTAGATCCAGGAAGATCATTCTGGGCCGTTCACGTTAGATCGGAACGCTCTCCCCATCACAACAGATAACGCATGCGGCACAGAAAGAAAGAATGGAACACGCGCTTCCCTTGGCGCAGAGATAACGCAGACCGGCGCAGCCGGGCGGTAAAAGCAAAACACAAATAAGCAAACCCAATGTATGGTTCGCGGCATTACCCCCCCTCTAAGAGTGCATCGACCCGATGCTAATATAAGCGACAGTCCGAACAAATGAAAATAAAAGTTCGTCATCGTCCGTAGAAAGGTTTTAGGCGAACCACGTGGACGACTTCAGGCCGCCTGCGTTGTCGTGATGTGCCGGAGTCACCATCAGGGATCACTTCGTAGGTAAGTTGGCCAACACGTCGTAGAATCTGGTAGGGTCCGAAATAGCGTCGCAGGAGCTTCTCACTGAGTCCGCGTCGTCGAATGGAGTCCAAACCCACACACGATCCCCCTGGTTGGTACTCGGCGTCTCGGCGTCGGAGGTTGTAGCGGCCCGCATCCACCAGCTGCTGGTCCGTTATACGAACTCGAGCGAGCTGGCGGGCCTCCTCCGCACGTTGAAGATATCCGTGGACGTCGGCGTTGAGGTCGTCGTCTTCTACGTGCGGAAGCATGGCGTCGAGCATCGTAGTCGGCCTCTTACCGTAGACAAGCTCGAACGGCGTCAGCTGCGTCGTCTCCTGGATAGCCGTGTTGTACGCAAACGTGACATACGGGAGCACTTCGTCCCAAGTCTTATGTTCAAACGTCAACGTACATTGACAGCATATCTGCGATTGTCTTGTTCAGACGTTCTGTTAGTCCGTTCGTTTGGGGGTGGTACGCCGTCGTTCTTCGGTGATCCGTGTTGCTGTAGCGCAATACTCCTTGCATCAGCTCCGCAGTAAATGCCGTTCCGCGGTCTGTGATTAGGACTTCCGGGGCTCCATGTCGCAGCACAACTTGGCTTATAAAGAACTTTGCCACTTCTTGTGCAGTCCCCCTCGGAAGAGCGGCGGTCTCTGCGTAGCGCGTCATGTAGTCTGTCGCTACGACAATCCACTTGTTTCTGTGATCGTGACGTAGGGAACGGGCCTAAAAGGTCCATTCCAATCTGTTGAAATGGTCTCGATGGGACGGCGATCGGTTGCAGAAGTCCGGCGGGTCTTGTCGGCGGCGTTTTTCGTCGCTGGCAGTCACGGCAGCTCCGGACGTAGTGGGTGACGTCAGAGGTAAGGCCGGGCCAGTAGTACCTCGCCTTGATTTTTCCAATAGTGCGGGCTGTGCCGAGATGTCCGGAAGACGGGTCGTCGTGGCACGCTTCCAAAATTTCGTCACGAAGGTCCGCGGGGATGACGAGAAGGTAATTCGCTCTTGTTCCAGGGGCTGAAATTCTTCTTCACGAGGACGGAGTTTCTCAGGCTGAATGCTGGTAAGCTGCGTTTGAAGGTCCTAGGAACGGCAACGTTGCATCCCTCGAGGTACTCGATTATGACGCGTAAGTCGGGGTCGGCACGCTGCTGGGCGGCTAGGGTCGCTCTCCGTCACGATCCCGAAGAACGCGCTGTCTTCCTCAGAGTCTTCTGGTGGTGGGTCGACGGGGGCGCGGGGACAGGCAGTCGGCGTCGGAGTGTTTTCCTGCCGGATTTATAAACGACTGTAACGTCGAACTCCTGCAGGCGCAAGCTCCACCGCCAAGACGGCCAGAGGGGTCCTTCAAATTGGCGAGCCAACACAGCGCATGGTGGTCTGTTACAACCTTGAATGGCCTCCCTACACGTATGGGCGAAATTTTGAAATCGCCCATATAATAGCAGGCACTCTTTCTCAGAGGCAGAATAGTTTTTCTCCTCCTTCGACAGACCACGGCTGGCATAGGCGATTACCTTTCGCAGCCGCTTTGCTTTTGGACAAGGACGGCACCCAAGCCTATATCACTGGCGTCCCGTGTGCATTTCCGTTTCGGCATTTTCGTTTCGAAATGAGCGAGCACGGGCGGGCTTTGCAGGCGTTTTTGCAGCTCGGAGAATGCTTTTTTCTTGGTCGTTTTCCCAGCTGAAAGGGGTGCTGTCTTTCGTCAAGCGCGTGAGTGGCTCTGCAATGCGTGCGAAGTTTGCGACGAAGCGCCGGTAGTATGCGCACAGCCCGAGAAATCTTCGCACGCCCTTCTTGTCTTTCGGCCTAGGGAAGTTCGCGATAGCTGAAGTTTTTGCCGGGTCAGGTAGGACTCCCGCGGCGTTGACGACGTGGCCCAAGAACTTGAGTTCCTCGTATGCGAAACGGCACTTTTCAGGCTTCAGCGTCAACCCGACGTTACGAATGGCCTCGAGTACAGACTCCAACCTTGCAAGGTGTTCGTCGAAAGTCCGGGCGAATACCACTACGTCGTCGAGGTATACGAGGCAGGTGTGCCACTTAAGGCCAGCTAGCACAGTGTCCATGACTCTTTGAAACGTCGCTGGTGCTGTG
>CM023453.1:118063190-118278015 GCA_013339765.2 Haemaphysalis longicornis
TGAGTTTGAGTGAGCGCAAGTGTGCTGCTCAGCATTGAGTCTGAGTTTGAGTGAGCGGAGATACGAAAAAAAAAATGTGAGTGAGTTTGAGTGAGCCACGCTAACTTTGCCGAGATATGCTCACAGGTCTCCTGAATGCGCACAATTCTCTTTGGGGGCTCTTCTCTCAGGGATGCCCGAGGTCGCCTGATAAAGAACTTTACAACATCCTCTGGAGCATGCCTTTGTAACAAAAAACAGCTTCCAAACCATAATTTAAGACACAGCATATACTCATATCTTTCTTAAGTATTGGTTCCGCAGTTCATTTTCTTGTCTTGAGTTGGGAGGGGGCACGGACGCATACGGTTGTGGCCATTGGCCTACGTCACTTACATATATAGGTAAAGGCCCGCGCAGTTCATTGTCCCAGAACACGTTCAATGAAGCAAGAGCAAACTGAGCAAACATTTACTGAGACAACCAAATTACACTACACGTCCATAGGACACCTACACGTTGAATAGGCAACCCAATTACTTACGGCGCACATCCTCGACGCTGCCGAAAAGTTCATTCCCCACGCCTCTGGAGCCCTAGGGCAACCAAAAGAGGCCGTGGTGGTATGACGACTGTAGGCGGGCGTGATAGGCCGAGAACAAGCCTTGGGGTGTCCTTCGTCGGTAGCCCACGTCGGATAAGCTCTTTTTGTTCAGAAGTACACGGGCGACGGGAAAACGTCTGTGCCGTGAGGCAAAACGATACAGTTGGGGTTCCTTCCTGACATTCATAGACTGAGAAAGCGATACAGACAAGGTCTGGACACGTACACGAAAACTAAAAGGACGTCAGACACGCAGCCCGCCCCTGGGTAGTACAACAGGGGACACACTGGCATACCAGGCTAACACACTTCCACAACACTTCCAACACGTGTCCAGTTCAGCAAAGTACACAAACAATTTCACGAGACACAAACAGGCGGCCGAAAAGAAGTCTATACTAGATAGTGACAGGTCAACCTCCTCTTTTAACTCAGAATTTTCAATTCATGATCTAAGAGACGCTCTGAGCACTTGTAAACCCTCAGCTCTAGGCCCAGACAACATGACATATAAAATGATAGAGAACCTACACTAAGACACTGTTCTAACACTCCTCCATCTATATAATAAGATATTGCTTTATGGACACGTTATGAACGCTTGGAGGGGGAGAGAGAGAGAGAGAGAACTCTTTCATGTGGGCTGCAGAGGTCAGCTCTGCTAGCGGTAGTGCTTGCTACGCCAGATGGGGATGATTACAATGCAGTGAAATGAATGTGAGCTCGGGAAAGCAGCAATATAGAGAAAACGAAAGTTAAATAAAAACGACACGCAATGAAGTGCACGAAAAAAACTCGAAATAAAGTTAAGTAAATGAAAAAAAAATTGAGCGAGAGCGAATGGAGCCCAGGAAGCGCAGAGCGCCTAACAAGAAAAAGGAGTCGAAGCGTACATGACGACGCAAACGCGTACAGACATAGCCATGCGCACAATAAAAGAATTACAACGTTTTGTCCAGTCTTGAACCTCGCCAAAAAAAATTCCGCGCATTTACCCGAGGGGAAGAATGTGAAAGTGCGAAAGCAGGACTTGAATTTGCGCGGTTCGGTAATGTTCGCGAAAGAGAGATCACACACACACACACAACTACAAATAAAGAAAGATGCAGTTATTCACAGACACCTATTTGTGTTGTCCTTGTACTTGATTGCTAGAGCGGATCTCAGCTTTGAAATTTCGTGTCAGTACTCCTTTAAGCGGGTGCATTAGCCCTTCTCACGCCCGATTCCTGGCCAACCCCCACGTGGGTATGTGCCATGCACAGACACCTATTTGTGTTTTCGTTGTACTTCATTGCTAGAGCGGATCTCAGCTTTGAAATTTCGTGTCAGTACTCCTTTAGGCGGGTGCATTAGCCCTTCTCACGCCCGATTCTTGGCCAATCCCCCACGTGGGTATGTGCCATGTCAGCGGCCAGGCAGTGCGCGCCCATCTCCCCCCCTTGCCAAGGAAGACGAGGAGATTCCTGGCCAATCCCCCACGTGGGTATGTGCCATGTCAGCGGCCAGGCAGCGCGCGCCCATCTCCCCCCCCTCCGTTGCCAAGGAAGACGAGGAGCGCGCGTAACCCGCAGCTGTTGCTATGCGGACGGCGGCGGAATGCGGACGGCGGCGGACGCTTCAGGCTCGCTTAAGTGCATTCGCACTTAAAACTCAGAAGAATTTTTGTCCCTAAATATGAGTCATTTTCGCTGTCCCAGGGTCCAAGAAAGTGACACACTGAAGGCTTGCTCCCCGTTAAACACGAGGCAGGCAGCTCGCCGCTGAAACTCGCGCAGTGGAAAATCGCGGGAATATACACAACAAGTTCTCGGTAGTCTCGCGCACAGCGCACATGGGGACACTGGTGAATCCTCCCACCCTATTTTGAACTTGAAGCTTGGCTATAGTTGTAGCTTTTCTAAACGAGGGGAAGGACCCTTCCTCTCACGCTAGCTATCGACCCATTGCCCTGACCACTCCTGTGCCAGCTTTTCCAGAAGATGATAAACTGGAGGCTCGTGTGCTGTCTGGAGTACAATGTTCTTCTCCAGAGCTGCCGGCACCAACAACATTGTATTGCCGTTGTTGGTGCTTACCCGTCTTGCACGTTGCAATGCCAGGAAAGAAACAGCAGCGTACCGCACATGCCAAACATTTTAAATTCATTTTCTACTGCTGGCCATGCGCCACACGAGGAATACCAACGAGAAAAATGTTTAGTGATAATCGCGATAGACACAAAGCGACTGCGCGGGCCAGGCCAGCTAACATTAAAACTCTTCACGCGTTGTCCTAATTCGATACAGCAATAGTTCTAAATTTTACTACTGTATGCATGAGTACAAAACTCTGCGCTCTTCAATGCCATTTGTAAGCAAAATGTCAATCTAAACTAGCAGACTTTATAGACCTTTTGTAGGATACGACTTAGAGCGACATTTCCGAGGTACGTTTCTTTCTGTGCCAACATTCTCGCTTATCAATTACAATGCGTGCTGTTCTGCGCAAGTTTAGATGAAGACGGAATTGGTTCACATGCATGGAGATGCGCACAAGGCGTATGCATTAAGCAAACGAAACGAAATGACAACAAAACTTGTTAACCTAATTGGTTCGTGCTTATTGGAAAGAATAAAATGCGTGCTTAGCAAACGAAGACGAAGCAGACAAGAAGTATGTGGTGTGCATGTCTACTTCGTCGTCGTTTGCTTAGCGCCCCTTTTAATCTTTCCACGAAACGGAATCAGTGGAGAAAAATATAACCATTTGAAGAAGACTGCTTCAATTTATTTTTAAACGAACTGGCATTTGCGGCAATGCTATTCTGTCTTTTTTCGTTTCTACTTCCGCATGCCACCGCCATGAGGACCGCACGTTCTCAATGTGTTTCTTTTCAAGAGATCAAAATTTTCCAACAGGACGAAAATATCGAGGTTTTCTAGGAACGGCGGAATGAAAACATTCCTACCAACCAAATAAAACAAAAAGAACTCAATAAAAACTGCACAAACACGAGGCCAAAGGCGAGGCTAAGCCACAGGAGCGGGCGTATAGGCACTGTGCTCTTCACCGTGAACCTCTTTTAGAACTATGTGTCCTTGCGCATGGGATGTACCACGTGGCTAAAAAACAAATACATACAGCGAACTGCTCATGCAAGAAACACGACCATGCTGCACGAGGTTCAAATCTCCACACACGTGGAAAGAGTGGAAACACACAGAAAAGAACCAAAAACTTGTTGTTAAGGTGGATGAAGGACAGCGAATATTTTTGTTCTTACCAATAATAGCATCCGCCCTACACTTAATGACGGTTCTGATTGGGCGCAGTTAAAGAAAAGCCGCTACATCAACGACAACATAAGGTACTGCTTTAACTAGCAGGCCATTTCGCACGCTTGGGCGGAATTCGGAGTTAATGACTCCAGCATCCCGAACGAAATGATTGCAGTTTTTCCAACCTTCGTTTCTTGCATTTTCACTCCAATGCCTGTGAATGCTGAAGTTTGCGGCGGTAGTTCTGGTCGGCTATGCAACGGCTAGTTGCTAAGAAATCCTATCGCTTGGCGCCCTGGGAAACTTGGGTAAAATGTTGCCCAAATCTAAACGAGGGCGCAAAAGAATATTATCGATATGCAGGAGGGTTCAACCTAAAAAATTCCCCGCATTTCCCCGGGGGGAAAAATGTGAAAGTGCGAATGCACGAGTTGAATTTGCGCGGTTCGGTAATGTTCGCGAAAGAGAGATCACACACACACACACACACAACTACAAAGAAAGAAAGATGGTTTTATTCACAGACACCTATTTGTGTTGTCGTTGTACTTGATTGCTAGAGCGGATCTCAGCTTTGAAATTTCGTGTCAGTACTCCTTTAAGAGGGTGCATTAGCCCTTCTCACGCCCGATTCCTGGCCATTCCCCCCCCCGTGGGTGTGTACATGTCAGCGGCGCGTGGGTATGTGCCATGTCAGCGGCCAGGCAGCGCGCGCCCATCTCCCCCCGTTGCCAAGGAAGACGAGGAGATTCATGGCCAATCCCCATCTCCCCCCGTTGCCAAGGAAGACGAGGAGATTCCTGGCCAATCCCCCACGTGGGTATGCTATGCGGACATCGCCGGTGGACGCAGGTTCAGGGTCGCTTAAGAAGTGCATCGCACTAAAAGCACTACGAGCAGTTCTGTAAAGATACGTCTTAACCGTTTATGATCATCGAGTTCTCGGTAGTCTCGCGCACAGCCCACATGGGGCTCACTGGTGAATCCTCCCACCTTATTTTGAACTTGAAGCTTGGCTATAGTTGTAGCTTTTCTAAAAGAGGGCAAGGACCCTTCCTCTCACGCTAGCTATCGACCCATTGCCCTGACCACCCCTGTGCCAGCTTTTCCAGAAGATGATAAACTGGAGGCTCGTTTGCTGTCTGGAGTACAATGTTCTTCTCCAGAGCTGCCGGCACCAACAACATCGTATTGCCGTGGTTGGTGCTTATCCGCCTTGCACATTGCAATGCCACGAAAGAAACCACAGCGTACCGCACATGTCAAGCATTTCAAATTCATTTTCTACTGCTGGCCATGCGCGACACGAGGAATACCAACGAGAAAAATGTTCAGTGATAATCGCGATTGACACAAAGCGACTGCGCGGGCCAGGCCAGCTAACAATAAAACCCTTCACGCGTTGTCCTAATTCGATACAGCAATAGTTCTAAATTTTACTACTGTATGCATGAGTACAAAACTCTGCGCTCTTAAATGCCATTTGTAAACAAAATATCAATCTAAACTAGCAGACTTTATAGACCTTTTGTAGGATACGACATAGAGCGACATTTCCGAGGTACGTTTCTTTCTGTGCCAACATTCTCGCTTATCAATTACAATGCGTGCTGTTCTGCGCAAGTTTAGATGAAGACGGAATTGGTTGACATGCATGGAGATGCGCACAAGGCGTATGCATTAAGCAAACGAAACGAAATGACAACAAAACTTGTTGACCTAATTGGTTCGTGCTTATTGGAAAGAATAAAATGGGCGCTTATCCGCCTTGCACGTTGCAATGCAATGCACAAAGCAATACTTCCAAGAAACCACAGCGTACCGCACATGTCAAGCATTTCAAATTCATTTTCTACTGCTGGCCATGCGCGACACGAGGAATACCAACGAGAAAAATGTTCAGTGATAATCGCGATTGACACAAAGCGACTGCGCGGGCCAGGCCAGCTAACAATAAAACCCTTCACGCGTTGTCCTAATTCGATACAGCAATAGTTCTAAATTTTACTACTGTATGCATGAGTACAAAACTCTGCGCTCTTAAATGCCATTTGTAAACAAAATATCAGTCTAAACTAGCAGACTTTATAGACCTTTTGTAGGATACGACATAGAGCGACATTTCCGAGGTACGTTTCTTTCTGTGCCAACATTCTCGCTTATCAATTACAATGCGTGCTGTTCTGCGCAAGTTTAGATGAAGACGGAATTGGTTGACATGGATGGAGATGCGCACAAGGCGTATGCATTAAGCAAACGAAACGAAATGACAACAAAACTTGTTGACCTAATTGGTTCGTGCTTATTGGAAAGAATAAAATGGGCGCTAAGCAAACGAAGACGAAGCAGACACGAAGTATGTAGTGTGCATGCCTACTTCGTCTTCGTTTGCTTAGCGCCCCTTTTAATCTTTCCACGAAACGAAATCAGTGGAGAAAAATATAACCATTTGAAGAAGCCTACTTCAATCTATTTTAAACGAACTGGCATTTGCGGCAATGCTATTCTGTCTTTTTTCGTTCCTACTTCCCCATGCCACCGCCATGAGGACCGCACGTTCTCCATGTGTTTGTTTTCAAGAGATCAAAATTTTCCAACAGGACGAAAATATCGAGTTTTTCTAGGAACGGCGGAATGAAAACATTCCTACCAACCAAATAAAACAAAAAGAACTCAATAAAAACTGCACAAACACGAGGCCAAAGGCGAGGCTAAGCCACAGGAGCGGGCGTATAGGAACTGTGCTCTTCCCCGTGAACCTCTTTTAGAACTATGTGCCCTTGCGCATGGGATCTACCACGTGGCTCTAAAAAAAGAACATGCAGCGAACGACTCATGCAAGAAACAAGACCAAGCTGCATGAGGTTCATATCCACACAGCTGGAAACAGTGGAAACACACACAAAATAACCCAAAACTTGTTGGTAGGGTGGTTGGCGGACGGTGAATGTTTTTGTTCTTACCAATAATAGCATCGGCCCTGTACTGAATAACTCTTCTGATTGGGCCGATTTTAAGAAACGTTGATATATCAACTACAACATAAGGTACTGCTTTAACTAGAAGGCCATTTCGCACGCTTGGGCGGAATTATAAGTTAATGACTCCAGCATCCCGAGCGCATGATTGCAGTTTTTCCAACCTTCATTTCTTGCATTCTCACTCCTATACCTGTGAATGCTGAAGTATGCGGCGGTAGTTCCGGTCGGCCATGCAACGCCTAGATGCTAACAAAGCTTATTGCTTGGTGCCCTGGGAAATTAGGGTAGAACGTTGCCCAAGTCTAAACGAGTGCCGCGAAAGTATATTATTCATATGCAGAAGGGTTCAACCTAAAAGCACGCAGAGCCGTCCTATAAAGATACGTCTTAACCGTTTATGATCCTCGAGCACCACTAATCGATGTATTTCAGATTTTATGTTAGGCTGCGACCGACCCTTTAGCAAACTTTCTCAGCGACAATAACGCCTCCATGGCATGAATTGGGTTCGTAGATGCTGTCACCTCTTAGGAGAGTAGCACTTGTCGGACGTCAAGAAAGAGAGTTGGGGATTTCCCGACAGTCCCACAACGGAGAACGAAAACCCTCCGTAATTTTTGAGTATGTTACGAAATGCAGAGGTGCGCAGGCAGGGGCTTCGGTAAGAAGTGAATGAGAAAAAAATTGGCTGTGCCTACTGACTGCCTTGCACAATCCATTACTGTCATTAGAGCTGAAGTCCCTAGTCTCTGTCTTCGCCGACTAGTACCATGAACAATATTCGCATTCCCCGAGATGTCCTGTGAGGAGCCATCTCTGAGAACACGACAATGCTCAACGCCTTGCAGCGGGGGCACGTAGCAGGGGCCATAAATGGACCAAATCTTCTCGACCCCATCTTACATGACCAGGAGCGATATCCCAGAAGGCCCGAAATAGCTCGCCGGAGTTTCCTCCTGCTCGAGTTAACAAAGTAGTGAGGGAGAATCATCCGACAGACCTCGAGCGCGACCGGCGCAATCGCGCGGAGCACTCTTGGCATTCAGCGTGCCCAGTTGAGGCCGTTCACGTTGAAATGCACAGCTTGTGCGAACAGACGCGTGCAGCGCCGTCTAGAATCGAGTTGCAATATGCACTCCGTTGTGTAAAGTAGATGACCCCGCTATTTAATTTACAACCCATGCCTGATCTCAGCGTTCTTTTAAAGCTCCGGCCTCGAAAAGCTGCGCGGGGCGGCTCCGATATTCTCGGTGTTCGGTTCTGCAACTGGATGGTGTTTGCTACGGGGTTTGGGGGTGATTTCAGTGCAGTTCAAGGGAAGCCCAAAACAAGTAAACGAAGGAGTTCACTGTAGCGAAGGGAACGGGCCTTTCTCCCTACTCTGTCAAACTTAATTCGGCTTTGTTTACTTGGGAAAAGTGGGCGTCGTACCAAGAAATAGGCCCAATTTACCGTGTGATCAGCCTGTTTGCACATTGACGAGTGCGTTTTAGACGTTGAAGTCGCTTCATCTGCCGTCGATTGTATTTTTATTGTGTATGAAGACGGCTGCCGTTGGAAAATCTTGTCGTCTTGGCCGCTTCTATCGTTCGGACTAGAGCGAACTCTTCGTTCGGTACGAAAACCCCCGCGGCCGTAGCAGCATTTGAGTGACGGTGGCCTGGGCCCTTCGTTCATTGTTTGCTGCTAAGCTTTGCTACTGGAGCATTAAATGTAAGTGACTTCGTGGCTGTGACGGTATACCCCACCGGCGAAGTGGACGACGAAAATACTATGCGTTGACTGTGCAGCCATCTGGCGCCCGACACCCTTTGCGACGACTTTGAGGAAGTTACACTCCATGAATACCGAGGAGCACGTGGTGTGTGCGCTGCGCTTTTGCGAGACTGGCACCTTCCACGGAAGCGTTACTAGCGACCACACCAGCGACCACCACCAGTCGACAGTCGGCCGTTTGCGTGCGCAGTAAGATTACTGCAGACGTGTTTTTCGCCTTGTTTTAGGTGTTTCCCCGGACTTGTCTTCGGCAGGTTCTACCACGTGTAAAATTCAGTCACCTCAAAATTAAAGAATCTCTCTTTTATAATGTCGCCAAATTTAAGGCAAGCACTTTCAGTGTCGGTCAAGGTTTCTCTCAGCCCGTTAGAGTTGCTCGTAAAAACCTTATCGTCTACGCTAAATCAAAATCCACGTCCTACTATCTGCGCTTTAAAACATTTCCCATTGGTACCAAACGCTACGTGTATGACCACTCCACAAACTCTGTTAAGGAAGCAATGTAGCAATTGCCCCGTAATCAAAATGCGCCTCACCGCCTTCGATCCACCCCTCTATCAAACTTATCGCTCTCTGCTATGTTTACTAACATACGCAGCTTTATTCCAAACCGTGACATTATTTCAAACCTGTTCAGTCATCTGGTGGCAACCTTCTGATATTAACGGAAACATGGCTTACTAGTGCCGTGACTGACGGCAAGGTACTCGCTGAGCTACAAAATTTTCGACCGTTTAGAAACGATCGCAGGGCCACGAGAGGGGGAGGAGTACTTGTCGCTGTCAGTCTCAACATATCCTGTTCGTCTATAAATATTGTGTCCGACCTTGAAATCCTGTGGCTTATATGCCATGCCGCACCGCACTCAGTTTTACTAGGCGTTTGCTATAGGCCTCCTCACAGTACTCCAGACTTCTCTTCTATGACCACTAATATCCTAAGAGAAATAACGACCAAACACCCTAATATGCATGTATTCTGTTTAGCGATTTTAATTTTATTAATATCGATTGGTCAAGCCAGCCTACACCAGCGGCTGCGTCAAGGGAATCGAACGAGTTCTTGATGTATAGCTCAACTTTAATCTATCTCAAGTTCTTACAGAACCAACCCGCGTTACCGGTAACTGCCAAAACATTCTAGATTTTATATTAACAAGCCATCCAGAGTGCGTGTCCTCCATTGCGTACCTTCCTCAAATCAGTGATCACAAAATCATTCATGTTAACTTCGTTATTAGGCCTGTTTTCGTCCCGACCTTAAAAAACTATCCGTTCATATGATAAAGGAAATTACAAACAAATTTTTAGTCCACTTTTGAAACTGCCTTTCTTGCCATAATGTAGCAGAAAACTCGTTGATTTTCAAAGACAACTTAAACGAAATGTTTGATAAATACATTACCAAAATTAACATTAATTTTATTTCCGCCCAACCATGGTTCAATAACCACTAAAACGATTATAAAACCAGAAAAAAGGCTGCTCCATGCAGCAAAGTCCTGTAACACCCCTGATGGAACAAGTACAAAACCGCCGAATCTGCTTATCTGCAAGCAATACGTCGCTCGAAACACTCATTATTCCATTCTGACGTACCGAACATGCTTAAGAACAACCCCCAGAAATTCTGCAAAGTCTTAAACCCACAGGACACGCGCATTATTACCCTATCTAATGCGTCGTGTGATGCCCTAAGTGAAGCGGAATGTGCACACGTTTTTAACGCCGCCTTCGCGGCAGTTTTCTCCCAAGAAACTGAGTTGTCATTTACCATTCCTCATGCAAACTTCGAATGTACCATGCAAGCAATTGCATTTTTTCCCAGCGGCATTTCATCACTGATAGACAAAATCAAATTTTCTTCTTCAGCTGCTGTAGACAATATTACGTCCAAACTTCTGAAAAATACTAAACATATCTGTGCAGCGTATCTGTGTCTACTATTTTCACAATCAGTTTCAACAGGAATGCTGTCTCCAGATTGGAAACACGGAAAGGTCGTTCCAGTCCATAAATCAGGTAACAAACACTCCCCGTTAAATTATCGTCCCATTTCATCAACCAGCGCACCCTGCAAAATCCTCGAGCATATCATCTACACACTTATCATGGACTTTCTTGATTCCAACCATTTTTTTCATCCCGCGCAGCATGGCTTTAGGAAAGGGTTTTCGCGTGAAACGCAGATAGCTATTTTTGTTCACGGCCTGCATGTTAACCACGACTCTAACCTTCAGACTAACACCATCTCCCTCGATTTCGCAAAAGCATTTGACAAAGTTTCTCATGAGTGTCTACTACTAAAACTTGCCGCGTTACATTTAAATGCTGACATATTAGCATGAAACAAAGAATTAATAACGAACCGTTCGCAATCAGTCTCCGTCAACAATTCAATCTTTAACTCTACCCGGGTAACCTCAGGTGTCCTTCAAGGGCCCGTCCTAGGCACACTTCTATTTTTTATTTACATTAATGACCTACCAATGCATGTATCTTCTAACATACGCATGTTAGCAGACGACTGCGTTGTTTATCGTAAAATAAACACCGTTTCCGATAACACGCCTCTTCAAACTGACTTACGAAGCTGGCAAGAATGGTGTAACCTTTCACTAATGGAACTAAACCCTAACAAATGTAAAGCTGTTTCCTTCCACTGCTGTCAAAATCCGATTGTATTCCCGTACCAAATTGCTAACACAAACGTCGAACTAGTTCCTTCTTATAAATATCTCGGAGTAACCCTTTGTAGCGATTTAACTCGGGGAACGCACACTACGCACACCATTGCATCTGCTAACAAAACACTTGGGTTCTTCAAACGCCACTTGCGCCACGCCCCTAACAATGTCAAATTACTAGGTTATCAATCTCTCGTGAGGGCGAAGTTAGAATACGCATCAGCCATTTGGAACCCACATCAAGTATATCGCATCAATCAACTGCAGTCACTTCAAAATCGAGCCGTACGGTTTATTCATTCGAAGTACTCTTACCACGTCAGCATATCGGCACTGAAAAGAGAATCTGGCCTATCATTGCTTCCACCTCGTCACCGCATTTCTAGTCTTTGCCTTTTTCACAAGTTTTTTTACAGCTCACTCGGCAGGCCATATACATTCTCCCTCCGGCACGCATCTCTCATCGCACCGGTCACCCGCAACAAGTTGCGCGTCCGCGTACGCGCACCGTCACTTTTCGTCTTCATTCTGTTTTCGTGCAGCAACGGACCGGAACGACCTGTCTAATAAGATCTGCGCCATCACCTGTCCTTCCTTCTTTTTGAACACCGTCAGAACTTACCTTCCATTGTAATAAATTATGGCTTTTACGTTTTCATGTATGTACCCACCCCTTATGTAATACCCTGTCAATGGGGTCTTTAAGAAAATAAACTGAAATGAAATGAAATGAAATCGGTGCGCAGACGAAGCGTACGCTTCAGTTATCGTCGGCTACCAAACTTTCGAACGTGGCGTTTTATGACCGTGCGTTTCAATTATCGTTAGCGCGGAAGAAAATTTTGCTTGAAGCGCTGCGTGTCTTACCCCTCTTGCAAAACCGTTAATGGGAGGATAGTATATAATGAACCGCATGTGTCTATTATCCGTAGCGCCTTATACACATTTCAACAGCTTTTCCCCAGCGTCTTCGCCGTGTAGCACGAAGCAGCGCGTGCAACGCTGTTGAAGAGGACAGTTGCAACCGAAAATAAAGGCGTAACGCCAGAACGGCGTGAACGAGAGCAGAAAGAGGGTTAAGGAAGCGACAGGAGTGACGGGATTGGACTCAATAATAAAATTAACGACCATAGTGAGCTTCGTTGAACAAGAGCTGCGAAGAGCAAAGATAAATAAAGGAAACAAATTTAAATAGCTGTGGTTGATCTTATCCTTTCATCATAAGACATCATTGGGTGCTTTTCCCGCAATTGGGAGCTTTGAGAAGGTAATGGGCCCGGTCCAGAAAATTTACAAAGTGTGAATTGGAAAGTAAAACTGTAGAATAGTGGGTGACGCGTGACACATGAATGTGATGGCACGTGAGAAGGACAGGTGCACATTAGCCGCGCATAACCCCGATTATAAGGATGCTGTGGGGAGTGCCAGTCGTCTTTTTGCTGACGTAGTTTACTACGAAATACAGAAGACACTGACGCATACACGGTATAGCAGAAGCAGAAAAGAAGCCGGGCGAAGTAATGCCAAAATTCACACCGGAAAGACATTACAATGAGCCCAAGGAAAAATACGGAAATGCAATGTATCAGTAGCTAATAATTATCGCAAGTACAATGTATTCGTTGTAATAAGTATCGCCAAGCTTTTGCCTTCAAATCACGTAAGCAGACTTTAGTGTTCCTAGGAAATTGTGGATGCAAAAGCGGACGGGGGGTTACGATAACACCGAGGAGCAATTGCTTTGAATGTGGATCGTTTCTATCGCTCGCTTTCTTTTTTTACCAGTCGGCCTTAGTCCCGTGAGTGCACTGTCAGCCACCAATGCCAGAAATGGGCAGAAACTGCTTCTTAGGACGACAAATTTCAAACGAAAAGTTCAAAACGCCTGCAATAAAATTGAATGAACGTTGTGTGAAATGCAGTTATAAAATAAAAGCGCGACAAAGAAGAATCCAATTTGCTTGTCCCCGTAACTACCTGTGCAGAAGTGCGAGACGCATAAAAATGCTCCACGCCGGAGTCGCGTCTGCTTAAGCGCGCTGCCCTAAAAGGGTCGACCCTTAATAATACCAAATGAAATGCATTCTTAATTTCTAGTTGTAGACATATTGAACATCGAATTCCTAATCCGTCATAAAGTTCGTTGAGCGTCGTCTGTGCATTATCATCCGGAAAGTCATCAAAAACCGTCATTAATCTTGTCTTCAAAGATTATGGTAGCTTATTCTTCAACCTTGGGGTGACTGTGTGTTGGGTGCCAGCCACTCTGGATTGGCGGTTGAAGTGCGGATGAAATGGCCGCCAAGGCTGCACTCGAAACCAGTGACAGTCAACACTACTTACACAACTCAAGCCACACAAGACACTCCGTAAAACTGGCAAGCAGTGGAGCGCAGAAGACAACAAAACCATTAATAAAACCACACCGAAAATACACTACTGACACACACCGACAGAATTACCTTACTAGGTTACGGATACTGATGTAACGCACTCGCACCTGCTCACGCTCCAAGACCCCTGTTGTACAGGTGTGGGGAGGCTATTCGTAGTCCACATGACATACAATGCGGCACTTGACACAACACGACACAAACACTTCGAAAACTCTGACAACATATTCCCCTACACCCATCTCGTTTCTAGGTGCGATGCATGGTGCTGAAACGCGTTTTTAACTATTTGTCAGATGTTAAGTTTTTAACCTCATTTCCTTCAGCATAATCACATTGGCCCTTACGCCTGACCATTATCTTTTATTTCGCGACAATGTCCAGTTTGCACACCCCAATACTGTGTGGAAGTCACTTCAGTCATAAAAATGCTCTGCGCTCTTTGCCCTCGTCGGCCCTGCGCATAAACACGGACCCATAATAATCAATCATGAATCGCATTCTTAAAGCGCTTGACCTCCGCCTCAAAATCTTATCATCACGTTACTTGGGCGTCGCTAGAGCTCGTGTCGCACGAGTTCTGCTCAATCTCGGGCCTTCTGCAACAGCAACCTAGGTGAGGCTGCACAAACTCGATCGCCAAAATCATGCGAACCTGGAACACAACGTAGTCGAAGCAGACATTTAGGACATGATTGAATACGTCTCACCTGGGTACACCTCGCGAACTCGCGTGCGCTTCTCCGTGAGCCAAGCCCCGTCGCCCAACCCCATCCCTCAGGCTCAGGCGAACCCCCTGCACATGCATGTTTGCCTCACAAAAATTCGATATCGTAAAGTACAATGCAATTCTGGAAAATTTCAAAAATCAGAAAAAGGTCAAAAGACGTACGCTACATCAGACATTTTTTGAGACCGCATGGTCACCCTGAGAGTACGAGGTTGTATCTGGCGTATTGGAGATGAGAAGATGAGCCACGCCGCAAGCCGCTGTCCACTCACCTTTCGCCTTCAGCATCGCTATGATCGGCATACAAAAAATTGTTACAGAAAACACACGGCCTAAATTGCAGCCTGTACGCTGACGACGTTACCCTATGAATGGTTGCCCCCCGTAGTGACGGTCGCGTGTAGAATACACTGCAGCAGGCAATGCAAAAGGGTTAGAAGTTTCCCCACAAAAATCGGTTGTGCTGCTCTATCAGCGACTCGGAAATGGCGAGAAAAAGGAGCACCCGCAAAAACCCGCGAATTCAGCTGCACAATAGTGGGCCGCGTCTCATCCCTTTAGTAAAATGCATTATGTGCATGGGCCGGAAAATTCAGGAGAACCACCACAACATTTAGACCGTCTGGGAACTCGAGAAAAGTGTGCGTCAAACAACCTGTCTCACTTCGAGTATAGCCAAACCGCACCGAGAAATTAAGGACACCCTAATCCAGCTTGTTAAGTGAATCGTCCTGAGCCGAGTAACCTACGTATCTCCATTAAGGTGGACGAACGCAGTGAATACGTCGGCGGCATCCTGATCATGCTCCGACTGAGCGTTTTATGGCACTGGGGCTTAACAACACCCTCGGTGAACTAATCTGGCTCAAAGGCTAGCTCAACGGGAGCGGATAGTTACAGCCAGACGGGTCGGCATATTCTCGGCTCCCTAGGGGTCAAGTACCCTGAAGCGGCACACATAAATTACACTTGCCTCCCGGAGTGCACGTCAAGCTACGTGAAATGACTGGCTTAGATACCATGACATCATTCACTTCCTTTTTAGGTGGAGTCGCTCAGAGTTCGCGCCTGGTTCGTATTACAGCAAGATGTTCTGTCGGCAGTTGTGGCCAAACGAGCTTGAGGCCACGTCGTCAATGCCTTTTGCTGACTTAGTCAGCAGGCCCATATATCTATCAAAGATATTCTTTTCTTCTTTAATACCTGGTGAAAAAATAGGAGAGGTTGACGCTTTATAGAAGCGCCGGCTACTCCTTCTCGCGTAAGTTACTGTTCGTAATAGACATTTCAAGAGTCTCAAACTCACTGGCCAGTTCGGCGAAGGAAGCTCTTGCGGGAGAGTTCTTGCAATGTTCATGGAGTCAATGCACACAATACACTGCAAACACAAATTTGTCCCTGGTGTCCCTTAATGGAAGTCAGCAACTATGGTAGACACTTGATGGTGGTTAGGGGAACGTCACACAAAACAGCAGATCACAAATCACACAGAAGATTACAAACAAATCACACACTAAAGAAGTTAGAATATGCAGTACAGATTGGAGGAAGGAAAAACTGCACAACGAGAAACGCAATAAAACGTAGTGTGGGTAGTCATGGTTGGAGACTCTAAGCGCAATAATACCAAAGGTAGAGGTACATTTTATACTAATAAAGTCCTAATAAAGCAGTCTCTAGAAAGAGTTTAAGTGCAGAAAAAGAACGCCGTCGCTGACTGGGTGTTGTCCATGGTCCGAGAACTTTGGCGAGGTTAAACGGCCTATTGTCTAAGGACATGAGCACACCTTTAAAGTTCCTCGTGGCATCGTCATGTCGGGGACATTCTAAGATTACATGATGAATCGTTTCATCAGGATGACCACATAAACATCTTGCACTCTGAACTTTGCCGATTTTGTGGAGAAAATGCTTTGTGTAAGCAGTGCCAATACGCAACCGGTGTATAAGCGTCTCTAAGCATCTGGATGTAGGTGTTGGAATTTGGAATCGCAGTAAGGGATCAACCTCAAAGAGCAGGCTGCTTTGGACCGTTCGTCAAACCATGTAGTGTGACAAAGGCTGTCACTAGCTCTCGTTAAAATAAGTCGCAAGTCCGAATGCAGAGGGGCAATATGTCGGAGGTTGGAAATTGGTGCGCTTGGCGAGCTGCCACATCTGCCGCTGCATTGCCGGGAATATTGCAGTGGCCAGGAATCCATTGAAACACAATATGGTGCACCTCAGAGGCTCTAGTTAATGCTTTCAAAGTTTCATACACTAATAAATTGTTAAAGCATTGCTAGTGTGTTTCATAGATGCTAATGCTGCTTGAGAGTCAGAAAGAATCAACCAATTTTGTGGAACTGCCACACTGCCGATGAACCGCAAGGCCAACAGAACAGCGTAAAGTTCAGCCGTAGTTGAGGAAGTGTAATGGGACAGCCTAATTTTGTGTTCATAGTGTAGGCTCCGTATTACAAATGCAGATGAAGAGGAGGTATGTAGACAAGACCCGTCTGTGTACACATGTGTGAAGCCAGGGTAGAGCATATATATTTGACAAAGAGACAGTTGCTGCGCGGCGACAGCAGGCAAAAACTTCAGCAATTACAAGAGGACTTGACGATGGTCTAGGAACACCTAAACAAATGCGCAAACTCCTAGCCAGCAACCTTTGAAGTCTTTCTACAGCGGTGTTGGAAAGCCCGTGCAGAATTGGCGCTGAATACGCAATTCTTTGCCTAATTAATGCAGAGTGAACCTGTAGTAGTGATGATGTACGTCCACCCCATGATGTGCCCGTAAGCCTACAAGAATATTAATAATTGCATTGACGTTTCCTTCAAGCATCTTGATGTGTGCAGCCCAGGAAAGTTCCCGATCTAATGTTACGCCCAGAAACTGATGTTCTTTTACAGTTTTAATAAGTTGACCTTCAAGGGAGAGAATGAAAGTTTTTAGTTGCTTTCTCGTGAAAGGCAACACGGCTGTTTTTGTATAAGATAACGTCATCCCACACTCTTTTAGGAACGTTCGCACACTAGTTAAACCTTCCTGTAAGATGGACTGAAGGACGAGAGGATTGGGACCCGATGCCCATATGCAGACATCGTCGGCGTAGATGGAATGCTGCAAGCCTGGTGGCAATCTGCGTGGTAAGTTGACCATGACACAATTAAAGAGGAAAGGACTGAGGACACTACCCTGTGGCACTCCCTGAGAAGGAACGTGCTCGGAAGTGCGACCGTTAGATGTTTCCATGAAAACTCCTCGGTTGGTAAGGAATTCTTGTATCCATCTCAGAGCTCGCCCATGTATGCCCATCTGCAACATACTTTGCAGGATATGAATTTGACTGGCAGTGTCAAACGCGCGCTTTATATCCAAAAAACCGCAATTGTTATGTTCCCACGACTGCGCTCATGCTCGACCTATTTCACAATATCAAGTACTGCGTCAATTGATAAACGCTTCCATCGAAATCCCGAAATGCATTCAGGGAACACTTGTGTCACATCACACCACCATAAAGCCTTGCCGCAATCATTTTCTCCATAAGTTTGCACAAACAGCTTCTCAGGCTCACTGGACGGCAAGACTCAAGCGACAATGATGTCTTGCCGGGCTTGAGAATTGCATTGAGACACGCTGTCTTCTAAGATTCCGGAACAGCTTCTTGACTCTTCTTGACTCTTGTTGACTCTGCTTGAACAGCTTCTTGATAGTACTTGAGTACTATATCAAAGACATAGTACTCCAATAAATTCAATAATACAAGTTAGATAACAACAAAATGGAAAGACAAGGTGATCCGACCGGGCGGTGTTGAGGCACCATGTGTGCAATTGTATACACGTTTTTTTCTGTGCGGCATTCTGCCAGATTCTACAGAAAACACAAAAAATTCTCATTTGCGACAAGCCAGAACATTCGATATTAACCTGATATAAACACTAGTTTTGTAAAAGCATTACCATTCCGAAAACAAGAGTCGTAAATAACTGGAATGCAGTCTAATAAAAGCTGGAGGCGTCCACCTTGAATGTTTGCTTTTGCTTCACCTTCGGTAGGAAAACACTAAATGGCTCTAATCGTCCACTTACAAATCATGCGGCCGCGCGCACGCAAAGTACCATTCTATTCGAAGAAAAGAGGCTCGCGCCTTGTGGCGCCAAAATCGATGTGTACAATTGTACACACCGCCACTGAAGATGCTATACTGAACTCACCAGTTTGCGCTGCAACCTTCATTGCTGTACGAGAGCGTTAGTAGACTGCGTGCTGACCAACACTCACGCACTGGTGAGTTGTTCTTGGCATGCGGTTGACATAACCACACACTGATTGCGGGCACAGTACCGGATCCGCCGACTGTCTGCGTGAGCCGAACATCTCTCTTACGACACAGCGAGGAGCCAGAAAAGCTCCAAAGGTGTGGGCGAAATGCCCCGCAGTTCTGCCGCTACGATGACGCGACGGGCGTTCAGGTATACGTATGCCTCGGATAGTGAACGTCGCTAGTCTAAGCGGTGCTGGCAGGCTTATCTCACGTATTCTACAGGCAGCAACTTGGCAGGAGCGCGTTATGCCAATTTCTGATATATCATATATGTCCAATCAACAATAGCTTCGATTCCCAGGCACGTTTCTGCACAGACAAACAGAGAAAACAATTTTATTTAGCCACAGCTGGGGCGATTAGGCCGGCGACGTCTTCTCCGTCCTCCGTCGGGCAGCAGGGCGCCTTCTGGGCAGGGGTCCAGTGCCGTCGGTCAAGCGGGCCAGGTCTTCTTGGACTTCGGGGTTTGGGTCAGGCAGGGCGGCCTCCCAGCGCTCCTCGCTGGTGATGGTAAGGGGAATTGGGTGCAACCGAGCCCTAAAGTAGTTTCAGTTCGAATCTTGGACATCGTCCAATCATATTGCACCTCGAATAAGCTTCACTCCTTTTAGCAGATGGCGCGTTGCAATTTTTCTTCTATCAGGCTTTATGAATAAATACTGCTTTATCTACCAGATAAACCAGGAAAAGTGTTTATTTCAGCAAGTCTATGCATTAAAAGAATTATGCACCCCTCCGTCTAACGACGACAATGGTTGAACGCGAAGCTTTCTAGCGATGATTTTTTTGGTAGTCCGATTCTCCACTGCGAGTATGGGCTACTCTGAAGGTACGCACCACTTTTTTTATAATAGCCACAGCAAGTATCGAGTGTGCACTTCGTAGACCTGACGCTTAGGTTTGGCGTGTACGGCGCAAATCGTTAAGTGCTGCCTGGGATTTCCTACGACCATCTCGCAATGGAGCAACCGGATAGTCGTTGGCTTTATAATGCGATGGAACCACGTTAGATTGCAGCCGAAGGAAGTGGTGTTTTTATTTGACTTCAATTATGATTGTTCGTCGTCATCATCAGAGAAAGTTGGCTTTCCAGCAGGGAGTATTGGCGTACAACAACACCAGTGAGGACGGTAAAGTTTCGCTTTACATATTGGCGCAGTAGTGGGGCAAGGATGGTGAAAGAGTGGAGCTCTTGGCTGCTCTTCTCTCGCCGGAGGCAGACAAAATAAAGGGCTATAAAGTAAAATAAAAGCCCAACCCGTACCAAATGGGAGACCGAGATGTTGGACATCTTGCTAACGCCACCACAGTTATTAGGCTCATTTTTCGGTTTCCACGTGGCTACTAGCCATCCGCTATCAGCCGTCCACATCAAGGGTCCGCCGATTGCGTCATCGCTGCCACTGGGAAGACACAACTGAGGCAGCGCGTTGCGAGGGCTCGCCCCTTCCTTCTTGCTTAAATCAGATGGAATACGGCACAGTGGAAACGGAACTCTGGAAAGGAGAACAACGACACTTCAGCGGAGATAAAAGAAACGGCAAGCATTTTCAACGTGTGCCCCGCCTGCCTAGAGAAGTTCGTTGTACGCCCTTTCACTGGTGGTACGGGCGGCAGATACGGTAGCCATCCATGCCCGCAGCTGACGCCGCCTCACCAACGCGCCTCTCCACCTGGAGGCAAACAATTTAAATTTTCAGTAACTTCTGTGCCGACGCTGCACGAGCGCTATTATGCGCGAAGCAGGGTAGCACCAGAATGATTTGAGCAATGGGGTGATATTTTACGAGCGCGCAAATCTCGACACACAGGCGTTGCTTTTTTGTGGCGAAAGCTACACTACGGTATTTGGGGACCAGTTCGTGGAGTGAGCAGTTTTCCCCATGAAAGCTAGACGTCAAAGAACACCCCCTACCGTAAGCGCCCGGCACAGAGCAGTGGCCGATGGCGGAGAGATATAGACCGGAGGGGAGAGATAGTCGTCGAGAGAACGGAGACCTGTGCGGGACCTGCGTGTCTACCCCCACCAGGAAGGCGAGGAGGCCACCGCCGCAGCGATAAGCGCGCGCCACGAACCAAGGCCATAAGGTCACGTGCGGTGCAGAGCAGTGTACTATGGAGGAAGGTGAACACCCAGCTGTGGTCCCTGGTACAGCGGTGAGGCTTAAACAACGGCTTGAGCCAAAAAAAGATGGTGAATAAACAGTTTATTAATTGCAAACACGTCTGTATATTATTGCGAAACCACACGTCGACAATGGGCCTAGCCAGGGCAGGGAAGCTATTGCTCTCAACTAGGGTTAACGAAAGCAAAACAACAGCAATTTTTCTATTTAAATCAGAACAATGCTGTCGCGGCCGGGCATCGGCTACGTTCTTGGGCTCAGCAGGTCAACAACATAGCCACTAAGCCACCACGGCGTGTTTTCCATCGGAACTGCATCTGGCACATTTATAAGTTTGCAAAGCTACAACAGTGGCAAATGATTACCGCTGGTCTTTCAAAAATCAAAGAAGGCATGTATTATCAGCAGAAACAAATCGAAATAAAACATTATATATAGCGCCTACTTAGATAAATTTTTGAAAGACTTTTCTGAATTGCGTGGTTCTGATTCCACCGCAAGCTGCGTTTGGCAAACGACGAATAGCGCACTTGGCTGTGGTTAAAATCACCCTAAAAAGGTGCGGATGTCCCCCCAGAGTACCGTCACGTAAGGATACTCGACGTGGCTCTAGAGGGTGATTGCAGATAAGATTTAACGAAGTGTGGCGGGTCGACCTGATCACGTCACTTGAATTTTTTTCATTTCGTGGGTATTCCAATGTGTAGATCCAGGAATATTGTTCCCGGTATAAAATTTTGTCTAACTGTAAAAAGTTTGGAACAAGACGACGTGGACACCCACCGCTACATGCCCTTGCGCGTCGCCCAACTTTAGCGACATCTAGCTGCGAAAACATTTATGAAGTCAATTCCTCAATTCTATGCACAATTTACGCTTGGTGCACATTTATCTAAACAGGTTTGGCTACTGTGAGCGATACACATTTTTCGCAATAGAATATTAAATTCGGCTAGGAGCGCAATTCCGCTCGACCTTTCCGCACTAATATTGCAAGAAGTACTGAAGTTACAAAATTCAACTTTGACTCACGTGTGCTCCTCAATTCTTAACAAGCACGTCGAATAATATAGATGTGTTGTGTATTATTAAGACGCAACGGGAACGCAAGTTTGAGGATAAAACCTGAAAAACAAATTTGTGAAGGAAATACAAAAAAAACATCCTCAATTTTCGTCGAATTCTCCCCAAATGTAGGCGTTTATATGTACTTGTATTATCATCAAAAACATGTAGCATCATTTCGTCATCGAGCATGCAGAGCGCGAGAAAGGAGTCCTATCCGCCTGGCCCTCGACGACGCGTTGCACTGATAGCGACTGCACTTGCAGTTGTAACTATTGTAACACAAACTCAGCTGACACACACACATATATATATATACATATATAGTATAAAAGGCAAATGAACCATTCCCGCATACAAAAGTGAGAAGGAAACAGAAAAAATGCTATTTTTATTGTCCACGTTGACAACATAGTCACCGATCTCCGCTATATTTAAAGTATATGAACTGGGGGTTAGCCCCATATTTAAAAAAAGCGCTCGTTCAATTTTTGTGAAACTCTCCCATGTTTTTCGCTAAATATACTTTGGTTCGAAGTAGAGAAACAGTGCGTCATATTGATACAGGAGTGTGTACAGCGCGAGAATGGAGCCCTGTCCACCAAGCTCCTGGTGGTGTGCTGAGAAAGAACGTAGTATTGTACCTACTTCCTTGATATATATCTCATAGTCTTGTACAAGAGGCACATGTTTACAGCTGACATGAAATTAGACAGGCTACAGTAGATGGCAGTTTCTAAGCCCGCGTTTGACTCCATAAACAATCGTCACCCCGTTGAAATTGCATACTATTGTGTAACACCGGTCTAACAAAAGTTTCTAGCCATATATGTATTTAGAGTTTCCATAAAGGGTACACACAAGAAATTTTTCTTGTAAATCCCATGTACTTGCTGCTGATCTTTTAAATTTTGGGCCGCATGCGTCAGTGCTGAATGCCGCGGGACGCTACCCACTCGTCATGACTATTACATTTTTCTTCAATGGTAGCTAAAAACTTCATTTCGCGTGATGAGGCAGCAGTTGAATTTCCTAGACACCAGTTGGTGTGTTTCCGAAAGTAGGAATTCCAATACTTGAGACCTTCCTTATCTTGTCAAATGTAGCCTGGTGTTCAAATATTCCTACAACTACGTCGCATGTATTTCTTGCAAATACAATCCAGATTCCTCTTAGGGTCTAGTGCCTCCTTAACAATGTGGCCTGGCTCCAACGTGACAACGTGAATTCCCCCCTCCGGCCCTCGCCACCCCCACTCTATCTTATACAGGAATATTCAGTCTTTAGAGCATGAAATAGTCGCCTTTTGTGTACTTCTTAATCCCCCCCTCCAATCACATTGATATGATGGCGCTCTGACAATCAATGCACAGTTCAGTTCAGTGGCATCTATAGTTAGCTTCCTGGTACTTACCGTGTATGCAGCATAAACGTGCTAGTTGGCAGAGTACGCGCAGGAGCATATTTCTGGCTGTTGAATACATTTGACTCATCCAGGTTGCAAGATGTAACACAATAAACTTGTTTAGCCCTGTCCTGTATGAAAGTCAGCTTTGACTGTACATGCGAAATTCTTCCCGAATTTGCTTTGTCTTGAAATATTTTTTTATTACAAGTTTCCTCGCCATCACGTACAAGCCAGATTATGTTTTGTCTGACGTTGCGTTGAGAACTTCAGTTTATGATTTGTGAAGTAGTCCCGCACCGCCCGATTGGTAGTACCCAATCAATCTGAGCGCCTCACGAGTTTGCGTGCGTGCGAGTTAGAAAAGGAGGGATCGCTAAGTGGAGGCAGGCACACGCTATACCAGCAAAATAAAAAGCAAAAATTTGTGCAACGTCTGATATTAGGCAATATTTGATTTTACAGAGCGAATAGTGCGCATTTAGGATTGCTGTGTGTACGGATCCACTGTGTTGGCGATATAGATTTGCTCGATAAGGCAAAATGCCTTATCTAAAGGAACACTGCCACCGCTTTAAAAAGTCTAGAGGAAGCTTTAAAAATTGAATCTGAAGAAAATTGTTCCTTTTTCTTAACAACTGCACGCATTTCCAGAGTACATTCAAGTGGCGCGGGGCGTTCTACACACCTCAGTATCGATATGATGCAAGGTGTTTCTACTTCTCACCAAAGCAAATTTATCAGTCGAAATGTTGGGGAAGTTTCGCAAAAATTAAAACGGCGTTTTTTTTTAATATGTGGCGGAACCTAAGAGTTTTGCCGTTTTTTTCCCCCCAAATTTGTGAACTTTAAATTGGCAGCAGATTGTTCGTTAATGTACAAACGTGGACATTAAAAATGCAATTTTTTATGTGTTACAGTCTCAGTTATTGTCACCGCGGAGGGTTCATTCAGCTTTCATAGAAAACATACATGGTATGGAAATCGGAGGGAAGTCGGTATCACGACGGACCGTAATGGAGAGCCGGGCGAATAGGGCTCCTCTCTGGCGCTGTACGAACAAAATGATGCATAATGTTTTGGTGATAATGCGAGTACATATAAAGGCCTACACTTCGGAACAATTTGACAAAAATGGAGGTGCGTTTTTTATTTTTGCTGCTGAAATTGGTGTTTTTCTGTTTTTTCTTTAAACTTGCGTGCCTGTTGTGTTCCTACCGTGCAGTACACAATTATAATATTCAGTGTGATAGTAAACAACTGTAAGGATAACACTTGAGTAAAATTTCATGGTGGGATTTTTGCATTCTACTGGACCAGGTGGTGAGTATTGACTCTCCGTGTCTCCGATACCAGGAAGGGGAAGGTTATGCGGAGACCTTGCAGGCAATGTTATTCAAATTTAAATCTGCCACGCCAAACAACAAATACTTCTAATACTACTAAACTGAAAAGTATAGAAGCAATCCACTACCCCAAGTTTCTCTAGTCTATTTTCTCAAGGTCAACCTGTGGAGAACAACGACGTTTTGTAGGAACTCTGGCAGAAAAACATACAAACGCACTGAATAAAATTATATCCGCAGAGTACGAGCTGTATCAAAACCGCGAACCTTTTTAGAGCAGGCCGCCCTTGTGCATGCGATGTGTTCACGTGGCTCAAAAGCAAGTATAGGGAGCCACGGGCTCGTGGAAGAAACAAGGGCAAGCAAAATGAGGGGCACATTCACAAAAGTGAACACACCTGTGGGAAAACCCAACTGCGCAGTTTGCGTCGTAAAAGCAACACAAAACGCTCCAGTTGGCTCGTTGAAGGACAGCTAATGTTTTGTTTTCATCAAAACAATGTCTTCCCTCCACTTGCAAACGATTGTGATTGGGGAAATTTTCGGAATGATGATGCAGCTAGGGCGATATAAGCTAATGCATAAGCCAGCAGATCATTGTGGAAGCTTGCTCTAAATTCCAGGTTAGGAATACAAGCATCATGAGCGAAATGATTGCACAATTGTGTCTTTTGCTCCTGGGCTCTTTTGTGCCAATGGCTGTGAAGGCGGAAACATGCGGCGTCAGTTCCGGTCCACCATGCAACATTTCCTTGGTAAGAAAATCTATCGCTTCATGGTCCGAGAAAAGAGTTCAACATACTGGGTAGTTCTATAGAGGTATAGCAAAACAATATCATAGTAACGCAGAAGAGATAACTTAAAAACCACATTCCTTCAACCTTGGGAAGAGGTAAGTCTAGCAAAGCTGGCGCCTTTGTCGGATCCGCTATGTTGCGGTTTAGCTAAAGTGGGCATTGGCTGCGTTAAACCGCGTTGTTACGGAGGTTGGAGAGGAGCCTAAGTGTGAGGTGCACTTTATGGTCCATATTTTCATTGACGTTGTGCGTATGGCTCTGTAACGTCTCTTTAACGTTTTTCTCCTTCCCCTTAACGCCGTACTGTACCCTGGTCTTATTCAAGGACGTCAATCACTGAATGAACATAAACGGAAGACTAGGCGCCACCACTCCCACCTCCATAACATAAGGTTTTCGGAGGTGCCCCCGGTATGATCGGAGGCACGTACCTCTACGGAGGAATTGGCGGCACGAATAAGTTCTGCACACGGGCTGTTCGTCCACATCGTAAGAGACGGCACTGCCGCAACGCACTCGCGGCCGCTTCACGCTGTTGGACATCCCACACGGCACCGATAGTTGAAACGCCTCCGGCAGAACCAGAGACGGCCACCCATGCCACGCACGGCGCCCAAGGGTTAAATCTCTCCGGAATTCGAGGTTGCACCGGGAAGCTTTCTCACGATTTGGTGGCTAGGTGATATTAGGCACGCTTTTGTTGTGGCTTCCATTGCTCGGTAATCCCCGGTGGCATTCGCTCTTCAGCTCCGATTTATTTTACGCCATTCCTCGCGTCGGTGCTCGAGGCGATCTTCACGTTACAAAGTACACACAGCATTGGTGGAGAGAGATGATGTTTTATTATAGCGTGGCTATGGCAGTCAGGGTGCAGGCCCTAGTGCGCCATACAGGTGGCCAACGAAGAGCATGTGTTGGCAGCAGACGGCAATTACACATTCCCTTCGCATGCAGTCGTAATTATGTTGGCCGAAGGGGTCGTTGAGCGAATGTTCGGTCATCAGAAAATTACGGTTGGGTAAAAGGAGTGTGTCGAAGTTATTTACAGATGCACTGTGTAAAATGTGGCTGCGCTGCGGCCTTCACCGATATTGTAATCATGTTTCGACACGGCGATCAAAGGTCGAGGCAGGTGGCAGCAGGTGCCAGCCACATACCAAAACGTGGCTGAATCGTGTGTTAGCTCACCATAGCAATCTTTTTTTTGAAGCCGAAGTGGCAAAATTTGATGAATGTGCCTTATAGGACTGTGCTCATGCGTATATTAGTTCTTTGGGTTGTATCGGGCATTTTTGTGTCTAGAATGTTGAGCATATATCTTTTTTATTCCAATAAAAATTGTATGTGAAATAAAGGGGCCGTTGTGTCGTGTGCTTCCTTACTCCTCTGCGTTTTTCTGCTGCGAAGATGAACTTCCACAATATAAGAGAGTTTTAGCGCAGCGGCTAGCGTACGCTACACTATATTCGGCGGGTAGCGGAGCCGGGTTTCAGTTTCAGGGAGTTTCAGAAGGCATCAGGGGTTCTCCAATGCTCTCGATTGATCCTTGTCTACATCGCTCTGTTGCCAGAGATGATCTGGAGGATCCTTGCCATAGGCATCTTCGCTGCAAAGAAGAGCGTAGCAGTCAATCAATGTAGCGGATTTAGCCGCTTCGGCTCTTCCAGCAATGTTCAGCGGTATATTTCGCAATTCATGCTAAGCTTTCTTACCACATCGTAAGTGCATAACAGCAAGCGCACAATAAAAGACAATTATTACCGCAGGCTAACATTTCATGTTTGCTGTTGCTTTCAACAACATCCATTAACGTCTGTCCTACATAGGTGGCTAACATTTCATGTTTGCTGTTGCTTTCAACAACATCCATTAACGTCTGTCCTACATAGGTACACTAAAAGTGCGCCAGCTTATTGCAAAACCTTTCAAAGTGGCCATTTATGCGTAAGGTGGTTTGTCTAGCCTCTTCAGTCCCGAGAATGCCCAAATGAAAAAATATTTTGGAACACTGTTTTATTTCCCTTTTTGCCCATAAAAACAAACCCCGAAAAATTACAAACGCGAGAAATCAATAAAACTATCAAAATTTGGAGGTACCTATTTGGATACTCTGGGTCTGCCCCTACAGAAACAAACACAAAAGAAGTTAGAAAAAAACAATAGCATAAAAATTTCATGGTGCCCATTCGGGTACCCTGGACCTCAATTTGTGTTAAACGCAAGGAGGAAGTTGCGGTTGAGCAAGCATAGAAAACTCCCACCTCCGCTCGCGGGAACACCGGTGTAGATGCGACGCATAGGGTGTTCACGTTGCATCGTTGGACAGCGGAGGAACGGCGCTGGAACGATGGAGCGGAGCGATGCAGGCACCGCGTTTTATAGCGCGCATAACGGTGAGGGGACGCGCCGGCGCCAGTGCGTCTGCCGCAGCTATGACGCAACACAATCCACTTTAATCCAATCCAATCCAAACGCAATCCAATTCAATCCAATCCAAGCCAAGCCAAGCCAACGCAATCGAATCGAATCCAACGAGAGAGTGTTCGCTATTGCGCAGTGGCGCGGCGAGGAGAATGTGGACGCCGACAACGCCGGATGGATGCAGGGACAAGGCGACTGAATAAGATGCGTTCGCATCTAAAACTTCACACTTCAGGCATCTGAATCTTGACTTCCCGTAACATAACTGGACCGGCACATCATTTGAGATGTTAGGTTTTTGTTTAGTATCGTTTCAAAGATGACTGAACGTATGGCGCAGTCATGATTTAGCGAAAGCCGGTCTGCCCCTTTCGGAGCGAGGAATTCTAACGCGCGAACTTTAAACGATGGCGAGCTGCAGCTTTTGAAACAGTGGTACCCAAATGGGTACCCGGGGACTGAGGAGGCTAGACCTGCGTTATTTTCGGGGTTGCAGTAACAGAAGAGAACTATTATTGGCAATTCCGCCAGGATTTCTTCTGCTTTTTAATGGGAGCCCGCTTCAGCTCTGAGGTGTCAGTGGTTTCCGGCACACGTTAAGGGGTACACGCTGCCTAGTGCAACCGGCAGACCCGCGACTGACCTTCCTGATAGCCCAGGCGTAGCTTCACCTTGTTCCCATATAACAGTGAACCCCAATAATACGACTTTCAAGGGACAGTGAAAGCGTCTTATGACCTCGTACGAGCTAAATTTAGAAACGCAGGTGGGCTAAGAACTTTTTTAAACTACTATGTTTCGCGTGTTCTGACGTGATTAGTGTATAGCTGGTAAAAAAAGCAACGACCATGTTGTGCCCACCTCCCCTTTACGGCGCCCAGCTAGCCCGCCAGCGAAGCGTCAAGCGCTAAGCAATATAAATAAGGCCGGCGTGGTCGAGTAAACTCGCGTTATGGTGGGAAAGCAAAGCTGTCGCGGATTTGTCCCTTAAATTCACTCACATCGCTCTACAAATAGAAAAACCAGAGACAAGTGAAATGATTACTTCAAAGAGATATTCTATTGCATTGCATGAACGGTGAAGTTCTATTGGTGTAGCCAGGAAACTTTTTTTATAAAATTAAAGTAAGCTCCAACACGGTGTTAGACGATCTGTTCTTCTCTGTGCCGCGGACGAGGGCAACGAGATTTGGAAGAAATAGTTCTGTTCAGATTTCTGAACGGCCCAGAGTTGAGCCCTGAGGTGTCCACCGGCTGAAGCTGGGTTCCAGCAGCATCTCCCATTGCAGGGTGCTCAGGGCTTAAGGGGAGAACGAGGCTGCCTATTGTATGCAGTAGGGTACTGGAAAGGTCAGGGTAAGCAGGTACAGAAGGCCTGGGCGACTGACCTGCCTTCCATAGCAGCGCAGGCGTGAAGCTCCAGATGAGCACCGTTTAGTGGTTTTTCGCAGTGCAGGTACTGGTAATTCCAGTAGGCTTGCTGGGAAACCCTCCGAACCCAAGTGAGAGCCAAGGTGATACGTCATTTCTTGGGTCTTAAGCGAGGTACACGCCTGGAGGTAGCCACGTGGCGTAATGTTTGGAGGCGTCGATAACTGCATGACCGAGGGTGGTGTTTCGCTTGACGGTGACGTCATGTGAGGGGGCGGGTAAAGTCGCCAAGAGTCTTACGTCAAGCGGAGTGACATTCTGGGCTGCCCAGCCAATCTGGTGAAGCATGCAACAGATTCGGGCTAGAAAGAGATCACTTACCGTGTTGTTGCTAAGCACTGTGTGGACGCACTCTGAGAAGACCGATGGCCTCCTCGACCGCCTTTCTAATCATTATATAAAGCTATGTCCTCCTTGTTCTGACGTAAGTGACTCTGATTAGTGATTCCTTTAGGCCTCGCTTCTTGGTGGCAAGATCTGATTAATGCCCACGTCACTCTTGTTGTTAGCCTCGAGATGTAGGCCCAATCTTGATGCTGGGGCAGTGATGGCCTGGCCATCAAGGAGTATTTGAATGTATTCCTTGATTTGGCGTGAGGGCGGATGACAAGGAGCTGTGATTTTTTACGTGAACACTGGAGTCCACAGGCTTTAGCTCATTGGCGTACTAGAAGTGAGATGCCATGCATTGGTGTGAGCTTCCCATTTTTGTAACTCTTAGCACATGATCAAGGTGCGCAAAGGGCCACGTCGCGTGACGCGTGGCATTCAGCCAGAAAGCGTAGATGAGTACACCACCTGGTCTTTGCGTGGGCTCTTAGCTAAATCGGTAAGACAACGGTCGCTTTGAGTCTATTAGTTCCAGGTTCGATTCCCGGCGGTGCCAGTAAATTCTTTTATTTGTTCGCTGGAGTTTTCTGGGAAAAAGCGAGGTAAAAAGCTTTGCTTTAAAAGCGAGAGTGAAACTGCCAATGCCAAGCGAAACGAACGATAGTACAAGGCGGAGGTGAACAAAAAACGGCATTGCGTACATGGTGGAGACACCCTTTGAACAGTCCCGTGCCGTCGCTATGGGTATTAGTGCTCAAAACAGCTATTTTCGTTCCCCACGAGACCCAGCAACGCGAAATAGACAAAATAATTCAACGTTCGCGAGGTAAACAGTGTTGCACCAAACATATTAGCACGGTCTTGCTACAGTGACTTGCTCTGGCGGCCACCAAGAGATCCAAAATGGCGGTGCCAACGGGTACATGTCTCTACCCATCACCTCTATTTTGCTACACCCTTGCGGTGGACGAGCGTGAATTGAGGCACTCTTGCAAAGAACAAAGCGAGAGAAAACGCGGCTTTGAAAGACACTGATAAGCAGACAGCTTAGCTAGAGGTTTCGAGCGTCATGAAAGGAGGAAACTTTGATCGAGCGGGCAGGAACAGCGGCTGTTCGGTCATCGCCTTGGGTTGCGTTGTATGGGGTTTTTGCGTTTGTCAGCGTCAACGGGAGCTTGAACCTCACGGTCCACCTGCGACCTTCGACGTCTCGCGGTCGGCGCGTTGGCATACTGGTGCCGCGTGGGACCGTCTTAGGTTAACTCCTGCGACGAGTACCCGCCTGCTTTCTCGCGTCTGTTCAGTAAGTGGTCTGACATGCCTGCGTATCTTTGCACATCAAGCAGCTTCAAGCGTGGATGAAGAAGGAAGAACGCCAGGACACGGCGGCGAAGGGTGTAAATATGAAAACGCGCCGGATTGTCCGCGCCAGGGTTCGTCGTATGAAGCGGACTGAGCGCTGACGATCGTTATATCATCGGCATTATATTGCATTATTTTTTATGGGGAGTTTTCCGGGACCATGGTGATCTCTCGTAAGAAGCGGGCTCGTCGTAAGTCCGAGGATATATTAGCGGGTTCCATTGTACCATTTCTGAAAAAAAAATCGTCTCGGAGATGCGGTTAGTCTTTAACCTGTTCTACCAGCTACCAAAGAATCCCTGCCATGGTAGCTCAGTGACTAAAGGCGTTGTGCTGCTGAGCCCAAATCCCGGAACGGCGGCGTCTTCTCTGATGGAGGGTAAAATGAAAAACGCCCGTGTGTGCAATATTTCTGGGCGCAATAAAGATCCATAAATGGTCCAAATTAATTCAATGCCCCCCACTACGGCGCATCAACGGCTGTGCAACTTCGGCGCGTTACACTTCTCAAGCAATCACCTCGCAAAGAAAATTCGCGGTAGGCCACCATAGTTCCCCTTCCAGCGAGTACGTAACCATCTAAACAGGACCAAGCGCGTGAGAATTTCGATACATACTAAGACAGAATCCATACACACCTGAAACGCCGTCAAAAGGGCACAAGTTAAAGCTAACGAGCTTTTTAAAAAAAAAAAACATCGCTGGCAAGCTGCCTGCTCTGCTGCTCAAACGAATGACAATTTTTGGGTGTGACCGTACCAACTTCGTTAATCGGGAAGCTCGTGTGAAGCGTGAGGGGGAAAAACTAGAATACATAAAAGAGGATACGCATAGATTTTCAAGAATTTTCAGGGGCTTCAAAGGGGTTTGAATATGCAGGGTGCTTCTAGAAGCTCCTGCATATTTACGTGCTTACACGGAGCAGCGCGCAATTTCAATTTTTTGTAAGGAGATCTGCCATGTGCGTCCATATCCTTGCCAACGTTCTACAGCAACTTTTTACCCGATTTGAACCCCCTAGCACCATTTTTACGGATTAGAAACGTTCTTTTTTTTTGCCCAGTGCGGGGTGGGGGGGGGGGGGGTTGTGGCAGCGGAGAGTCATGTGTAAATGCAAGTGCAACAATACTACCTAACTTTTGCGAGAAGGTTGTTTTTTAGGAACAAACTCGCGTTATCGCCGGGATGTTCTGATAGTATAGAAAGTTAAATCAGCTCTCTAAGCGCATTTCTCGTAAAGGTACAGTCAAAGCGCCAAACGTAAGCAACCAAATTTGCTGTAAGCCTAATCGGCAATACTGCCAGTGCAAATCACTCCATAAACAGGTAATCCCACTCGGTGGAGACTTTAAAGAGTGGAAACAGGTTAAAAAAGCTTCCGCTGCGTCGGACCGAAACTTAAAAAATAGGAAAGGGCGAATAGTATGAGCGCTTACAAAAACGAAATTTAAATAATCCGCTGCAACCACTTGCCTAACTAGCCTAGCCGACGATGTTCATTTTGAAATAAAAAAAGGCCCTTATTCGCTAGTAAGGCGTAAAGATTAAGGAAAAGCTAAAAAGACCTTCCGCAGCATCGGAGCCTACATTACAAAAGTGAGAAACTCTAAAGAAGTTCAACGCTATGTCACAAACACCGTGTCCGTAGAAGGCTAGGAATACGATGCCGACCCAGGGCGCGGAAAGTAGCATCCATAAAATATGAATATCTCGAGAACGCTTGGGGGCAGAAAAAAAAAAGTACATTCCCTTGCTGTGACCCCAGGAGCAAGGAAGTTCTAGAATGTAAACGATGTTTATATAGAAGATACGGAAATAGAATTTTACACCTGTTGTGGTCCCAATGTTTTCCAAACTTTAGAGGCCATGCTTGCGTAACTTTGCGGAGCCCTGCGAAAAGGTAACCTTTCGCGGAACGGAATACGAGCACTTTTTCGGCATAGACTTATGATGAAGGGGTGAGGAAGGATTCTAATACACTTTCCGCGGCCTTTTTTCTGGCTGTGCTTAAAAAAAGCCATGTTTTTGTAGTCAGACATTTGAGAATAGCCGTGGCTTACTTCTCTGACGTGCAGACGTCAGAGAACTTCTTATCTCTACGCCTAGCGTCTAAGCTAATTCCTACAGAACCGTGCTTATAAAGGCAAGAGCAGCCAAGACTGGCTCAGTATCAATGCAGGCGTGCACGGTAACATCGTCCGCAGAAGATGTATCTATCTCTCTCTTTTTTGTCTAGCTCTCTGAGCCCAACTTTGTCATCCAGGTATTGGGTGCTGCCTGTTCCAAAAGTAACCGTCATCCCGGATACCCTAGCGACTACACTAGAAAGGTTCAACCGTGCTAGGAAGGCTCTCAGGGACATAAACAGCACTCCCTCACCAGAGATAGGTCTGGCCACACTTGTGTAGTAGCTGAGTGCCACCTCCCTTGACTAACCAAATCAACTCTGGGCCCTGAGTCCCCAGCAGATGTAGAGCACATGTCAACGGTGGCGATGAGAACACCGATACAGGAGAGGGTGCTAAGAATCACTGGGTCTGCACAGGCCGTCTTTGGAAATTGACCCTGGCAACGTTCCAAACACGCACCTTGTCTAGTGAGGGAAGCTCAGCTGTATGACTAAAGGCGTTCTCCGACATTCACTGGCATGTTACAGGGTTCGACGACATTAGAGGGACAACAGAAGGCTTGATTGAGCTCCCTCGCGGGAATATTTCGTGGCACAGTGGGACCCAATAGAACAGAGAACACGCGGAAACCACCGAGAAATAGCAGGAAAGGTTGATGTGTTTTTCACATTAGGGAGAGAGTCGCAGCTATCGTGATCAAGCTGAAGAAGCGATAGAGGTAAAATAGTACAGGACTATGCTTCAACAACCAGCTATGAAAATGAACCCATATACAGCTTCTAATAGGACGTCGAGTGAGCAATGAAGAAGGCAACAACACAGCTCACGATTGCATGGCCGTCTTTAACGCAAAGGTAAGTAAGAAGCAAATACCAGAAATGTCCGTGGGACACTTCGGTTTAGACAATCGCAACTGTCGAGGAGATACCCTGGCTGTATTTCAGGAAAAAAACACTGAGACTGATGAACACATTCTTCTACAAACGAAAGACCAGGAAGTGGACATGGACAAGTCCCCGTGGTACAACCAAATAGGTAATTGACTTCATTTTAAGGGACAACCCAGGTATTGTGCAAGACGTAGGGGTGTTGAGCTAGATTCAGAGCGGCAATCAAAAGATGATTACATGCAAACTAAAGCTGAATCTCAAAAGTGAAAGAAGAAATCCGATGAATACTAAAAACCCCATATGGAGTCAGTCAAGGCCAGATCGCAGGAGTTTAAAATTACTTTACAAAATAAATTCGCGCTTCTGAACCAGCATACCGAGGTCAGTGCAGACACGCTAAATGACAACATTAGATCGGCAATCAATGAATCAGCAATGGCTGGGGGAAGCAACATATAGGGAACAAACTGAAAAACTAAGAAAATGAAGCACGTAATTTTCAAACGTAAGAACTTGAAAGTGTTAATTACGGCAGACCAGATAGAACAACCCGAGATGTCAAAACTGATTAACAGAAGTGAAACAAGCGGCATTCGTGACTTAACACTGCAATGATTGAGGAAACGCTGCAAATAGGTAGAAGCTTGAAAGCAACTCACAGAAAACTAGCCATTAGCAAATACAGGATTTACGCACTCAGAGACGACCAGGTTGCATTAGGTAGAGCTTGATCGAGAAAATAAAAATAGCAGAAAGATTGTACATCAGGCTGTATGTCAGCTAAATTAGACTTGGGCAAGTTACTGAGAGTGCTAGCTCAACTGGCGATGTCCCACTAGTAACTAATGTGGAGATAGAAAAGGCTCTCAAGGGCATGAAAATAGGATATGCTGCAGGTGACGACGGCATGACCGTGGATCGCTTGATGGAAGGAGCAGATATTGTACTGGAAAGCTTGCTGTTATATTTTCGGAACGCTTGAAGACTCAAAAAGTGCCCAGAGCCGGAAAAACGCCGTTATATTCTGATTCATAAGAATAAACATCCATAGACCTTACGAGTTCCAGACCCATCAGCCTGCTCTCTGGTGTATACAAGCGTTTTGACAATGTTATAGTTACCCGCATAGGAGACGCCCTGGATTTCCAACAACTCAGAGAACCGGCTAGGTTTAGCAAGGCGTAGTCAACCGTGGACCACATTTATGTTGTCAATCAAGTGGTAGCATATTCCGCAGAACGCACTAAGCCCCTCTACATGACATTTATAGACTAGGCGAAAGTTTTTGATTTCGTACTCACCGCATCCGTGCTATAAGCAATAAAAGACCAGGGGTTAGAGGAGTTCTACATTGTGGACTTCTGAAAGACATATATAAGAAAATCACGGACAGAATAACCTTCCACAAGTAAAGCGCTGAATTCCCGACCCGAAAGGGAGTAAGACAGGGAGATACAATCACGCCAAAAGTATTCACAGTATGTATTGAGGGAGTATTTAGAACCATGAAGAGAGAAACATAGGAATAATGATAAACGGGAATACATGATCCAATTGAGGTTTGCGGATGACGTAATATTGCCGAGTGTCCAGAACACCTGCAAACAATGCTTGAGGAACTACAATAAAAAAGCACGGCCATGGGGCTAAAAATAAATCTGGATATATCTAAACTAATCAGGAATAGGAAGGGCAAAAACGTCCTCTTAAGCTTAGGAAACTATGCGCTTGAAGAAGTAAAAGAATATACTTACCTTCCACAGATGGTTAGTACTGACCCGAACTGCCGGAGAGAAATGCGCCACAAAAGAGGTATGGGTTGGGGAGCAAACGGCAAGCACTCCTAAATAAGAAAAAGGAAGCCAAGTCTGTCCCTCAAAATAAAACTGTGCAACCAGTGCATACTGTCGGTTACGACATGCAGAGCTGAAACATGACGCCTTACTAAATGACTAGAAAGCAAACTTTGGCCAACTGAACGAGCCATGCAACGAATACTGTTAGGGGTAACACTCAGGCACAGGAAATGAGATACCTGGATCAGAGAACGAACTGCTATGCAAGTAATATTATTCATGTAAAAAAGCCCACCTAAAATATCGTATGAAATTAATTTCCTTTCACTTTTAAGTGTGCGTTTCGTTGAATGAAGAGGTGACCCTCCAGTTCACACTAGGAATCCCCCAAGATGTGGGTCGCCCTCTGTATTAAAAAATCCTTCCTACAGCAGACAGACAGAAAAAAACTGGAGGAACTTATACGATAACGTTTCGCTTTCAAATGAGCCTTACACTGTATACTTACCTGAACCGGCACACAGCGGGATGAGCGTCTGAACATGAGCAGTGGAACAAATTTCTCAGAGTTTGTCTTTTGCGCGCTGAAACTACAGACTTTCCGGTTGCCAAATTCGTTTTCCGCACTTACCGTCAACAATATAAAGACACTGTGCATCTGAATGTCGCTAGAAGCTGTTTCAATTTGTTAAATCTTTCAGATAATTCCCTTTCTTTAACGACAAACCCCATTTTTAACACACCAGCAACTGTCAATTTATCGTAGCAAGGAAGCGAGCATCTTTTAACAGCGGAGCTGTTCTAACTAGCCGTAATAGCTGGCGCGTAACGGGTAACACGTTAAGAATAACAAGAAAATGCCTAGAACTCGTCAGCGCGTCCATCGCGGCGACCGCCGATTACCGCGACTCGCGCAGTGGCTGTGGAAAAAAAATTCTCCGCGTACCTGCGCCTTTTGTTTGCAAATGTCGACAAAAGACGATATTCCTTGCCGACATTTGCCAAGTAAATGCCTCCCTTTGCTTTCATGCTCACCTCTCGTGCTGTTCCTCTTCCGTCGCGCTCCTCCCAACGTAAACACACTAAAGGTTTACTCAGGTCTATTTACATTTACCGCGTTCCACGGCTAACAGGCGGGGTTCTTCGATGCCAGCGGTGCAGTACGGAGGAGACGCGCATAAATCGAGGCGCCCCACTTCAACGTTTATAGAACTGTGGAGCCCTAGTCCACATGCTTTCCAAGCAGAACGTGGAACCTATCTAGTGGAAATTTTCGTAACTGTTGTCGCTTCATTTTTTAAAATGCCGCCAGAAGATATAGTGGCGCGGGCGACAGCAGGCGACAGTGTGAATTTTTTTCAGCAGTGGATGTAGTATTTCATTTCGCGAAAATCAAGGATCTGAGAATTTTTTTATAATAGAACAGTTTCAAATATCCATTGTGTATTAATTTTCTTTCTTATATTTGCGTAATGTCTTGTTCTTGTTCAAAATGTTGACAAGTATGAACACATAAACCGAACTTGGACGTTTAGATTTGGCTGTTAGTTTAATATACTATTGCGTAGACTTCGTTTCACTTTGGCCAGGTGGCTGAATTGGCCCACAGACAGACAGACAGACATACAGACACACCAAAATTTCTGGGTTTAGGTAGCCCAAGAAAGACCATCGTCATTCTCGACCGGCGGCGACCTCCCCCGACATCGCCGCCGGTAGAGAATGACCATCCTTGTCGAGGCCATCGTAACATGAAGAGTGAAGTAAAAATGGAAGATCTGATGAGAACAAAAAGTGGAGAAGTTCTCCACCCCCCTCCCCCCCCAACGAATGACGGTGATAGCCTTGTTGAACACTGGCCTCGTAGGAGCAATTACCACAAGGAAACGCGGAAACGGCGAAGACAGGGAAGCACTTCGGACGAGAAGGCGAGGGACACGTCATCATGGGCTGGTCACATTTCGTCGGACTAGGCTGATATTGGTCGTCTGCTCCCGGGATTCGGACACAGGGCCAGGGAAGTGTTCCAGTGCTGGTCGCAGCGGGGTTGAAAATGCCCGACATTGGCCCACGTACCACCAAAGATTGCACCTAGGGCGACAGGGTGCAATGTTGCGGACATGAGGGGATGAATGTGCACCTTCACCGAAGATGGTACGTGGCGGTAGAACACATGAGACAATTCATGATTCACAGCGAAGACATCTACTTACAAAGAGGTTTTCCCGCCCACGGCCTGCACGGCCTGCACGGAATCACAGTTCCCGCCCACGGCCTGCACGGCTGCAGGCCGTAGCCGGGAACGCGCAGGCTGCAGGTCAGCCTCTGCCTTGTCGTCGTCGGTGGGCTGTCATGGCACCATGACGCATTGTGCACCGATGTCCCGTGATTTTTCTGCTGAAAAGTATACCAATGACCAGGTTTAGCTGTCCACTATCACAACAAAAATCATAAGGTCGCCTTGTGCGTGTATTGCCGAGCTGCCTCTTAGTGTCGTAATAACATGTGTGCTCTATGCCACGTAAGTTCTCTTTATTTTTCCTCGTTAGCCTTATTGTTGTCACATTATAGCGGGGCCTAACAGTTTGCTATATTAAGTGAAACGGCATTGCCACCATATTTTTATCTGTTATTTTAATTGAATGCGGCTATGCACAAAGGCTGATGAAAGGAAAAAGGACAGTCCTTTCCCGCAACAGTGGTCGAAGCTTGTATTCGTGTATTCCGATTGTACCCTGCTCATAATATCTAAGTCGAGCTGTACTAGAAATTTTAAATGACGGATATAGAATAGACACACAAATTTGTGTGATTTCTTGTTGAGAACACCCAAGTCTGCTTTGTAATTGCTGGCGAATTCATTGCGGGTGTCTTTTAAAATATCGCATAAGCGGTAGTAAACTAAGGTTATAGCAGCTGTTATTAATAGTGCCTTGGTGATAACCAAGAGAAAATATTTTCCTATTCTGCTTGCCTTCAGGTGTACGCGGCGTTCGAAGGCGCCTACCTTGCAGCCATAACGCCAAGTTGGAATTTCGAGATTTGCCTTTTGCTGGTTTCTCAAGAAAACAATAATGAAAATAACATCACTGCCTACTTTAACAACGGAACTTTTGGGTGAGTATTTAGATCATTTTGTTGTTTTTATAATGTGCAGTGCCTTGGGCTCAAACGTTGGCTCTTAGGTCACCTATAAGGTTCCGATAACGCGCACAAATAATCCCTTCATAACCTGCTTTCAGTAGAGACATAGTCCACAATTTTCTCCTGTCAGCCGTCCGATAGTCAGCTGCTCACCAGCCGCAAACATTATAATCTTCCAGTGCCTTTTCTTACGATATGCTGTTTGTAAGACCGGAACAGTTTAACTTCAGGCCAATTCGTGCCTGGAGTCCGTCAGAACACGGCGCAGCAATGCGGACAGGAAGCAAATGCTAGGATAAGCAGGGTAAAGGTTGTCAAGGAGCGAAGGAGGCGACTAGCAGGTGTGGGTAGTACGCGTCACGCCGCACATACCGCAAGTCAAGTTAATAGCGAGTGAAAATTACCACTTCGCTGTGTCATCAGTCTTCACGTTTTAATTGCGAAATGTGCGGAATTTTAGTGGGGTGAATTTGCAAGCGAACGTTTTGCGACATTCTTGGGATTAAACAAAGGTGCAATTTACGCGGCCAGCCGAACAGTGCCACGCGCAATTAAAAAACTCCTTCGTAACCTTTAACGCCGGTTCCTTCATAAACTGCCACTTCTAAAAGGCGTATCATGGGGGTTTCTTTTTCATTCAGAGAGCCTGCTTTATTTATTTTAGCAAGCTTTTGGTCTCCAAAAGCAACTGAAAATACAATAATACAGTAACATATTTCTGTAGTCAGTGACACATTTGGTCAACAAACAAGTTGCCCAATTGTGCTTCTAACGACAAAAATTTTCTTGCTTCTTTCAGGTCCCAACGTACAGAGACCTATACGTTTACAGATGCGCCCGATGTGGTCAACATGACTTTGGACAGTGGTAAGGGCAGCTGCTTGTTTCGTGAGCTCCGGAAAGGGTCATGAAGCAAACCAATCCTTATAGGTTTATTTCTGTCCAGGTCCAGAATTGCGGTTATAATACAGTGTGGGTGTGGGGTCAGGACACGCCACTGCGCCTGACAAAGTTTTGTCATATTACCCTAATAGCTTAGGGACGAAACATGGCAGATGTAATATACAGGTCACAAAAAATGCAATCACTGCGGGTTTGATTGTGTACTAATGAAAATAAAGTAATTCACTAGTCCTCGCTAGCGTGTTTGACAAAATAGGAGCCATTCTATTATGCCGAAGTGTATGACTGGCAAAACATTGTAGCGCACAACGTTCAGGTGCCACAGAATTTAGGAAAAATGTTATAAGCACAGTTTATTTTGATGACACGCGCCCTAACCTTTTCTATCAGTCCCCCTGAATGCACTCCGCCTATTGAACAAGGGAGCATTGAGATTCTTTTCACTGCGGTAGTGCACGAGACGCTGGATTCCCCATTCCTCAGCTTGGACTTGCCATTTCCTCCTATGATTTTTTTCGTGTTACATGTGTATGGAGAACCGTATAAGATCAGCAAACCGCATTTTCCTGCCTGTGTGAATGGGCCAAGATCTCCAAAACATTTATCGGAACCTGTACTCAAAAACCTAAGTTGGAGATGTTGACCAAACCCGCGCATAAATGAAAGGTATGTTTAACATATACACAAAAACCGTTGTCGGTAATGTGGGTGTAAAGCGGTTCTTGAAAAGGCGAATGAACGATCTTGTCATGCTGGCGAGAAACAGTAAGAATGCAAATCAGGGAAGCACTCACCTCTATTTGGAATCACAGGTGCCTCTGTCAATAAAAAGTAAAGTGTACACCAGTCCGTCAATCCGGTGATCATTTATGAGGCGCAATGTGAGAAACCTGTCAAGCACTTTGAAATAAAATTGTAGGTTCACTTAAACCTAAGCACAGAAGAAGAACGGCGGAAGAACTCGTGCTGATAAGAAATGGATGTTTTGTACTTTAACAAACATCTGATGCCATGAGCTCCGGTTAGCAGTAGGAGTGGCGTTCAGTTGCGCAAATACAGTTGACTATATTACAACTTCTGTACCTTCACAATTTGAAAATGGACTCTGAGAGACGTCACTAGAAGTTAAGGAAGACAGGTGACGATATTGTTGTATGAGGAAACGAATTTTCGGGTAAAAATAATTGAGGCGGTAGCGAATAGGAGTGGTTGGAAGCTATAAAGAGAGGCACTCATTTTGCTGTGGAATATTGGCAGTCGGATAATGGAAAGGGATTATCTGTTGCTCTTTGTGGTGCTACCCATGTATTGAGCGCCACTCACAATTATTACAGAAAACCATTTTTTTCTCCAAGAAATGCGATCGCCACTGTTCTCCGGCGCACCAAAGAACGCAGCTCGAAACACCAGCAGAAAAATGTGTAATAAGTGATCCCATTATTTAACGCGTTTTTATTTCTCCGTGTGGCTCATGATGGCAATACAAGCAAATGCTCCGGAAATCATTGTCTCTTCTCAATGCTATTTGCAGACCCCAGCCTGATTTACCAATACCAGATGCTGTATGCTGACCTCGAAGCCTGTTTTATAGTGAATATCACACCTGCAGACGTTGGTAAGAAACGTTTACGGCACAAAGCCAGGGTGGTTGGAGCTTTGCTGTTAGATATTGATGCTCCCTTGATAGATAGGAGATACATAATATCGATTGAGCATAATTGACGTTTATACACTTGCCAGCGATGTAGGAGTGGCTTGTGATATATAACACAGCAAGGTTGAAAAACTGAGTCAGCTGTTAATGCAATTTTGTCATCGCAACTGGAGACGAAAAGAAGAGAGATGCAAACTAACAAGCTGTAACTAACATCACAAAAGTGAATTAGAAACCACGCATGATTGCACATGACGTCCAGCCGCCTAATATTGTTGAGCCTACGATTTATTCATAGATTTATGTGCAATCTCGGGAAAGACAGTAGGGGGAACAAGGAGGAAGCGGTGTTAGGGCGAAGGACATCGTCCACTAACACGCCCGTAAACATTACTTGGAGACACCGATGGCCGCAGGCGTCTTGGCGGTAATGCAGTACTGTCACATCAGATTCGTTCAGCGCAGATTCTGGGTTATTTAAACTATGATAGCAAATGCGGGTGTCCTCCAGGGTCATGACGTGATAGCAGGTTCCAGATTGGGACCTTTTATGGGATTGACACCCAGGTTCGGACCCTTTCCGTTCGTGTGTTCGGGTAGGTAAATAGAACACCTGTAAACTGACGCTCCGCAGCGCAGGCCCTCTACCATGGCAAGAAAAGAGGGCAGGGATGACGAACTCACTGGTACAAGGGCTTGTCTTTGGCGTTGGAGCCCTCCTTCGTAGCAATTCACGTTGTCCAAGAAATCTTGTGATTATGGCGGGCGATGACAGGGCTGGAACATTCAGCCTCAGGGCGCCATTGCAGGCAGAGCGAGTAGTCTGCCTGCAATGTTTTCTCACTGCTAAATTCTGGACACAATAAATTTTATTATAGCTAGCAATGCGAAATGGGGAATGACTTGGGCAACTGCAATCTACGACCGCAAAAAATCCGCAGATGGCTGCGGTACAAGCGAAACGTGGGGCTAATTTATGAAGCTATCTAACGAGCTTCAGCGCTGCATGTTTAGGTCAAGGCATAAAAGTTGCCATGTATCTGCTTGGTTTGATGCAAATACCATCGCAAGACAATAGTGTTCACCCGCTTTTCTCATGTGACCCTTCTTCTATCTTCCTATCGTAGAGCACGTGTCCCTCGTGCGGGGTGAAAGCGAAATTTTTTTTCGTCAATTTGTTTCAATTTTCTCTCCGTTAGCCCTGATTGTGCACCGCTAAAAATAGGTTGGCCATAAATTTTCGGGAACTGTGAAGCGTGAGACGGGGATCGTAAGCCAGGACAGAGCCCGAGCCTGAGAGCGTTAACTCGGATCATCTAGCTTAGAAGGAAACCGCAGTACGGGAGGAGGCTTTGAGAAAGGGACGTAGGGTGCCAATACCAGCCACTCTGAGGAGGTTAAGGTACAGCTCGGACCGAGCAGCATGATTCCGGCGGGCGGCTAGCCAGCGGAACCATTTTAGAGGATATGCCCTAGGGGGCAGCAGAGCGGTGACCGGCCGGGCCGCCAAAAAGTTCAACTGAAAGTTCAACAGCCGAGCACCAGGAAGGTAAAGATGACGCGAGAGTGGAACCAGCTACGGCCGCAAAGTTTAAGTGAAAGTTCAAGAGCAAAGCACGAGAAGGTACAATTAGGCTTCTTTGCTTTATTTTTATTTGGACATCGTCTAAGAGGGAGCCGAGGCCAAAGGGAAGATCGCCTGCTGGGTTCCAGACGCCTTTACAAGTTTCACAGCCTGACAAAAGTATGTAGGTCCAAACAGCTGGCTCAGTGCACGACATGGTTAACTTGTTGAACATAGCAAAGGAAGTTCAATAGATATAAGAGTAAACACAAAACAGGGGCTTATATTTTTAAGAAAATGAAGTACAATACTTCTACTACAACACACCAGTGTACATAGATGAAGCGTTTAAACGTGTCTATCCGTGCAATGTAACCTAATGCCGAACGTGGTCAGGCAACAGTAAACCGCAAGAAAGCACATCCGGCGGGCAGTGTAGTAAAGTAGGGTATAGACTTGCATTTCTGAAAAGCTGATTGTGCTTTGTCAATTAATACACCATAAAAAGGGTTGTCCTAAAGGTAAGTTGCGGTTTCGAATATTCGCCCCTGAAACCGCCGAATAGTTCATGGAAATTGTTTGCTATTGTACCCGTAGTGCAGATTCCCTGCTTCATAAGGGATTGTTTGGTTATTATAATTAGTTCGAATTCTAGGCGGGAGTACTAGGGGCTTGCGTATTGGGTATGAGGGTAGATTTCGCGGGTCAGTACGTTATGTAGGCGGTTCTCTGAATATGTTGTTAGAGCTGATTTGAGTTATTCCGCTTTAGGCATGCTTTATTCGCAAAACTGGGTTTGTTTTTACATTCTCGTGTTCTCCTGGTACTTCTCACATAAGCCGAGCATTTTTTCTGCAAACTAGTCAGGCTACTGCAGTTTTAGGCTGTCGTGGTCACCCATATTATTATCTCATACCTTAATCTACAGCGAAAAGGGAAAAGAAAAGCGTTTTGTTTCCCCCACGTGGGTATGAAATCTTGTATTCGGTATATGCTTCCCTTTACTTGTAATCACTCAGCTGTAAGTTGATTGACGTGAAACGACCATGACAGTTCGCCAGACAACTAAACACCAAGAATTTCTTGTTGAACCGTTATTTCCGGGAAGTCAGCATCATGCGTTAGTTTATTAGACTTCAATCTCGCTTACTTGCAGGCATAACTGTGATGCACTCTGTTTTATTAATAATAAGGCTTAGGTCATTCGTTTCTAGCCACTGCGACAGCCTCGTTAAAAACGCGTTCGGTTGTTTTTGTACGCCTACTGCTGCCTTTCAGTAAAAAAATACGTTTGCATATTCGCCGTACATTGTCATGTCAGAAGGACCGTTAAAATCAATAAAGTTGTTTTGGTATATAAAAAATAGGTGTCTTTCAAATGAAACCTTCGGGGACTCCAAACCGAACCTTCGTTTTAATGGAGGATATATTGCTGATAGATACGTCTTGATAAGTATTTGCCCCATATTATTTTATTTATTTCAGCGCTACACATCTATGCCATAAATTTGAATCTTTAATTTTTACATGTGCTACTGCACTGTATTGAATGCTTTTCTTAGGCCTAAGAATAGACTGAGTGTCAGCAGTTTGTGTTCAACGTTCTCTGAATTTTTTTTTCTTTGAAGTCGATCAGTGCCATTTGCGTGGATTTATGTTTTTGGCAATAATATTGCGCCTGAGTTATTGTTTGCAGTTTTTGAGAAAACGACAAGTGTCTGTGAATAATAATACTTCAAAATATTTTTGAGAAAAACCGGTAGGACCGAGATTGATAGGTAGTTATACATTTTCACCTACCCTCCTTCCTTATACACGTGCCTAGCTTCAGCTGCTTTTATTTAGTCGGAAAATTCTCCTATTTCAAGAATACTGTTTATTAGGTGGGACAACCTCGGGTTCGTAATGCGGGCAGCATATTTGAGGAGAAAGCCTTTAATACCGGCCCTACTAGCGGCTGAATCATTGCCAAATTACGATTATTTTATGAATTTCACAAGCTATAAACGGCACGAGCATGAGTGGCTTCGATAGCGTACCGATTTTTGCATTACCGAAAGCTCACGACTAAACGTCGTGAGCGTTCGGTAATGCAAAAACATTTCCCTACGTTAACAAGGTGGCGATTTATCGTGTCTACAAGTTTCTGTCCTAGTACACGTGGCTTCTTTATGACAATTTCTGTCACAGAAGGTTCCGTTTACTGCCGGTTCAATAACTGGTTCAGAGCAGCCGACATTTCCGTTAGGTATTCATCAATCCTCCTTAATTTATTAGATGCGACGCATATCTTGCTCTCGGGCTTGTCCTTCCTGTGTTGTCGTCGCGGCGTTCGTCCGCATCCCTCCTCCGTTCTTCTCTCCCACAAGCTGTGTGCAACACTCTCACTCCGGCTCATTAGCATACCAGAGCTGGCGTGCTTGTTTGGCGTGAGCTTCGCTGCGTTAACAACTGCTCCGGTGCGCGCAAGTGCGCGCATGCGCGACTCTCCTCCGTTGTTTCCTCTCTTTTAATCTCTGTGAATATAAAGCGGGTATCGCGACGCGGCGGTTCAGTCAAGCGCTCGCTCTCGCAGTGACCTTGCTTTGACTGCTTCGTGCTTGACTACGTCGTGCTTGACTTGATTCTTCTGATGAAGACGTGATGGAAGGGACGGTCCCTTCAGTGAGTGGGCTGACACATTCCAATATCATACGCCCATCTTCCCGCGTATGAGAACACTGGCATGTGATGGAAATGCATCATACGCGTTCACAACACGTTTCACTCGATTTAGAGAATCAACCCAACGGAAACACCAATTAAACCCCCCGATGCGTCGCATCACATCAGGGTTCCCTCGCGGAAAGATGGGCGTAATTTTTGATAAAAGTCGCAGTTCACTTACGCAGGTTTGAATTTGCTTTTTGCTTTACTGCTTATACTACAACAGTAACACAACGTCGCGTTTCTGTATAAAATACGGGTATTTGCGGTCTTTCTCTTTTATTATTTAAACAGGCCTAGTGTTAACCAAGGTTTTATAATCCCTGTAGGCTTGAAGTCGAACAGTTGAAGTGGAACAGCTGCGTTATAGCATCTTTCATCCAGTTTGAGTAGGTTTGGTACGCAGTGTTCTCTTTGTCTTATCGCAAATTTTTATCTCGAGTCTGCTTTTCCGAAAGCAAAAAAAAATGATTCAAAAATTTATCTGTAATGAGCCTAAGCATTAGCCAGATTGTTTTTTTTTCTACCATGCATTTTAGTCGCCAAAGACCAGATGCTAAAGATCAGAAAATGATTCCTGAGGTCGTTGGGTATCACACTAGCAGGAAGATTATTGTTTTGTATTTTTCTGACGCACACACCGAGAAGACTTGGCATAGTGCTAGTGATCCTGGTCCTTAGTGAATACTGTTTGTGAATTCCTTCACCGGCGGGGCACCTGATAGCCAGTTTATATCGCCTAAAATGGTGAATATTAGAGTTAGAGTTCCAAAAAAATAAAGTGTTTTCAACAATACTTATGAACTCGCAAACGATACCAGCTGCCTGGTGGTATGTAGCACCAATTACAACATTCACATCCCCACAAACAAGCGACCGACGTTATTATTTATACTTCAATATTTATCAAGACTTTTACGCTGCAATTCAGTTTTAAGGTTGTAGCTATGCCGCCTCCTCTTGTTTTCTCTGTATAACGTTGTGCTTTTATAGCCGTCGAATTGTGGTGCAGTGTCGACTTTTTTAGACAAGATTCGGTAACGACTCCGGCAATGAATTTAAATACGACCGAGTTCGACAAAAGACTTAGCTCGTCTGTTCTATTTTTGAATTTTCTTTTCATGAGGCGTGGCAAAGAAAGTAGTCCTTTTGCTGTTGGAAACTGCTCGTTAAACTATATGCATTTGTAATAGCGGAAGTCACCTTCCGCAAGTTCTATTTTTTTCTGATAGCTTCTGGTTCAGTTCCTCAAATGCTTGCCCAGGTAAACATATCACATTCATGCCATTCAGATGGAAAACCTATTTTCATCTCGTTGTGCAAAAATGTTCCCAACCGATGTCCACACGAACTTCCATCCTGCTTTCTTTTTGTGCGCCCTTCCTGCACCCAGCATCTTCTTGTCTGCGCTCATTTATATAAACAGCCGCGCTGTCGCCACCGTAGTCGAGATCTGTGGTGGTGATGGTTTGGTTTCTGTATTTTTAAAGCAAATCTGTTAGCCTCTCGTTAGTCGGGCAATTTCGTGTCTTAAGCAGAAAACTCTGCAGGACCCAGCAGTTCTCGCCCAAGACGCCGAACGCATGCGTCAGGAACCAGAGTCTCCCACCAGGGAAGCGGAGTGCAAGCGACAACCCCCAGAGACAACAAGCAACATTTCATACCCTGCCCCGTCAGCATGTGTACTGGCTTACAACAGCTGCGCTGGGCACCCACTTTCGCAGCGCGGGATGGGGTCTACTTTTTAAGCACCTTACCCTTCATAGAACGCTGCCCAAAATGAACTATATTGTCGTTTCTAGAAGACTGAACATAGGGACACGGGGACACATGTCGATGTCGGTGTCCGCAATGGGCTCACACACATACGTTCCTGTCCCTGTGATGACGCCATATCGTCACCTTCCTCTCGCGCTCACTTCGGTTTTAGACCTCTGGCACTTTTAGACCTCTGGCACTTTTTTTTAAACCTCTGGCACTTCTTCAGGGTGCTTCTGGTTTTCTGCCGTTGCATAATCGTTATCTTTCGACAGGGGCTACACTTTCTTTCGAAGCCCGTTTAGCTTATTTTTAATCTCACTGACACAATCCCAAATGTCATTGCAGAATTAAGATATTTTAAGTATGCGCTGGTTAGCCCTAAGCTCCAGTTTTAAATTTTTTGTTGCGTTGATAATGTCTTCTCTCCTTCTGACCAAGCCACACACAGCGCCGAGATTAGTAGAACACAATCAGACCCACAAAAGAACCACACTCAAATTGAACAGAAATCCAAATATTGGTGCGCTCAACAGTAGTGTTCAGAAAACTTTAATAAAATGCCTCGCAAAATCATCTGCTGCTGCGAAGAACGCATTGTTAGACGATGTGAGACGTGCAATGCTGGCGAAATGAAGTCAGGTTCTGTGAACGGTGTCTTCTTATACCCGCTGAAGGCGAAAGATGCGCTCCGTACTATTCATGTAGGTCACGTGCCCATGCTTTCCACGAGTTGGTACGGGGTGATGAAGAAGTGGAACGTGGCCGCTCGTGCCTGTTGCTAATGGACTGGTAATCTGTTGAGCGGAAGTAACTTCGAGTGTGTCAAAATCCGTGAATAGCGCGTGGTAAGGAAATGGTCGAAGCGCACTGCTGCCAAAGTCCTCAGCATCCCCCACGATTCCTTGTAGCATTTAATTATTTTGCCTCTGTGCGACACTGTTTTAGCGAAGTTGTATATGTCAAATCACACCAGTTCTCTTTCTGTGAAGTAGTTTTACTCTACACCACTTTCGCGCTCCTGTTCGGGGCAACGGGCACCTCTTTCACGTTTTATACAACTTGCCACCCCCCATGCGTCTTCGAAAAGCTGCTCTTTCGGCTGATAAAGCCCTAGTGCCGTTATTATCCGTTCCACTTATACCTTAGTATGGGAAGAACGTGGGTCGTTCACCCAAAGGAAGAAAGTAGACTTTTGTAGGAGCGTTAACGGGCATAGAAGTGCAAATATGGCAGAAAAACAATGGAAAGCCGCTACCGGAAACAGTGCCGCCACCGCCATTGCCGCCTCAAGTACCACCTCGTCGCTTCCACGATGTAGAGCCGCTTCCCCGCTCCGAACGGTGACATGAAGCCAATATATATTGCGCAGCTTGAAGTGCTTTTGAAACGACATTTTTAGCCTTGTATGTTATGTCTAAACCAGCTGAGAGCACCGCTTGCTGGTTTGTGCGTGCACGGCTGAAGGGAGGAAGGCGAGAGCGTGCACGCGCACCGAAGCTTCATTCCCTCACCGATCACATGCCTGTTGCGCTAGTGGGATAACAAGATATGAACGTCTTGAATGGTTCTAGCACGTAAAGATGAATAAGCCTATTGGGCATATTCTCACAAGTATGAAGATCGGATCAGCGTCATAATACAGCAAGACATGCCACTACATCACCCAGGATAGCATTAGGTGTGGACACGGGGTTTGGGAACATTGTTATGGGAAGATTGGGACCTGTTATTGGACCTGTTATGGGAGCTGTTATGGGAAGATTGAGGAAACAGTGGAGCTGATGATCTTATGTGTTTCGAGACTCTACATGTGTGTATATACACCTACCCACTCGCCACATACTCACACACACACGCACGCACGCACTCATGTTCACACGCAGACGCGCACACACACACACGCGCGCACACACAAGTACGCATGCACACAGACACACAGGCCACCCGTACACACTTGCATGTGCATAGGAATAGGCATGCTTGTCTGTCTTTATGCAAACTATTCGCCGCAGCATGCATCTGCCTCGCATGACCCTGTTGTAATGCGTCACCGACGCGTATAAATGTAGTAAACAATTGTGTTGAAATGCATGCCTGGATAATGCAGGCTGCCGACTCTGGATATTCGATGAAGCAACGAGTGGCCAGATCACAGCATGCAGGGAGGCCCATGCTCAGGCCTGCCAAGGGACTGTATACGACACCTGGGACGAAGACTCGTGTGATAGACATCTGCAGTCTGCCTAATGCTTTGAGCAATGACGTTTTTCTTTATTATAACGAGACTTTTGGTTTCAGGGGACCTGGCGAAAGACCGATCTAGGGTTTGGTAAAATTTTAACCCTGTATTGTATTAACCTCGAACAAATAAAAATATTACTATGTATTATTATTATTATATTTATATTTGCCTTTGCAGAAGTTCGACGAACTTCTCAAGCTTCACGGAACAAGTTCTCCCTGCCGTAGTTGGTGTAACCCTGCTTGATGCTGTCTACTCTTCAATGAGCAAAGCCTTCGACGTAGTGAACCACTCGTTGCTGCTTTGCAAGCTCGTTCTCGAAGATGTCGACACTGCTTTTTTGTGTGGCTTATATGTTGCGGTTTTAGGGAGTGAAATCGCTATGGGACTATTCAAAGCTGAACGTCGCCAACACACACAGCAACCATTGCCGTCATCGTCATCATCAATATCATCACCATCCTGTGAATATTCACTGGCCTGCCAGTCATGCAGAAGTTTTAGCGGCAAGTTCGGAAACTCCTGTGAGGTGCAACAGCCGGGTCTCCGACGAAGTAAGAGAGGCCAACAACACTGCTGTTTATCCAGCCGTGCACCGCTTGTTCAAGCAGCACCAATTGTTTTTCTTTGGAGGAGAATCCCTCAATACCCAGCATGCCAGAAACTGTGTTGCAGAGATATGAGAGCGCTGCCACGCAGTTGGCCGAGGTGTTGTGGCCCTCACCACAGACATAGGAGCTTTAGCCACGGCATGAACTTACCCTAAGGAAAGCTGTCAATACCACGTGCAAAACAAATCTTGGACAGTACAGGCTGAAAAGAAGTAATTGTGAATTGCACGATTTGGTGAAACTGGGAAATAAAAAAAACGTAAACTCCCCGCAGTATATTTCATGTTTCGCAAGGGAACAAGTGTCACGCTTTCACTAATATAAGTCTCACACTTATAATAGTGGACTTTGTCTAGCGGTTACCCTCATCAACACCCCAAGCTACTGCCAGCCTTCCAACTGTTTAGGTAACATCCAAAAAACAGCTTACACGATTGCTGCCTGCACTGACGGGGCCTCACTCAAGGTTTCCCGACATTTGTGCATGCTTCAAATTAGAGGCTTTACTGAAAACCCAACATGTGAGGCAAGAAAATATTTATAAGCGCAGATCTATGGGTATTTCAGATATAACGTGACTTCTTTCCTCGTGTGGCGAAGTCCTAACTCGAAGACACTTTTCCTTGCTTGCCTATTATTATGTTCCAAAGCTGCTTCCTTCCTTGTACAAAAGTCTGTGCAATTCTCCCCCTGTACAAAAGTATGCGCACTGCTCGTATTTTGCACCAAAGCCACTACATTGTCATGAATGCCGTTTGGACATGCGCCTGCTCCCAATAAAAGTTTATGCAAATTCAACGTAACTGATTTTGGTGCCCTAAAATGTGCTTTATTGTTTTTCTGTGCACATAAAATATAATGTACCTCATTTCACTTGCACTGCCTTTATTCAGTAAGGCTCGAGCAAGACTGCAATTTGAGTGGCCAATTTAAACAATTTTGTGTATTCAACAATTCTTTTTAATGGCCAGTTTTAGCGAACGTGGTTTGCAAGTACATACCTCCTCGACAATGTAAACTGGAAGCAAAAAAATTCACGTGCAACTAATGCAGAGCATACGGCTGTATAAAGCCATACTTTAGGTGACCTTACGAAGTTCCGCAGCTGTTTTATTATCCTATTAGAGCATTAGGACACGACACTCCTTGAAATAATAATAAATTACACAGTTCCGCTATTTGTATTGGCGTCTAACGGTTCCCCACTCTACATGGCAGCATTGCTGACATTCATAGTTCTTGGCGAAAAAGATATGTACTATGTTCACGTGAAAGAAACCTGTGAAAGAAGTGATAAACTGATCTACCTCTAGGCAGTTGAAATAGAAAACAACAAGCACAGTGTTCCGTCATTGTTTATGGTCGCTTCCTCGCATCGAAAAAGAAATGAACTTAACTTTTTCAATTCCAGATCTCCTTTGTTCAAAATACTACTTATTGAACCAAATAGGCGCCCACGTGACCTCCCTCGTGGCCAGTTTGTCAAAATAGATAGTATGGATCACTGTTTCAAGGCAATTTTCTTTCGTTGGAAAAAATTTTTAGAGGCTAAAAGCCGAATGGAATTAGTTTACAGTAGACCGCGTTATAACGAAGTCCTTGGAACAAAAACTGACTTCAATATAAGTGACACCTACGTCAAAAGCAGGCACTTATACAGTGCAGTAAGGGGTGCAATACCAGCCAAACCAAGATTTCACATGGAACATTTTAAACGATTTCTATAGAAGTAGTATTATGTTGCGTGATTCATCTGCAACCATGCAACAACAGTGTTCTCAGAGGTGGCGTATTCAAAAATGCATGATCTAACACCGATGCAAAATTGAAAAAATTTGGAGAGCTCCTGTGCAGGTAGGTGAACTGCTCCAGTTCAGGTTGTCGAGCTCCCGTTCAGGTAGTGAAGTGCAGGTAGTTCAGGTAAGTTCGTGTTCAGGTAGCTGGAGTAGCTTGATTTTTGTTAAAAGCTTGTGCTTTTGCGGGAGACGATTATAGCTCTCGCGTTGCCCTTAGAAGGCTGATGATTACGGTATTTCCCTTGAGCTTGAAAAACGAAGGTGAAATTTCTTAACCTAAAAGGCACCTATTTTTCTTCAAAAAGTATTTCATATTCTGTAATAATTCAACACACACTCAATGGCTTGCTAGTGGTGTAGGCTTGCTTTTGTGTGAATATAGCGCAAATTAAAGCACTGGTGCAGCACCTTATATCAATTAATCTCTCTCAATATGGCAGAAACAAAGTCACGCTCTCCAATTAGTTTGCCCAACATATTTATTGCATGCAAAAAATATCAACTACTTAAAGAACCGAACGTGAAAGGGACAGGGATACTCAGTTTTGTTATAACACTCAAATAATTGTGCACATGCATGCACACGGCGATGATCCGGGCTAAACAAAACCTAAAACCTTGATATTAGAGATCATATATTTCAAAAGGCACTTTCACAACACACGGAATGCAGCGAAACCGGGAATAACGCAAGGTAGCATAAAAACATTCTTACCAAACTTTTCATCCCTCAGCTACAAGTGAACGCTTGATCATGCAACCTTACGACGAAGCAATGTATATTTCAAGCGAAAACGAAATTGTCACATAGTGACCACTACAAACACGACCAAAGAATTGCAGGGATGTAGTTTAACCACCGTATTTAGTATCTAGTGAAGCTGCGTGAGCCTCAGCACTTGTAAGGCCTGGAAACACCGTGCTGAAACACTGCGCTCTGTTTCCATTTAGCGACAACCTTTTTGGCACAAACCAAGCGCCTCAGACAGGCCATTTTCTTGGAGGAGCAACAGCTGACCACCTAAACAGCTGGGGCGATCGCATGATTCGAAGCTGGGCGCGCCAAGACATAGTGTTACTTTGACACGCTAAGTTGCACACGCAGATGATTTAATTTTGTCGCAATCCCCCTTTATAACATGCTTTAACCCAGAAAGCAAAGCAATTTTCGGCAGCAGCGCCACCGTGACTCTACATATACATTAAGCCCACTGAGTACTTCGGCCCATAATGAGCCCCGGAAATATCAAGTATCCATTGCACCGAGCAGTAGCACAGAGATTGGTTATGGGCAAGGAAATAGCTTCGCATAGCTACGTTTTCTGGCAGCGCTGGGAGAGGATCCTGAAGTACCTCGACGCAGGCATGTTTACGATGTCTTCCGCCGGAACCCCGAGCCCTGGAGGCGACGGCGTACATTCCCTATGGCCGCTGCTTATATATGACGAAACAAGTTATGCGGACCACCCCTGCTTAGACGCGTCAAGATCTCGGGCCTCTATCAAAGGTGACTGTGAGAGGGAAAGAGGTTCCCAGCCTCGCAAGTGATCAGAAACAAAGCTACAGCTAACCCTTGGCCTGAAGTGGGCCTCAAGTGTACATTGTCATTACAAAGGTAAAACGCTGACTGGGACAAGCGCGCTCACAGACCGTCCGAACCATCGCGTAGATCTCTTGGCCCATTGAAAAATTAAGCAACGCTTTCGTCTTGCAGGCACCAAAGATGTTCCCTACGGCATGGTTACTTTTCCATTTTTGTAGCAATTTCTCTCGCTCAACAAGCATAATAGCGCCGCAAGTTAGCGACCCTGGGCTATTAGCAACCCAACTGGTGTCTAAAGTGTAATTGAAAAGCCAGATTATTTTTACCCAGATACCACTGAGTACCTCAAAAAGCTCCATCTGAAGTAGAATACGATTACTGGACGTATTATCATATTCAGACCTCACCGATATATTTCTTAATGAAGCAATGCATGCGAAAACACCGCGCCAGTAGCGCTACTTGTGCCTCAGGACCTAGAATATGCACGCATTGACACTCACGTTGCCTTATGATTAGTTTTAAAGTAAACTTGGAGATTTCGTTCACGATTTGAGCGCCGAGAGGGTGCGAGAAGAACAAGCAAACAGTTTATCCCCCGGAAAACGAACTGCGACGTTTCGTTATAGCATTTCTGTGCCCAGATGCGTGTTGTCTTGCCAACTAGTGCATAGGCTGACCATGGCTCGTTTCTTTTTCCTATCTGAATGGTTGTATTTTTAAATGACTAGATATACAAATTCAGTTTATTTAACCAGTCGGCATTCTGCACCTGCAATAAGCGAACACTGAAGAAGTAAAAAAAATGGCCACGTATCCGCTCATTTTGTTGCAAATGTCGTCAAAGACGGTAGTCTTTGTAGACATTTTCAAGGAAATGCCCCCTTGCTTTCCGCTCACCTCTCATGCTGTTCCGTGTTCCGTGGCGTTCAACCCCAGGTAAACACACTAAAGGTTTGCTGAAGGCGATTGAATTTACTCGCGTTCCACTTTACAGGGCGGGTTCCTCGATGCCAGCGCTGCAGTACGGCGGAGACGCCGCGGTAATCGAGGTGGCCGACTCAAGGTTGATAGAACCGCGCTGCCGTGCTCAACGTGCGTTCCAAGTAGAACGTGAAACCTAGGTAGTGGAACCTTTCATTGCTGTTGCCGCTTTATTTCTTATATGCCACCAGGAGGTGGCGCGGCAACAGCAGGCGGCGGTTTTCTGCAGTAGATGTAGTATATCATTTGCTATCAAAAACCCAAGCATTCAGGAATTTTTTAATAAAGAAACACTGTAAATATCCCTCGTGTACTAATTCACCGTCTATATTGCATAATGTCTGTTCTTGTTCAAAAAGTTGACAAGATGAACATATAAACCGGGCTTAGACGTTTCAATTTGGCTCTGTGAGTAATAAGACAATTGCGCAGTAAACCATTTTACTTTGGACGGTTGGCTGAACAGAGTTACAGACAGACAGACGGAGAGACAGACAGACCAGATTTTCTGGGCTTAAGTAGCCCAAGAAAGGCTATCGTCTGTAATAAAACGACGGTTGATTCTCTTCACTCGGCAGTTGAGCTGGACGGTTCCACAGCGGCGAAAGGCCGATTTTCTAAGCTCTAGGTGCTTCTTTCAGAGGTTCTGGTGACGGTGGGTCACGACTGCCACTAGCTGCCCTCAGCAAACGGTCGTGGCGCCATCGTTCAGAGGTGTGCCTGAAGACATGGTTCCTTCACTAGTGCCACCCACGGCTAGGAGCCGTGCGGGGTAGCACATTGCCACAAGCGCTCAGCCTATACCCGGAAATCCGAGCAGAAAAGCTGAGAGGGCTTCCTAGCCGTGGGTGTCCCATAACTCCTCGCGGCGGCTGTATCTCGGGGGATAAAGTCTCCCCAGGCTGGGGCGCGCCCCTTGGCTAGCTAGGGCACACACCTTGAATAATTAAAGTCCGCATTGTCTGATTCCCCTTTGTTTCCCATGCACGTGTGTGCCGGTGACTCGATCCTTATATTACGAACTGCTCCGAAAACAACGCTATCTGGACGAAACAGATTTCGTGATTCTACCTGGAGCTAGGCGGATCCCCGTTGCTGCCTCGGAAGACATTACGTTATCAAGGGGCCACTGGATTGTTGGAAAAGGGGTGTGTCTTCTTTTGGTGGAATATTTACGGTCTACAGGACTAAGTTATGACTGGTGACCCTTTCGCGCTCCTCACACGATAACGGGGAAGCTTAGGCGGAGCAATCGACGGTGATTTTGGGCTAAGGGTAACTCGCCTCATCAAACAACACATACCACTGCTACTACTAAACTGAATTCTGCAGAGCCAATTCACTTAACCCACGTCTGAGGAAAACAACAAAGTTTTTGACCTGTTGAACGCCGAAGCGAGCCCATACCGACATACCAAACAAAACTTCAAAAACCAATAATGAACTATACAAGCACCACGAACATTTATAGAATAGTGCGCAATGTGTATGCGGTGTATCCACGTGGCTCAAAAGCAAGCAGAGGTATCCAGGGGCTCGGCAAGGAACAAGGGCACGCTGCATGAGGTGCACATAACAAACTTGAAAAACACCTGTGTGAAAACCAAACTGCGTGGGTTGCTGTAGGAAAGCAAAACAAAATTCTTATTTGTCTGGTTAAAAGAAGATAAAGTTTTCCTTTTTGTCAAAAACAGTACCCATGTCTTTTGTTCCCAATGACTGATGCAAGCTATGGAATAAAAGCTACCGCTTAAAGCGCAGTTCAACGCGGAGTCTTCCACTGAATTCTGAGTTTGGGACTCCGGCAGCACCAGCGAAATGATCGCACGTTTGTCTCTTCTACTTCTGTGTATCTCCATGCAAATGGCTGTGAATACGGAAACATGCGGTGGAACTGCTGGTCCACCATGTAACGCCTCGTTGGTAAGAAAACCTATGACTTGTTGCTCAGAAAAAAGGCGAGGAAAAAGCTGGGCGGTCCCGAGAGGTATAGTAAAAAAGTCGTAAAAACAAAGAAGAGTTAACTTAAACACAAACCGCCCTCACCAGAAAATGTATGTTACGGCCTGTTCAGCTTTTGCATCACTGTTTAGGAATGTATTTCGTATTTTCTTAGGTGATCCTTACCGAATGCTGCGGGCATATCGGCTAGAGCGCAATAAAACCGTATTACTAGCGCAGGCTTACGATTTGCGTTGTCTTATTGCTCTCTATTAACATCCAACTTTAAAGTCCGTCCAACAGAGGTGCACATGAATGGCGCTAACATTATAAACCTTTCGAAGTGGCCATTGATGCGTATTAAATTTGTCTATGCCTGCGTACTTGCTTGGATGCCCCTTAATCCAGAAAACTATTGTTCGCATTGCAGCCTGCGATGTCCAGCTAAGCGATATAACAGTGATCGCACAAAGAGGAAGAGCGGCATGCTCTTTCGGGACTCAGTGGGTTCAGCCACTACGTTAAGGGCAACACGCTGTCCTAGTGTAATCAGCAGCCCTGCCACCGACATGCTTATAGCCCACCCGCCCTTTTGTTACGCTCGAAATCTCTGAAAAAGCTTTGGAAGCGCTCGCAGAAACGCTCCGCACACGAGTGGTATCGAACCGACGCAGGTAAGTCTTTTTACTTTTTTTTAAAGAAACGTCGCTACGCCGACCGGCCGCGGAGGTGTACCGCCGGCCCGTTCACGCGCGGTGTGGCGGCGAAGGTTGGCCGAGGCTGCTTGGCCTTAACGGTATCCCCGAGAAGGGGGTAAACTATTTTTTCGGCCTACCACCTCCCAACCGAGCTAATTGGGATCCTGCTCGTTGAGAGGATGAATAACTCAAAGATATAAAATAAGATGCAGGCACAATTTGAAGAAGTCGGCGATGGCAAGACCTTTGCAAAAAAATTGTTCCTATAAAATTGACCCAAAAGCCTACCAAAGGTCTATACGCAGCTTGCCCATACTATTCGCAGTCTACAAATGTTCGTGCTGGACTATTGCAAAAGCGTTACCGCACAGCCGTTATACCCTGCGTAATACACAACCCGCGGTAGACAAGGTAATAGTAATTATTGCTTTACAGACTTTTGATAGCAAGTCGTGCTCAAAGAAACTACCTTTCGGCCCGGATTCACGACGATAGATGTGTATATGAGTAAATAAAATTTTGAAATAAGTAGGAGTCTACGCTTCAACGGTTAATTGTACCATGAGGTCATGACAGCTTCTGCGAGCGTGTGGAGGAAGCAATACTTCAGCCTTACACTAGACTCCCGATTCTAGTCGGGCCTAATCAATGGTACGGGGGTGCTCAACAAGTCAGAATAACATGCAGAGAAACTGACCGGAATGCTACGGAGGCATCGTTCACCCTGCGGAGAGCATAACCGGAGAATCTTTGGTGCTTCCATTGATTTATTTGATTGATTGTAAGGTGTAACGCGCCGACGCCAATGCAGGCGATGAAGGCGCGCCGTAGTGAAGGCCTCCGATTACTTTTTTACCACCCGGGCATCTTTACGCACGGCCAATTTGTACACACGGGGTTTTCGCTTTTCCTCCTACACCAGAAAAGCGGCCGCCGCTGCCGGAATTGAATCCGCGCCCTCGTGCTTCAGCAACACAACGCCTGAGCCACTGAGCCACGGCAGCGAGTTTTGGTGTCTTCATCTGCTTTCGAAACCATAAGAATGGAGTAGAAAAAGGCCCACCAGAGAAATGCCACCTGATAATCGGTTTCTTTTGGTTTCTAATTCCCCTCTGCCGAATGCAGAGATACCCTTGCAGATCACACAAAGAGTACCCTAAAATGCAGGTACGCCTGTGTTATAAGTATTCTTCTTGCGGGTACTGCGGTATTCTTGTTGCGGTACTTGTTCCGGTACTGCGCCATTGGCAAAACCTAAATTAGCTTATGGAGTAGTACCCCAGTGTTTCTGAGCAGCGTAAAGTTTTTCCTAATTCATACCAGTTGTTACGATTCGCAAACGTAAATCCAATTTGGGCTAGCTTTCTTCGGTCATACACTTATTAGTCAACGGGGGTTGAAACTGCCCTTGGTAGCACTACTTTTTCTGCGTGTACCTGAGCGTGGCGGGTAGTAAGACGTACAGGTTGTGCGTAGTGAGAAAGGTTTCTTGACGTGTATTACCACAGACGAAAAAGTCTCAATGTTCCTAAAAGGGGGGGAGAAATAGGTATAGCAGTAGCGCTTTATTTTTTATTGCTTGTTGTGGTTTTCTTCAGTAACATTTTTTTTGTTTTGGGATACCTAAGGCGGACGCGCATGGCTAGAGAGGTAAAAATAAAACTTCCTTCGCTTTACAAATAAAGCAAGTCATCGGATTGCGCAACACAAGTTTGAAGAAATCGATTTCTTGCCAAAATACTTATTCTGTAACTTCCTTTGAACTACAATCATAGAGAACACCAGCGTAGGTGACACCGCCAGCAATTTAATTATCGTTACCCCTTGCGTAAAGGAACAACCCATCAGCACTAGTCTGTTTTTTGCGCATGTATAACTCGTACTGCATTTTTCGGCAATATAAAACAGCTTCTTTTTACGTGGCGCACAACATGAGAGACGATGCATGATTTACGACGATGCCATCTAGACACAAAGAAGGTGCGATCGATGTATTTGCCGTATGTACACGGCGCCAATGACCAATTCCGTGCAGGTGGAACGCCAGCGGCTCCTCCCTCCCGTATTGTTTTCGGTGGTGCGTCATGGTACCATGAGGCATTTTCCATCTATGTTACGGGACATATCCCATGATTTTGCAACTGAAAAGTATTGTAATATCAAGTTTTAGCCGTCCACGGCCCCAAGACAATCATAGAGGGTTGATCTTGTGCGCATGTCACTGAAGGGTTTTGCAGTGTCGTTAGCAAATGTACGCTCTGTGACCCTCCAGTTGGCAGTATTTAGGCCTCTATATATTTGTACATTAAGCGGCGTCATAGAAGTTACATATATGAAGAAATAGGCATTCCCGTCGCCTTCCTATACTAACTTTTAATGGTACACGGTTAAACACAGATGCTTATTAGAGAGAACCAACACCAATTCAAATTAGTATTTAGGTATCCTGATTGAAACCCTGCCCATAATACCTTCGTCGAGACCCACCAGTATGTTGAAATGGCGGATATAAAATAAACATAAATTTGTATGATTTCTTCTTCGAGAAAAGAAAGTAGACGTTTACATTCTGGCCCATTTACCCCAGCCGTCTTGCGGAGTGTAACTCAGACGTTCTTCATCGTGATGTTATGATATTATGACAATCAAGATATGAAATCAGTTCATGTTCTCTTTGCGTTCAGGTCTACTCCGCATTCCGAACCGCCTACCTTGCAGCCTTGACGCCGAATTTGACCCAGAATTGTGTTGTCTTGGTTCGCCTGGAGAACAACCACGATACAATGATTACCTACTTTAAAAATGGAACAGAAGCGTGAGCATATAAACCATTTCATGTTTCCGATGTGTTGCAGTGCCTTGCCCTGAATGCTCTGATATCCGGACACCTACTGTGTCCTGTTAATACTAACGATCAATTCTTCAATATCTTCGTTCTGGAAGGAAAACATTGTATTATGTTCACAATTTTCGTGAATCACTCACCCGACAGTTCGCTGCACACCAGCAAGAAACATGTTGTTTATATCTTTTCACCTATTTTCTAACCACGAGGTTTTTTTTTGGCTGTGAATTTTTCAGGCAATTTGTTTAGAAATCGTGGCATTTAAAAACGCTGAATTTCAGCGGCGCCAGCCGAACAACGTCACGCTTATTAAGCACACGTTCATTAACCTTAACACTGGTTCCCTCAAACAATAGCAGTAAAAAGGCCGTCAAGACTAAAAGTGAGTTGTTTTGTCCTATTCAGCTAGCCTGCTTAATAAAGCAACCTTGTTCTCCAAAAACAGCTGAAAATGCGATATATGTAATCAGATATCTATTGTCGGTCTCCCCGTTGACACATTTGATTAAAACCCTGTATTTGTGTAGGCTTGCTTCTGATGACAAAACCTGTATCGATGCTTTCAGATTCGCGTACAACAAGACCTATGCATTTACAGATGCGCCTGATATAGTTAATGTCACTGTCGATGTTGGTAAGTCCACCTGCTTTTTGGCGAGTTCTTTAAAAGGACCACGAAGTTCTTTCTGTGCAATGTCCAAAACGACGTTTATAATACGGGCTGCGTCTGGCACCCCACATGTCAGAGCACTTACAGAGCTTTTGCATGCCATCTTAATATTTTGACGACAGAACATCCCAAATTTAGTCTACAGGCCCTGAAAAAGCAACCCCTGCGGAAGAAATATACTAGCCCTAAATAAAGTAATTGACTCGTTTTGGCTAAGCACGTAAGACAAAAAATAGCAGCCAATGCAGTGGGCGAAGATAATTGACCTGAAAACCATTTTAGCACACGATGTAAAGGTGTCACAGAATCAGGGTAAAGGAATAAGCAAATTTTATTTTGATAACGCGCGCTTTACTTCTCTGCCAGAACTCTTCCTTATGGAACGTACAAGCGATAAAACGCATTCACTGCGGAAGTGCACGAGACGCTGGCTTCACCATGCCCTGAACTTGCCCTGAGTCTTCCTCGTATGGTGTTTTTTTCGGGATAGAAATTATTAGCAAATATGTTGAGCTATCCGGGCCGCATTTTCTTCCTGTGTGAAGTGCGGAGGCCTGCTAAGAACGCATGAAAACCTCCATTTAGACAGTTCATTTCGGAGAAGTAGAAGAAAAATATGAATAAATCAAGGATATATTATTCAGACACGAGACGGCATCTCCAGCAATGTGGTAGAAGGAGTACTACAAAGAATCAGTAGGTGAACTTGTCAGTTCTTGTGGATGCTGAGAATGCAAATCAGACGCACTTGCGTGTATTCAAAAGCGCGCTACCTGGATCACATATCACCTATCTGCCATCTCGTGATAAGTTATGAGGCAGAATATAAAGAACGTAGCAAGAACAATGAATTAAAAGTATAATGCACTTTTACAAGCGTGGAAATAATTATGAAAGAAAAACTTCTGCGTATGGGAAATATACGTTTCGCACTGTCAAGCAACAGATGATGACGGTATCTCCAATTAGCAGATACAGCTGATGTTTTGTTGGGCAGCTACATCGTATAACTCACAACTTCTGCACCAGCACAGTTACAAAATGAATACGGAGGCACGCCACTAGAAGTAAAGGAAGACAGGTAAGTTTATATTGGGACACAAAAGACAATTTGGGGCTAAAAAAACTCTGGCTGAAAAGTACAGGAGTGATCGGTCGGTAATATAAAAAACAGACCATCGTTTTTGTGTGGACACAGCCAGTCAGATTATGGGGATGGATTATCAGTTTTCTCTTTTGTTCTGTCCAGATAATATTGAACTCTACTCACAATTACTATAGTAAACCAACTTTGGTTTCCCAGAAATGATGTGGTCTCTGTTTCGGCGGGCACAAAAAAACGCAGCCCGAGACTCCCTCAGAGAAAATGTGTAATCGGCGGCCTCATCTTTTACTACTTTTTATTTGTGTTCCGCAATGCTGGTGATAGCTATAAAAGCAACTCTATTCGATGGTGCTTTATTCATCACAAAAAACAGCATACAATGCGTCTATGCAGGAGGAGGTCCCGAAGTCAAAGACTGCAGGGCGACCTCCTATAATGCAAGCATCAACATGTAAACGTTTTAACAAACAATGGTTGCAGTATCATGTTGAAACAGATAAAACAGATATTACAAAACTAAAATTGCACAATAATAGTAAAAAAAGCAAACAAAATGAACTCAAATGAACTGAAGATGAGCACGTAAGCTATTCTTGAAGGAAAAAATATTTGAAGCACTTTTTGTCAAGTGAGGCAAACAGTTCTATTCGTAAGCAGCAGAAAAATGCACACCTTATTTACCACAATTAGTTTGACCTTTAGGAAGTAAACCATTGTTATGCTACTACTCCCCCAGTTACTTTCTCGTTGCAATTCATTTTTTGCAGACCCCGGAACGACGTACCAATTCCACATGCAGTATGCTGACTCCGAAGCCTGTTATGTAGCAACTTCGAAACTGAAGACATTGGTAAGAAACTTTTACAGAAACCACGGGTTTCCTAGCCTTTCTATTGGCGATATTGATGGCTTCTCGGTAGCTTAAGCTGCGCTGTCACGATTGAGCGAAAATTAGGACGTTTAAACACATGCAATCAAAATGGGGCTCGATTCTGATAACATCTTGCCGAGTAATGGAAAAACAGGGTCAGTTGTTGTGCATTTTGGGCATCGAAATTAGAGAAGGGTCGCAGTGCGAGACACCGTGGACAAAGATATCACTTACAACGGAAACGTGCATTCGAAAGAAGTATAAATACACATCACTTCAGTCGCCTTATTATAGTAAGTATATAATGATAACGTTTATTTTTAGCTTCAGGGTGCACTTTCGCGGAGTATATAACAAGGACGCCAGGTTAGTGCGAAGGACAGCTGTCTAGGTAAGGCCCTGTAAACAATACTTGGAGACACAATATTCGCACTGTCATGAGGTAAAGCAGCCCCTCTCGCGTCACATTCTTTAGCGCAGGATCTTAGGTATTTGTGTGTCTTATATTAAATAGGGCAGGCCTCCAGAGTCATGTCGTGATGGCAGGTTCCAAATTTAACTAATCCACAAAATACTGCCTCTATACTTATGCCTCCTGCAGGCGCCAACACACCCGTGAACAGATTCCCAACACGACATTCCCCTTTGTCCTTGGCGAGGTCCCCAGGCTAGGAGCACAAACTCGGTGGTACAAGGTCTCGTATTCAGCGTTTGAGTTCTCCTGGCAGCCATTCGGGTCACCCAAGGAACCCTTCGAGGTACGGCGGGCCATTACACGGTTATGAACATTCAGCAATAGGCCACAGAACGTTTACTGCATGTAATGTCCGCGGGACAGCGAAATTCATGACAGACTACACCCCTTAAGTATTGTTGCCAATGGGGGTGAAGAATGTTTCGAGTAACTTTAATGATTGAGCGTAACAATGTGCACACGGCTGTTGTCTTAAAACAAATCACTAAGATATTTATGAAGCTTTCTGAAGTAGACTCAGCGTTGACTTTTCACTCGTACCACAAAATGGCCACGAATCTCATTGATTTGTGGAAAATGTCGCCACAAAACATAGCCTTCGTACGACCTTTGTCACCTTCAACCTGCCATTCTTCCTCCCGCTCCGTCCGTTTCTCTCCCCCGTAGTAAAGCGCAAGAAAATCCAAGTTTCCTCAATATCATTCAATTTGCCCGCGTCTGCGCTGCTCGGTCACAATCATTAGAACCTTTCAAGGTGAATGTACTAGGTTCCAAATTCTGCGAATACCACCTTTCATGCAACAATTATAGTTATTCGGACTTGAAAGTGGCAATACAGGCAACGATAAGTAAATAAATAGCATGTATGATCAGATAGAATTTGAACCCACGTAAGCGCAGTAGCCGCAGAGTGCCAAAGCATCGGCCACGCTAGGTGGCCCCTCTTTAAAGCTTTACCATTGTGTCCCAAGAGCTTATCAGTATGCACTTTTAACATATCGAGAAGTCGCCCGCTACTACCAACTTCTCCGCAGGCACTCTGCCCACCACGCCGGTAGCTAAGGCACGCTGCCGGCAACAGGTTGCGCCTCCTACAAACGGACTGCTTCCCCAACAAAGTAATGCCTACACACACGCACCCATGCATTTATACCATCAAATAACAAGCATTGCGACAAATCAGATACACACTTTCATTCGCTCTGGGTGTGCCCAGGCGAACAATTTCCCTGTGCCCCATTGCCCCCTATTGCTTACAGGTCTCAGGAAGCTCGGACGTGGCGCTTCAGAAAACTAACCGCACGGGCTCTTGCGGCCGTCTGAAGCCATATGGGCCTCAGCTAACCCTTCCACCGAAGTCCTTGTTGCGAGAAATTAAGTGGCTCTCTGTGTTCCTCTCGGAGAATGTGCTGTATTCGCACGCTGGCGGCGTAGAACAAAAGTTGTCGTTGTTGTTCCTTTCCTCATTGCCCATGCCCATTTTGGGGAGCAGCCCGGAATAGAGAGCTTTCAGAGGCCAATGCGCCCACTGTATACATTATTGAAACCGGGACTTGAAAAAAGAAGTGGAATAGCGCGTGCTTGTGATATCACTTCACATAGCACTTCACGTGGCTTCACTTCACATGACGTGCGATTGCACTTTCAGCAGAAAAGATGCACAGCGACCGCGCCGAACCCTGATTTTAGGGAAAGCTACAAAGTGTGCCAGTCTGTTTGCTGATGGGGTTTTGGCAGTCAGCGAAAATACCGAAAGCGAAGAAAGAGGTACAAGCGTGGTATAACAGAACAGAAGCTGGCCGGGATATATCGTACCAAAACACCAAGAAACAAACGCAAAGAAAGGGAGGCAAATACGTTGAAACCGAAAATAATTAGTTATTATGTATCTCCAGTCTTTCTACTGCCAAGAAAGTGATCAGACATTTGCTGTCCGATGAGTTCTTTGTGTTTGTAGACTATATATCACACGCACAACTGTGTCAAATACTCACATACCACATACACATCACATACACATATATCACGTACACACATTAGTGTCTGCGAAAACAAACACGTGTCGTTTCTATGCAGAATTTACGACACAGGGTGTGGCTGGTTTGCATGACCTTCGTTGTAATGCATCACACATGCGCATAAAATTGGTATTAAATCGTGTTCAAATGCATTCTTCGGACATGCAGGCTGCCGCCTTTGGGTATTCAAGAACGCAACTAGCGAACAGGTCACAGCATGCAAGGAGGGCCAGGCCCAGGTGTGCCAAGGAACTATCTACGACACCTGGGATGAAGAATCGTGCGGTAGTATTCTGGACGGCATTTAATGCTTGCAATAAAGTTGTGCATCAAATAGCATGACAAGAATTTCGTTTTCAGGAGGGCAATCGCAGGGAAGGTCCTGCTCATGGTAATATTACCTCTTATCTCATTGTATTGTATTGACAATACGTAAAGATTTTTGTTATAATTGTTTGATTGACGGATTGATTGATTGATTGATTGATTTGATTGATGATTGATTGATTGATTATTGATGATTGATTGATTGATTGATTGATTGATTGATTGATTGATTGATTGATTGATTGATGAATCTGTTCTCAAACTCGCTAAAATGCGTGATTTACCTCATGGCACCCCGTTTCGACAGCTGGCGTAGGGATTAAGATTATGCAACCAGTAAGGTAACTCAGGATCCACGCACAGTGTCGGCCACCCACACTGACAGTCCATATTTAGTTCAAAATACCATTGTGGACCAGCTTCTCATGAACGCTTTTGATATCAAGAACCAATACTCGCTCAATTCTGTGAGTGTTTCTTTTTAGCTTCAGTGATGACAAAACATAGATGACACTCTCTTCGTCCCTTTGTGATCGCGTGATCATATCTGCGTAATAATGTTTTTCTCAAACCCCCATAAAGTCGGGCCAATAAACCCTCTTCATAAAATTTTCAATGCAGCTTGCTAACGCAATGGTTCGGTATAAAAAATGCTCCTAGGGGGAGTTTCCTGGCTTCACTAGAGCAACAAATCTGCTGCATTTCCAGTCGTTGTGAACCGAGCCGGATATTCACGTTGCGTTGGAACATGTAGAAAGCTTTTCCACCTTTGCTGCCAATGGTTCGCCATACGCTGGGCTGGACACCGCTCAACCTGGGGCAGATGAACCCCGGCCGGCTGAAAAAACGTCATCCACCTCTGGCATCGCGAACATGATATTTAGGCGGTAGCATGTGGTCTGCTTTTTACGGCTTTGTAAACTGGGAAGCAGGGCATGAGAGTCATCCACAACCATCTTACAAGATCCTATGCCTACCTCTCCTTCACTTTGGCCCACGTGTTGAGCCAAAGCTGAATGACATTATTAGCTGCTACGCATAATTGCGTCCATTTGTATGACTCTAATATATGCGTCATTTTAGCTATTAGTTCTATTGTAGTGCCCACTTCTCCAGTCTTCAATACAGTTCCGCACCGCAAGGTAAGAGGCCAATAAATCGGTTGCAACGGACGCGCGTGTGCAAGATGAGTAAACCTTCGGAAAACCAAACGAACGGTATCGAAAAAATATGTTCATTTCAACAAGCGTACCTTCATTTTAAGCAAGTGTCATCCGCTGCTGTGCTATTCCATCGTTTCTCGTTCTCCTTACCCGTACTTCCCCGTGATGACCGCACGTGTTTCTTGTCGTTGTTCGCAAGTGTTCGAATGTTTTTAACAGGGCATAAATATTGAAGTTTTTCAGGAACAACAAAAGGAAAATAACCGACGAACGTAATAAAATTGCAAACAAACTAAATACGAACTGTACAGAAGCAATGCCGACGGCGACACGAAAACACAGAAGCGGGACCGTGAGGGCTGCTTGTTTAACGGGAACCTGTTGTAGACACGTGTGCGCATGGGTATACGATGAGCAACGTAGTTCAAAAGCTTTTACGGCAGAGAATGGCTCATGCAAAAACAAGGTCGAGCCACATGACGTTCCCATCCCCACAGGTGGAAACGCAGTGAACAGAATCCAAAGCTCAATGGTAGGGTGTCTGAAGGCCAGCGAATGTTTTCGTTTTTACCAACAACAGTATCTGTCTTGCCCTCAGTAAACGGTTCTGATTGGGCTGGCTTTCGGAAAGGCTGATGCAGCGAAGGAATTACACGGAACTGCTCAAACCTAGAGGTCAATTCGGAGCGTTGGACTGAATTATAAGTGCCTGATTCACACATCACGAACGAAAAAGATGCACTTTTCTCTGCCTTCCTGCCTTCCACGTTATCGCCAATAGCTGGGAATGCTAATTATGCGGTTTCTTCGCTGCAGGTGCTGCTAAGATCGCTCGTGTTTTTCCAATATATAAATATTTCCGTCTGCTGATGAGTCAGAAGTAACTATCCGTCGATCTCACTCCTTGCTGTCTCCTCACAACGCTTTGAGTCAGCTCTGGACAAAGTACCTGCTGCCTGCAGCAAGCGGAGTTTTTTCTCGGCTAGAACGTTTTGATCCCGAATCAGGACAGCGTTTTGTCGTGTCGACCGATGGTTACAAATATTGCCATCTTTATGACGCAGTCTTCGGATGCAGTTAGCGAAAAGAACCCAGTTGGACGACATTTGCTCTGACCTCAGTACGGCTCCTGATGGACTTAAACATCGATTATTCGTTAACAAGCCTACTGCGTCCGGTGTAGACGCAGGTTTATTGCCTTGTTCAATTATCTCCTAGACCGGTCATTTTACGTAGTCATAAACAACAAAACTTTGGTGTTTACACTGCAGCCATTGGTGCTCCTCAAATTTCCGCGTTTGGTCCCTTTTTGTTTTCTTTTTCATTAATCACGTGTCAACAGTCTTAAAAAATTTGATTTCTTCTCGATTCTTCACGATCAATCTATTTAGGCACATTAGTGGTGTTCCGCGCGGCAGAGCTCTGGAAAGTGATGTGTGTGAATTATCTGTCTGGTGCAGCAAAAACTGTCCGATTTTGAAGCCTGACAAAACAAAGGGTATTGCGTACAGCCGGAAAACCCATCGCCTCCAATATTCATACAGTATTGAGGTGGCTCCTCTGCATAGGGATGAAGTGATTAGGGACACCGCGGTGCTCCTCGACAATATCCTTTCTTTTTTTCTTCACATTACGATCATCACGTGACGAGCGCTCCGCAGTCTTAGAAATTTGTGATGGATCATGCGAGGAGCGCCTGACAGTCTTCGCCATGTTTGTAAGGTTTCAAAAGAATTATCTTCACCTGATGCAGTTCTAAAGCCATATAAGACAGTACGTATCTCTCAGTTCGAATATGCTTCTGTTGCTCGGAAGGGCATCTCCAAATCTAGTAGTGAAATATTGGAACTTGTGCTGAAAAACTTTTTATGCATATTTAAACACCGTCATCCCAGTCACAGTCCGGGTCCTAATTCTGACTTACTCATAGTTCCTTCTCTCCCTCCCCTGAACTGCAGACGTATGCGTGGAAATCTTATATTCCTTCACCAAGTGGGTCATGGTGGCTTTTGTTGCGCAACCTGCTTAACTGTTCACAGCTTAGCGTTCCACAAAGGCCCAACAGGTCCATCCCCCGTTCTTTGCCGAATTCCCGAACAGAATAAAATTGGCGAACAGAATTCCACTTTCGCGGCCCTTAGTAGAGGTGTTGACGTACCGCACGTCCCTCCCCTTAATTTGAAGCCAGTGGTTCGTTGTGGAATCCGTAAACAGTGGCAGCACACATAGGACACACATACAGAAAACAAACTCCACTGAGTAAAACCACATTTAGAAAGGTACACAACAGAGAAATAAAGCAGATTTGTAGAGTTATCAGTTTGCAGACTGCGAATAGGCCACACATACGCTATACACGCAAATAGTTTGAATGGCACACTCCCACCAGTTCGTGACGGGTGTGGAAAACGGCTCTGTGTCCTCCGTGGGTGGAATGCACATCGTGCAATGAGGCGAAAAAAGGACATTTCCCTAAAAGCTACACCTACGAAAATCCGATACATCCTTCACTATTCTTAGGAGATGAACCAATGTTACCGAACAAATGTCTTATAAGATATCTCGCAGACATGAAATTTTTAAACCTCATCTTGTACAGCGCGTGACCTCGCAGCGTACCAGTATTGAGCGGGGCCTTGATGCTTCCCTTGTTCACATGAGGAGCCTTCGCATAGCATCCTCTTGGGCTCGAGGTGTCGCACGTCCCAACAATACTCGACTTCATCCGCCATTATCAACATGTTCATGTTTTACACTACCGGCCCTCTAAACCCTTATATATATACACTATTTTTTAGGATGTGTCTCTCCTCATCTACTACATGTTTTAAGCACATACTTATCATAGTGAAGGAACGCGTAGTATAGAAGTGTCGGCGCACTTTGTTATTAGATGCTCTTGCACCAATAAACACAAACACATGCATACACGCATATGTCGTGAAGACACTGCACCTAGAGGTGTGTTCGTGCCTAGTGAATGGGCGTTCTTCCAGTAGCGATCTGTGTATGCGCGAGCTGTCAAAAGCAATTCTTGGCAGGCGCCTCCAGTAAACTAAAAAGGCGACCCTGAGCTTGCTGCTTGGGGAGTGGCTATGCTTTCTAGAGTTGCACGTTTTCTTTCTTTTTTTTTCGACAGCTCGTGAAGGGTTCGTACGTACACACCAAAATAGCCACCTGAAGAAAGGGGCAAAAACGTTTCAGGCTGACCACGCTGAGAGCACATGGCTGCCCGTGAGTGAGTAATTAAACTGAAAAAAAAGGGGGGCGCTTTGACAACTGCGTCTGCTACCCTGACATTCATATGAAAGGTGCGGGTGACAGGTGGGAGCGAGATGGACGGCACGACCAGTATAATTTGTGCCCCAGTCCTCCTGAAGGCCGACTTTTTTGGGGTGCCCCTTACTGCCGCTTTTACTTCGTCGTCGCAACCGTTACTGGAAAAATGGCCGCGTATCCGCTCATTTCGTTGCAAATATCGACGAAAGACAATAGACGACTAGCGTCCCTGCCAGGTAAACGCTTCCCTTCTCCTCCCCGCTCACCTTTCATGCTGTTTTCTTTCGTGTTGTTCCTCCGAAGAAAACATGCTAGAGGGTTGCTCAAGCGAATTCAAATTTACTGCGTTCTACTGCTCTAGGGCGGGTCTCTCGGTGCCAGCGCTGTCATACGACGGAGACGCGCGTGATTCAGGGCAGCCTACTACAACGTTTATAAAACAACGCTGCCCTGCTCCACGGGCATTCCAAGCGGAACGTGGAACTTATCTAGAGGAACCTTTGGTGAGTGTTGCTGTTTGGTTTCTTAAAATTCCGCCACAAGCTATAGTGGCGCGGCAAACACTAGGCAACGATTGACTGCAGTTGATGTGGTATTTCATTTGGTATCGCAAAAACCAAGCTTCTATAAATTTCTAATAAAGGAACACTGAAAATATCCCTTATGTATTGATTGTCTGCCTTGCATTGGCGTAATGTTTTGTTCTTGTTCAATAATATTGACTAGTATAAAGGTTACCACCGGACTTAGACATTTATATTTGGCTTTGGGTAAAAGACTATTGCACAGATTCTATTTCACTTGGGCTGGGTGGCTGAATCGAGTCACAGACAGACACATAGACAGACATACAGACAAAGAGACATAGAGACAGGCCAAAATTTGGGCGTTTAAGTAGCCCAAGAAAGGCTATCGTCTAAAAAAGTCCATTGGCTGGGTTGCAGGAGTAGCATCAACTAACTGGGTTCCCACCGCTGCCAGCCACTGCGGCCGCGGGAAACAAAACCCCCTGTCCCGCTTACGCTGACCACTTCCCCTTCTGTGTCCCTTCTCGCTGCCTGCACAAGCCGATCTGGTGTCGTCGGCATCTCAGAATCGCGCGGAGATATCTCCACCCACCCAACTACGTGCTTCGGATCTGACGCGCTCTCCGGCGCGTCCGCTGGTGGTGGGCGCCTCTGATGAAACTGGACTGGTGGCGGTCACAAATCTCTGCCACTCGCTCCCACTTCCTCAGTTCCTGGTACCTGCGGCCCGCTACGACGCAGTGCACACCCACTTGACGTTTTCCCTGTCCTTTCTTCGTTTTCTTGGCCTGTCTACTCGTATTCATCGCAGGGGGAGGTACGCCTAACAACCACGTGCGGATTTCATAAGGGGTCATTACACTCTTTCCATTGCAAGGCAAACATACGTCGACTAATTTTGGTGCGGCACATTACCGCAAATGGCGGGGAAATCATGCTTACCTCGGGTAAACGGCAATCCCGAGACAAACGTTGCTGCAACACGCCATTCAACCAGAGCCTTCGTCCGCACGATGACCGCCAGTTTAACAGTCTCTGAGTCTCTGTTCGTCTCTGAGTGCGTACAGCCTGTCTTTGCTGATGGCTAGCTTTCTCTCAGGTTCCTTCAAGCTTCCACCTATTTGCAGCATTACGTCAATCACTGCCATGTTATATGCGCGAATGCCGTTTGTTTTACTTCTGTTAATCAGTGTTGACCGCTCGGGTAATTCAATCTGATCTGCCGTATTTGCCACTTTTATTAGTTTATTTATTTATTTATTTATTTATTTATTTATTTATTTATTTATTTATTTATTACTGCGGCGCATTGATGGTCCATGCGGGGTAGGTGTTTACATAGTATAAAAGCAGGAAATACAATGCTAAAATAAATTCAGTGAAACAAAACAACAAACATCCCTGAGAACGATACATGAGATCTGTAAGGGAATTCTATGTTCTTTCGTATGGCAAGTAGGTCCTTTATTTTCTTAGTTACTAGTTCAGTTTGTTCTCTACATGTTGCTTCTCCCACAGGTATTGCTGATTCATCACTGGTTGCCGATCTAAGGTTGTCAATTAGTCTGTCGACACTGACATCGGTCTCCTCGTCTAGCAGCGAAACTTTGTTTTGAAGAGTTATTTTAAACTCCTGCCAATCCGCTCTTACTCCACGCGGGGTGTCTCAGTTTTAACAATTTTCCTTCTTTCACTTTTCATATTAGGCCTTAGCTTGCATCTAATCATCCCATTATTACTGCTCAAAATCTTCTTACGACCTCTACGTCTTGAACGATACCCCGGGTGCCACTGAAAATGAAGTGAATGTCGTCTGAGGTTGAACCATCGGGTGTTTTCTATGTCCATTTCGGGTTCTTTCGTTTGTAGAAGAATGCGTTCATCAACTTCAGGTTATTTCTCTCGGCAAATCCCACCAGCGTATCTCCTCAACTGTTGTTATTGCCTGTTCTAAATTTTCCCGATGACGTTTATCCCATCTGCTTCTTACCGACATTTGCGTTAAAGTCGCACATCACAATTATGAACTGCTTTGTTGCCTTCTACATTGCTGATTCGAAGTCCTCGTGGGAGCTATCTACGGCTTTATAATCATATCTGGTTCTTGCCGCATAGGCCTGTACTATTTTTAACCAGTATCGCTTGTTTAGCTTGATCACAACAGCCGCGACTCTTCCGCGAGTGCTGAAACACTTCTCCACGTCTTCTGCTATTAACTCTGTAGATTACAAATCCCACCCCGGGTACTGTCTTCTCTTCGGGTCCACTAGAGCAAGGAATATGCCCGCGAGTGAGCTCCATGAATCCTTCTCTCGTCCTTGTAACTTCGCGTAACGTTGTAATATCCCACTTAATGACCGAGAGCTCCTCTAGTAGTACATCTAAGCTTCCCTCACTAGCCAAGGTGCATGCTGAACGTTGCCAGGGTCAATTTCCACAGTCGGGCTCTCTGCACCCAGAGATTCTTAGCAAACTCTGCTGTATCGGTGTTCTGATCGCCGCTGTGTACATCTTCTCTACAGCTACAGGGGACTCAGGGCCGAGAGTAGAGTTGGTTAGTCATAGTCATGGGAGGAGGGCGGTGAATTAATACACCAGGGTGGCCAGATCCTTCTCTGGTGAGGGAGGGCTGTTTATATCCCTAAGAGCCTTCCTAGCATGGTTGAACCTTTCTAGTGTTGCCCCTTAGGTACCTGGGGTGATGGTTACTTCCGGAGCAGGCAGAACTTCATAGCTGCATGCATACGGAACAGGTCCAGATAAGAAAGAGCGAGAGAGTTAGAGAAGTTTTTCCGCTGGCAATGTTGCCGCACTTGCCTCTAGTGTTGTTGAAACGGGGTTTGGCGCTTTTGCATTTTTTACGCGCGGTTCTGCAGGAATAAGCTGACACACTGGGTTATGGATGAGATTCATTGAAGTCTGGCAGTTGGAAAGGCGAGCCATTGCCGTGCTCAAGTGTGTAGCTACAAAAAAAATGGCTAGGTTAATGCTCAGCAAGCCAGAAAGGCCACTGAAGTTGTAATAAAGTACTTCCTCGATTTTTATACTATTCTAGAAGGCAAAAAACAGTTCATCGTGCACTCTCCCAACAACGGTGACCCTTTTATTTCCGCTAGGAGGTAAAAATTTGGTACAAAGGTGTTCTAGAACTTTATGAAAGAGGAGTGCAAAAGGATTGGAACTGGCATGGCAGATTTCCTGAAAAAAATGAAAAATTCGCTGCGCTCTGTTAAACACGTCCTTCATGACGGGAAGCTTCTCAAACCTACGGGGATTGTTTACATTGCGTAGTTTGGCTGTAAAGTTGCCGGAAATGCACCTAGCAATGTAATTTTACACGTCACACTATCGGAACAGCAACGCAATGACGCGAATATGGCCTTGAAGGGGATCCCTTGGAGGGGGTAAGGGGATATTCGATAACGCGAATATGGCCGTCGCGGAAGTTAGCTAGGTTTGTTTTCCTTGCGTGAGACTCACCCGCCCAGTCTTCCTGGTGCCGAAAAAAAAGAAAACGTGTATATCTGTAAAACTATTGGCGCTGGCAGGTTCACATATCGCACAAAAGAGCTCTACAACTTTATGAAAGATTAGTGCGAAAAGTATAAAACCTGCATTGCAGATTTCCGGACGAGAATGTAAAAATTCGCGCTGCTTTATCTAAGCACGTCCGCCATGACGGGGAGCAACAACTATTACAAGCACCATCATTATTCAAAATAAAAAAAGAAGTGAGACCTGAACAGAGCCTTGGTGCACATTTCTGGTTGCTTTGTATTCAATTGATGTCTGACGGTTACACTTCCATAACAGTATGTAGCAACTTATAGGCCCCACAATAGAAGTGTCGACATCTTACAGAGCGAGCTTGTAAAGAAGTAACAAGTGGTTGATTATTTCGGAAGCCTCGCTCATTCCAGGCAAGACAACAGTACGCTGGCTTCTACTAATGACTGCAGGGACACCTTGCTCCATGAAGTATGAGAGGTTCATCGAAATTGAACGACCACAAATATACATATAATATATAATAACACATGCTAACGTTTCTATTTGCTCCAGGTAAATACAGGACATTGGGGTAATATCACCAAGCGCTATATGTGGCTTGTGCGTGATCTCCTAAAACTGGAAGGCCCTTTATGATGAAGAAAAAGAGAGAAATTGTTGAAAGATTTAGGCAGATTCCAAAAGTCTATCGCACGCGTCTTCGTCCCAGGTGTCGTGGACAGTTCCTGGGCAAGCCTTGGCATGGGCCTCCGAGCAGGCTGTGATCTGTTCACTCGTTGCGTCATTGAATATCCAGAGGCGGCAGCCTGCGTTGTCAATGAATCCATCTCAACAGAAATTTTACCACGTTTGGGCGTGTGTGGCGCGCTACAACAAAGGCATGCAAGGCGGACACAAGCCGTCGCGAATAGTTCGCAAAAATGCAGAAACGCGCGCCCAATCCCGCGAACACGTAGGGGGGGGGGGGGGGGGGGGGGGCGAGTGAGTGTGTTTGTGCGTATGCCTGGGCACCACTCATAATGGCCGATGGGCGCCTGTGAACAACTTTCTTTTGAGCTATCGTCGCCTATGGGTCCCATTGCCACCCATTAAGGGAATAAAATAGGCTATAGCGAGCTATAAAGTTTTTATGTACCGGGCGCTAAAGACTCCAAACTTTCAAGTTCGCTTTACACGAGCATAGATCATCATAGTGGATAACGCTATAGAGTAACCGCTCTTTCCCGTCACTCTCGAAAGCTAAACGAATATGTATTTCACAAGTTCTATAGACCAGCAAGGACAAATCTCGTTTTGCGGCTTTTAAGATTGTTTAGCTCTAAATCTACTGACTTGAAATCATTCAGCTCTCCTCTGCAAGGTATTGGAAACAATTCGTCCTAAAGCTCAAAATAAACAGCCATACAAGCGTTTTTCGCTGTCTAAATACAATTGTTTTGGCTGTAATTCTGTAGACTTGACAGCATTCAGCTGTCTTCAGCCAGCTATAGAAAAAAATTGCCCTATAGCTAAAAAGAGATATCCATAAAACGGCTTTGGGCTAGCTATAGACTGTTGTTAAGCTCTAAGTCGACATACTGGAAACCATTCAGAAGTCTTTTGCCTGTTATTCGAAAAAAATGTTCCCCAAACTAATTAGACACAGCTATGAAAACCTTCTAAAGCTGGCTAAAGAGCAATATATGAGTTTCAAATTTTAGACGTGTGACCATTTAGCAATATCATTATTCTGTTTTAGAAAACTGCCGCAGAAGCTGCAGACCCGTAGCCATAAAACCTTTCTTAGCTAGCTACATAGTGGCATAAGACTCCGATACTCTACCCGCTTATTGAAAAGTTTTAGCCCGTAAATGTACACCGAAAGCAGCCATTGAACTTTATTCCGCTGGTTTTAAAACGACCTATGACGCGTACATCCATGCCACAGTTTGGATGGGAATGATGATGCCTGATCATCCGGTTATGTAAAAGTATATTTGTTCAATACCGTTAGGTGCTGATTGTATACCAACAATATCTGAAAAGTAAAATTGAAGGCACGTACTGATTAACGCTCATATTAGGTTGCAAATTTGGGTACTGCGCGTCGTGAAAGCTTGCAAACGACCGTTGATCGTGGGACGCAAATTCGGGGTAATCCTCTGCGGGACTACCCTGCCGTTGGCAGGTAAAATAGCTGTCTTCCCTGAACACTCCTCTAGCAGCATCTACGCAGATCAGCGCACGCGACCTGTCGACTAGGCCAGGAATATGGTGGCAGCTTCAACCACCTGCATTGCTTCTCCGGTGCAGCCCAGTAGGGGAATAGTCCCGGAATAGCGGGAGCAGGGCAAAAACGACCCATGTCGGAGTTAAAGAAGTTTAGAAATGACTCTCAGGAAAGTGATAAAAAGGCAACGGGGACACCTTAGCTTCCTGTCCTATTCTTGGTTGTGTTTGTTTGACAGACGGGTTTGTGGCGATGGGTAAGACAGAAAGCTTTCGCTAAAGCCAAGAGGGTAGACGTCGTGCGTTGGGTTAGTATTCGTGCGATCAGCCAGGATTATATTTCCCTAAGTACTGGAACAGACATAGTTTCTCGGAGGAAAACAAAACGTTACACTATTCTGTATTTAGCAAATAAAAATATTACCAGCGGACAAGTTAGGAGAAGGTTGAAAGATGGGCCCGTATTTCTGCACTATTGGCTAGCGTGATGGAAGTGGTTTTACCAGCATGTGCTCCGTCAGACACATTTCGTCTCCTTCGTCCTGTGCCGGTACATGGCGCTTATTGTTGCCTTGTGCTACGAATATCAAATTCAACCACAAAGATTTCGTGTAGACGCTCTACCCTCAAGCAAATGTGCCGCTCTTCGGTGTCGTAACTTTTCGGTGTTTACGGCGGCTGTGTTGCGATTAATTAAACATTGATTGATTGTAGGGTTTAACGCGCCGACGCAACGCAGGCGATGAGGCGCGCTGTATTGGAGGGCTCTGGATTAATTTTGACTGCCTGGGGATCCTTAACGTACGCATAAATCTCGTACACACGGGCGTTTTTGCTTTTCGCATCCATCAGAAAAGCGGCCGCCCTGGCCGGGAGCCGGACCCGCGACCTCGTGCTCAGCAGCGCAGAGCCTTAACCACTAAGTCACCGCGGCGGGTGATTATTTCAACGTAAGGTTCTGCAAAAATTGACATCTGCTATACCACTAGAGGAATTTCATCTAACATAAGACTCTGGGGCTAGTGATCCCATGACTGAAGAGGCTGTAGAGTGCAAGAAGTGAGGGACTCCTTTTCATAATCAAAAATGCGTTTCTAAACTTTCCTGTGTCATATGGGCATCAGTAGAGTATTCAGAACAGAAGGTATGGCCGCAAATGTGTGGAAAAGGTAAATATTTTTTCGTGAACTGAGAAAACATTCAAGGAACTAACTCATCTGTCGGTGTCTTTGTCGTTTCATTACAGTACATTTCTATTTTAGCTGCCGTACTTGCGGCTTTGCGGGTTAACTAATTAGTCTAGTGAAACCTTTCTGAGTGTTCTTCTTTCAACGGACTTTCCAGTGTCTATGTATTTCTGTCTCGCTGGCGTTCGCAAAGAGTGGGCCGCGTAGTGCACTTGTCGAGCGGATGAAGTAAGCGTGAGCCAGACTGTTTTATTGCGTGTTCTGTGCGTTTTGATCGACGTATATGAACATCGGCCGACTGGCCGATAAGTGGCGCAGATACTTTCTCTTTAAGTAACGAGTTGGATGAATAAACCCTTTTGTTTTACTTTCCTCGAATGCCTGTGGTCAAGTCTTTTGTGAATGACATTTGGCGAGGTGCTCCCAATCTTCCCCTTGTTCTCCTTCTTTATTGCTTAAAGGGCCATGCATATAAATACAAGTTTGTTTTATTCGAACGATTTCGTGTTGTATGGTGCCCCAGCGCTTGTCCCGCTGCAAATGACGCCGTATTCACAGATAAATAATCAATTTAGGTTAAACGTTTGGCTCTCCCGCCGAATTGTGCATTTTAGGAACGTCAGGAATGAAGTCAGACGTGCGCGTATTCAAAAGAACTTCCACTGCGTCATTCGGCTCTGCTTAATGTCGTTCGGCTCTGCTGGAGGACCTCTTGCCGTCAGTCCTCCCAGATGGCGCTACCATACTTATCCACGCACCGTTCTTTGCCGTTGCTTTGTTCATGACCATATGTGCACCTGGCTTGTTTTTGTTACTGTAGAAAGAAATCGTTTCGTTAAACATAGGGTATGCTCGAAAAACAGGGTCACGTAAGACAACGTGGCATACGCCAATCGGCCAGCGTCGTGTAAGACAACTCCAAAGCGGCGGAGTGCTGAGCAGCTAAAACAAGCACAGTGTGACCAGTACCAACAGCAGTGCGCATCGGTACTTCTATGCTTACTTGCATCGTATATTTTCGTAACTTTCATTGTTTACCGCAGTAATCTTACTGCTGTAAAATGAATATGCATTACATCTAAGCGTAAATAGCTCGCTCGGAACGTTTATAAGCCATGCCTAATTTACGTTTGCTTTTGCCAGCCTCAGCCAATCCCACAGCTGGGCACATATGACATTATAGGTTCGGTTGTGGGAAATGAGCTAGTGGGTCGCATGGCCATTCCCTTTTTAAAGCAAAGTTTTCTAGCTCTACCAGCCAACGGTTCTCTCATGGCGTGCGGGACAACAATCTCCCAACGCCTCGGAGGCGACGGCAGGGACAGGGAGGGGGGGGGCAAGATTTCGCTCACAGAACACACTAGAGATGGCGCCGCGAATTTGCATGGCGTTCCCCGCGCGAAAGTGCCTGCTCGCCGGCGGCGGCGGCCGCGGCGGCGGCGGGTACGCCTTTGTCATCTGCTTTAGCAACGGTTGTTTTGGGCCAGTTTTGGTGCAGCTTAGCGTCCACTACGCGGCGCCTTCGCATGGCTTCAATAACGTGTTCGATAGCACCTCCACGGCAACCCGCACCCAACAGTATTAAGTTGTCGTACGGCAAACATACGTTAATGATTGGTTTGCAGGGTGGGAAAACAAAATGTACAAACCACATACAGATATCTGGCCGCTAGAGAAACGCTATTTTGGTGCACTGCTTGCCACGAATGGGACTGGTTCTGATAAATAGCGATTATAATAGTTCCCTCAGCTTTCTGGCTATTCTCAAACTTACTAAACTAACTTGTTGAAGTAAGTATGAATGGGAATCACTAAGCTCACTTGCCGAATTGTTTTCGTGTCTGCGCTTGTGTTGCGCGGTGGGAGCACATCAGGATGGCTAGGTTTCGCTGACTGACCCTTTGAAAGACGCTCCTCGCCGTTTTCTTTCCGCCGACGCACTGCCTGGCTACAGCGGAGGCGTCGGCCGCTCTAGCCCTGCCGTGGCCGACGCCGCTGCGTTCGGGACGCCGCCCTTGCGAATTCCAGGTAACGGCTTGCAGAATCTCTGGTTCCACTCTTTGTACAGCCACGTGTGTTAATTCAAGTGACGTCGCATGGGCAATTGCTGTGGTTGTCGTTTAAAGCTTTGCTATCCAACCACCTTCACAGCGTGGATTGGAGCAACTTTTAGATGCGACGCTGAAAGCATCTCTTGTCGGCGGCCCTGTCCTTCCTGCGTGCGTCCGTTGTTGTTGTCCGCACCGCTGCCTTCCTGCGTGCGTCCGTTGTTGTTGTCCGCAAGGCTGCGTCTATCCTCCACTCTCGCCCTCTCCTCTCCGATAGCGAACACTCTCTCGCGAGGGGCATTGGATTGGATTCGATTGGCTTGGCTTGGCTTGGCTTGGCTTGGATTGATTCGGATTTGGATTGGATTGGAATAAAGTGGATTGTGTTGGATTGTGTTGCGTCATAGCCGCGGCAGACGCACTGGCGCCGGCCCGTGCCCAGGTGAGAGCGAACACACTCTCTCAGCATCTGCGGGTGTGCGGCCCAGCGCGCTCTCACTCCGCCGGTGTGCGGCGCTGCGCGCGGTGCTGCGCATGTGCAGTACTCTCTCTCTCTCCGCGGTCTCCTCTCCTTCGGGCGCGCTGCGCATATAACCGGTGTGCCGCTCTCCGGCGGCCTTTCGGTCTACGGTTGCTCTTCCGCTTGCGCTTGAACCCCCCTCAGTGTCGCATCACACCAGGGTTCCCGCGAGGGGAGGTGGGCGTAATTTTTTTCGTAATTATATAGCTTATTTGAGCGAAGTGTACGTTAAAAGTGGTGTCAGTACGTTTCTATGGAGGCAATCATTCAAATGAACGAAACTTGTGTTTTGTCTGCATGGCCCCTTCCAGAGTTAACCGAGCATTTTTGCTGGACCAGGACGTATTTTTCTGCAGGACGAATTTTTTTACGCCGCTCACAGAAGTTTCTCAGAAAGCGGTGCAGCTTAACTTTGTAGCCGTACGGATGCAGTTAGGTGGATGACATATTTTTCTTTGCGAATTAATGGCAGAATGCAGCTAGGCACCCAACCGAAGAAGTGTCAGAGAAGCTCTGTAAATCCGTAAGATTACGAAAGCATGGCCACAACTTGCGGTTTAAAGAAGACTAAATGACATGACATGAAAACGCCTTCAGCCATCTATAAAAAAAGGTAAACATTCCCATACAGATAAACTGTTGGGATCATAGAAGGTGTTAAAGACACAAATAGCGACGTCGATAAGACGGGCTAAATACTGCCATAGAAACTGATATAGGTAGAACACTGTAATAACCATATTAGAAGCTCAAGACACCCATAAAAATTTCGATGAGAAGAGCTACCGACAGTCACGTCATAGAACCGGCTATAGAAAAAGCCAAAGACAGCCTTACAACCGGTTGTAGACGAAGCAGAAGACATCGATAAGGATGCCAATACGAACACCTAAATACACCCATAGAAACGGCTATAGCTAATCAGGTCAAATAGCTGAACCGAACAATACATTTTTTTGTAGCCGATCATCGATATTTTTCTATGAGGTGTGTGTGTGCGCCTGTCCGTGTGTGCGTTTTCTTGTGTGTGTTTGTGTGTGATAGATAGATAGATAGATAGATAGATAGATAGATAGATCGCTAGATAGATAGATAGATAGATAGATAGATAGATAGATAGATAGATAGATAGATAGATAGATAGATAGATAGATAGATAGATAGATAGATAGATAGATAGAGAGAGAGAGAGAGAGAGAGAGAGAGAGAGAGAGAGATTCAGTTATTACACACATAATATCCCTGAAAAAGACCACCACCTCCGCTGTTTCCTCAGTGATCCTACTTGAAGTTCGAAGATTGCCGAATTGTATTTCAGCTACGCGGCTCGTCGAGGAGCAAGCACCGCGCCTCCTGGAGAATTACTTCCGCTTTCTGACTGTTTGAGCGATGGGGCGACGGGTGCAGCGTCGGCTGCTACGGAGCTATGCTTAACGCTACTATTCGATTACCAGGGCATTTCGTGGGGCTAGCAGTCAAGTGCCTGTTTATACGCACTACACCTTTAAAATAAATGTGGCCTATGTTTAAAATAAATGTGTACAGTTCGCCTCTGAGGCTCTCGCCTTGGAAACCCGCAAAGCGGGTGTAAGTGTAGGGTGACTCATAAGACGGACACGAGTAGAAACAACAACTAAGTTTACTTACCAGTAGGGTGACCTCCATTAAAGGGAGATAGAAAGCCTGCTACGTCTAGAGGCAGAAGCAACCCACAGGTATTGCAATTGTCAATGGGTCGTTTAGTCGAGCAATAATTCTCATTATATAACAAACTTGTATAAGAGGTCACATTAAAACAACTAGTACGAAGGAAGGAAAGAAATCAGCTATGAGGAGCCTGCGCATCAGTCGCAAGGGAACACTGATTGACGCATATTATTGCTATACGTTTTCTGAGTTCCGCTTTCCCAAAGAATATACTTGTTGTGTTTCACATGAAGTTAGCTTCCTCAAACGTAAGAAATATACCGTTTTACGGTATAGTTATTCGTAAAGGAAAACCAGTGTGAACGTGCTTGCGCGCCAGGCCCAGTATTCCCATCTAGCGCTATCGGGGGCGATGTCTTCGCACGTCTTGCAGCATTATGAAGTTGATCGGCGTTTATAACTGTGAGATCAGGCCCCCCAGCTTTATTCGACTTCAGATGCCGGACCCCTTCCATACGTGCACGTTCAGGTCTCAAACAAGCGCAACAGGCATGCCGTCGGTGATAGAATCAAGCTTCGCTGCGCGTGCACGCCCCCTCTTTCTATGCTCCAGCCATACACGCATACACCGGTGAGCAGTGATCTCAGTTCACGGAGACATGAAATGCACCGGCAAAAATATCCTTCCGCGAGCCCTTCAATCTTTGGCGTTCCGGGGGGGCTAGTTGATCTTCATCAAGGACTCGAGGAGGTGGAACTAGTGGCGGCAATGGCGGGGATGCACCTTCTGCGCCTGAGGCTTTCCGTGGTTTTCAAGCCCATTCACGCTTTTGTGCGCGTTAACGCTCCTTCAATTCCCGCTCTTCTACTTTTAAGCAAATGACATGCGTGCCCATGTCATGCTAAGTTGTAAGTACAGCGGCTGATAACAGTGCTAGGACCTTATCAGCCGATGGCGCAGCTTTTGAGAGGTGGATGGGGGTGGTGAGTGGAATAAATCATATAGACGCGTTGACGGTCTTGAACAGGAGCGAAGAAGCTGTGTCAAGTAAAGCTGCTTCGCTGGAATGAGAATTGAGGTTATTAGACGTACACAACTTCGCTGTAAAACAGTGTCGAAAACAGGCGAAGTAGAGTAGTACAAGGAATTGGGGGGGATGCTGAGGACTTCCTAAAAATGTGTAGGTATTCGGTATCGGTAGCACTGCGCTTAAACATAGTCTAACAGCGCGCTCTTCGCGGATCCTGTCACACGCCAAGTTCCTTCTGTGCAACGGACTGCCACTCAATTGGCAACAGGCATGAGCGCACTCGTTCTATATCACACTCCCCCTTTATCAACGAGCAGAAACCACCCCACGTGACATACAGGACGAGTAGGGAGCCCCTTTTACGGCTTCATCAGTTATGATAACACCCCTCCCACGGAACTTCAGTTCGCCAGCAGTAAGCTTCGAATATTCTCTAGCCTTGTGTTCTTCGCACGTACGAATAAATGTGCGCGTTATTTACCATAACGTGTTGAGCGCACTGCTGCTCAACACAGCATTATTTGGATTTCTGTTCTCTTTGAGTGTGGTTATTTGTCAGGTCGGGTTAGTGGTGTTCTGCTCATATTTGCATTATCAGTGGCTTCGTGATAAGGAGATGAAAGACAGTGCCAAGGTAATTGAAGATCTAAAATTGGAAGTGAGGGCTATCTTGCGCACACTCAAAGAGATCGTAATATTCTGCAATACTATTTGCGATGCCGGCAGTGAGGTTTAAAAAAATGCACCCCACCCCGCTTTGGGAAGTGGATGTCCAGCGAACATGTTGTAAACAACTACACATGCTGATGGGGTAGGGCATGAAATGGTCCTCGTTGCCTCTACGCGCTTCCCAGGCGGCACAGAAAGTGTGCCCCAAGACCGGCCCGTCTATGGCCGCTTTCTGGCATGTCCGGCCAGCATCCAGGTTCTGGCAGCCACTGATCATGCGTTGAACGGCCAACATTCGGCAACCAGCGCTTCGGCATTTTTTCCGTCTGCCCGTGTCCGGGACGCACAACGGCAGCTAACCGGCTGCCAGATATTCAGTTTCTCTTACGGCTGCCGATGTTGAGAAAGAGAACGGCCGAAGTACGGCCTTAGGGCATCCGTTTTTCTCTTCGGGAAGCGGTCTATCGGGCCGAAGCACGGCAAGCGACCGGCCACAGAATATGCGTATTCTTGCGGCTAGTTGGTGTTCGAAAGGAGAGCACGGGCCGGAGCGCGGCTGCCGTGCATTCGTTGTTTCAACGGTGAACCGCGCGTCCGGCGGACGTACGGCCCAGAATATACAGTTTTTTCATTCGGATTAGCGGTCCTCGGCCGAATTACGGCAAGCGAATGGCCACAGAATATTTGGCAACCGGTGTTCAAGAGGAGACCGGGCCTACGTAAGGTATCTGGTTATACGTCATTTTTCGGCAAACGGCATACAGCGAACAACGGCTCGCGCCTGGGCGCCGAGGATTCCATGCACAGACGTGTTTGGAAGGAAGACCGACAGGTTTTTTCCTGGGGGGAGAAAAAGCCGTTAGGGAGCCGAACGACGGGGACGCGTTTTCAATCCGCTCCGTGTTTCTACGTTTTAAATGAACGAACATCGTTTGTCAAACAGTAATGAGTGTTCTCGGTGAACGGGCAAGGTGCAAGGACTCACTGGACATTAGCAGGAACCTTTTAGGCCATCGAAATGTCATTTATTGCCACAAGAAGACTGTGCCACACCGACGGGTGAGCTAAGCCTCGCCAGTCATCGGCCGCTACCACGCCTCTGCCGCCGGCTTCGTCGACGCATCAGCTCGAGGCTATTCGCCCCGCTCAAGGAAATGGAGAGCATTGGAGACATCGACCCGCCAGAGATGTCCGATCCGAGATGGAGATGGTTCACCAAAATAACTGGCCTTCAAGGGCGTCGAGCAAGCGGCCACCACGCAGGAGCTAAACCGCCACCATGTCAAGGATTCCCCACCAAAGAAAGGCAAGTGCGAGCAAAAGCGCAAGGATTTCTGCTTAAAATTAAACTGCGACAAGCAATGTTGCACTATGTTGTTGGTGATAAACGTAGAAGAGACTCGCTCGTGCATGGTAGGATCAACTTCATGCCCTGCACTATGTTACGTCAGGGATTTTACGACTGCCTATTTAGAAAAAAAATTATTTTAAATTTGCGATAACAACAGAGCCTTGTCACTGACGAAGCCTAGCTGTTATTTAGTTCCGATGTTTGACGGTGAGCTTAGCTACTCTTGGGATATGACTCATTTGGGGTAAAACATAATCGCCAGCATCCTAGCAAACACGGATTTTGTCAGGATTTTCTGCTCAACGCAGATTGTTGAGTTCACGCACGATTTGGCTCTTGCAATAGATAAGCTTAAAGTGGTTGACTTATATTCTTGGACTGCAAAAAAGCAAATGATGGTGTTGCATATCCCTTCTGCGTAGTACATTTCATCCTAGAACTGAATGAATCGGTTTTTGCATTGTTATTACTATTGGCCCTATAGCTTTGTTCAACAAAGTACTGTGTAGTTTACCGGACTATAGCGAATGAACGTGATTTCGTATACCTGCAGCTTTATTCGAATTATTAACATCCTGGTGTGCTGATTCAGAAAAGTTTTTGGATGTTAAACAGTGTGTTAACGGCACCTTTACAAGAAAACCTTCATTCCAATTGGATATGTATACCGTAAATTATTGCTGCTGTGACAACGGCCGAGGAATATAAATACCTAGGAGTTTGTTTAGGGAGTGGTTAGAGGTTAAATAGGCAGGTTCACACCATAAAAGTTACGGCTGCATATGTTTTTGGCTTTCTGAGACGAAATTTCAGTGAACCTCCATCTAACTGAAAAGAACAACCGTATTTCACTCATGTGCGCTCAATCTTGGAGTACGCATGTGTTTTCGTGGATCCCTACACCAAAGAGCTCGTTGATACGCTCGAAAACATACAGAATATGTCAGTGCGATTCGTATTAGGTAATTGGCACGCTCAACTTAGCATGAGAGAAAGTAAAAGTAAACTGAAATGGCAGGACGTGAAAGATCACAGACGAAACCACAGGTTGAACTTTTTTCGTAATATTATCATTCGAAAACTGTTTGTAGAAGGGGAGAAGTATGTCCAAGCGCCATTCTACATATCGCAAAGTGGGACCGCTAGCTTAAAGCAAATTATTAACTTTCCTTTAAAGGTGACACCTGGCGCGATTCATTTTATTTTACATCAATACTGCAGTGTAATTATCTTCGACGTATGATTGCATAACTGTTTATATTGACGATTTTCAGCGCGCTTTGTAGAATTATTTGGTCTCATATTTAATGCTTAGTGTTATGTATCTCCCTTCTGTAATGCATGCAAAGGCAAGCAGGCATCAAATAAATAAATAAATAAATAAATAAATAAATAAATAAATAAATAAATAAATAAAAATAAATAAACAAACAAACAAGTAACTAATGAATGAATAAATAAATAATTAAATAAATAAATAAATAAACTTCCAGAGGCGCAAGTTTGCTTCCGACGGGTTGAGAACCCTACGCATTCAACCTTGACCAATAAAATATTTATTGCCCTATTCGTTGCAGTATGCAAGGTTTCCCGTATGCATGCTATCATTGCTATGTTATTGGTTTGAAACAAATTATGTAACTCTAATTTTACGCCTTTCCTTGCGTGAACACAAAGGGATACAACTGCAGCCACCTGAAGCAGGGCGTCATTCGCGACGCGTCTAGAATTTTTTGAACGTAGCATGACATTCGAAGAAAATTAAGCTCTTTTGGACTATTAAGTGGTGTGGACGTATACTCATGAAAACAACCTTAAAATAGATTGAAAATGAAAGTACCTGTTCGCTCCTTCTTAGGATCAGCCCTGCGCAAGATCATCAGAAAAGTTGATCGAGTAGAAAATAGTCGTTGCAAGAAAAATGGGCCAAAACTGACATACTTTTTGTGAAGGAGTATAATGCTCCTGAGTGTTTTGTTGAGAACCAAAACGCTTCGTAAAAGGCATTCACGCCGGTTTTATATACATCAAAATTGGTCAAGCAACTGTTATAAAAATAGTTTATGTAGTCATAGCATGAAAGTGTTCCGGAATATTGCCCTAAAAGAAATTGGTCAAAGCGGCGCAATTTATCTCTCTGAAATTCAACCCACTAAAGTATGCGCCCTCCGCCGCCCCCCCCCCTCCTCCTTCCCCGTCTATTACAGGTAAGCCGCCCCACAGAGGGATATCAGGACCTGGACAATACATCTATTCAGCTCTACAAAGAACTGAATATTTTCTGTTTCGCCAGTAAATGAGGCACACCAATTAAACGAACCACAATTAGTGAGCACTATTTATTAATAATGTTGCTGTCAACGAGGCTGGTAATTCAGCAAGTCTGCGCTGAAAGCTTGGACGCTGGTGGTTGCGCGCGAGCTCACTTTGATGTGGCTGCAATTGGACCGAAATGCTGGGTTTGTGCTGCTTCTGCACTGTGCGAATGAGTCATCTGCTTGCGCGACATGCAGTGACCCGGAACCCTCAGTACATTAACGTACTGTGGCTGAACTCCAGTGCCCGTAGCCGGCCGTCCGTATTTCCGGTAGCTGTAGTCCGGCTGGAGTCCGACGACCGCATCCGTCGCTTCCCTCCGGCGGAAGTACTTCGGCCGTACACGGGTGGCTTTGGAATGGCCGGAGCCCTACGGCTGGAATCTGGGCGTATGACCGTAAGCCGTGTCGACTGGCCGACGGACACTGGCCGTTGGACAGCCATGGAGTACGGCCGTCTTCGGCCAAAAGGCCCACATTTGGACATGGGCCGAACATGGCTGCCGGAAACGGCCGGACAGAAAATCACCGGCCAAAGTACACCGGCCTGTTTTAGGCCGAACAGTCCTGTACTGCCTGGGTTGTCGCTTGCACTCGGCTTCTCTGGAGGGAAATGCTCGGTCCTCATGCATGCGCTCCGCGTCTTGGGTGCGAACTGCAAGCCCTGCATAGCCCGACGCATGGGCTAGCCTCAAATAAAGTCAACCCTCCTCCCTTTACAGAGAAGCTGCAAACCTAATCTTTACTAGAACGCAAGGGGGTTTTCATTGTTAATCGGCACCTTATCATCTACCATGTGCTTTCGATTATTGTTTCGTGGTTTTTTCTATAGGCAAATACTGAGCTGTATGCTGCCCTACTGCACGCCTGATTAGCCTTAGGCATGCGCTCGGCATCTCCGGCGAGAACGTTTTGGGTCCTGCCCGGCTTTTCTTTATGACAACGATATTTTCCGGCAAACGAGAGTCTAACACATTCGCTGTAAAACAAACTAAATTAACTTCCAAAGGAAGTTCAGCACCGGTTCAAACATAACGATGACGTAACGTGAGTAAGCCAAAAGCTTTCTAAAAGTTTTCAACAAACTTAAACTGTAGCATAGGTTTGCCAACACTAATAAACGCGGTGCCAGAGGACGGGGGCGCATATGACGGTGTCAGAAGGATCGAACCCCTTGTTGGTGGGCTTATTGCGGTCACCGAGACCGACATGTGTAACCATGTCCCCACGTTCAGGCCTCCAGGAAAAAAACATAATCGTTTTGTTTATGCGGCGTTTCAAGAATGATAAACAATTAAAAATTGCAGAAATCAAACAAATCACCACCAGAGTTGTCGGTTACGCTGGCGACAGCATGGTTGTATAAGTAAATTGGCATATGACCAGCGCAGACAAGAAGCTCATGGGGGCAGCAAGTGTGCTCAGAAAAAGCTGAAAGTTTGAGTGGTCATCAGGTAAGAAATGTTTGTGCAGAGGGGTGGAAATAGTGATAATATCTTAATGGCACGGATGTTTGATGTTGACCTCATAACTGGGCAAAGGATTAGAGGAACTGAACCAGATGCTGTCAGCACACATTGAAGTTCCTGAAGGCGAGTGTCGCTATTACAGCCGCGTACATTTAGACGAACACTATGCCACAGGAAAAGTTACTTTCTATCCGACACCTCAATGCAAGAGGCATTAAAAATCAGGCGACCTGAGTTATCTCATAAACCAGGTCACGGTTCAATTTCAAGCCACAGCCATTACCAAGTGTTGGCTAACAAAAATGGGCGAGCCTTCACACGTTGACGGTTATAATTGCACATCGACATTCCGGGGAAACGAAAGAGGGTGGCAGCATAGGTATATACTTTAAAACTGATTTGCAGAAAAACAACTGACGAAATAATAAGTATAAATGAAAACGTAGGAAGCCTGTTTGTAGGGCGTCGAATGTTGTAATTGGTGCTATATACCGCTCGCTAGCTGGTTCCGCTTCCGAGTTCATACGCTTTGTCGAAAACATTTTTTTTTACACCTGATCACTAATGTTCACAATTTCAGGCGACATAAATATAGACGCGCTAGAAGGTGCCCTGCGGTTGAGGAATTGATTGTTATGATTTATTGTAGGGTTTAACGCGCGGACGCAACGCAGGCGATGAGGCGCGCCGTCGTGGAGGGCTCCGTATTAATTTTGACCACCTCGGGATCTTTAACGTGCGCCGAAATCTCGTACACACGAGCGTTTTCGCTTTTCGCCTCCTTGAGAAAAGCGGCCGCCGTGGCCGGAAATCGCACCGGCGTCCTCGTGCTTAGGAGCACAACGCCTTAAAGGGAAGCTGAAGCGCTTTCCAAAAAAATTTAGTTAGAGGCACGTTGATATAGTTTCTTGCGCGCTGACTCCGAATATCACATTGAATTTTAGCGTGCATGAGTCCAACCGGCATTTATCTTGCAAAACGCGCGGTCCCGTTTGAAAGACGCGCGCTTTTCGTCTTTTGACGCCCCTGATTGGTTGCGCCCGTCATGACGTCAAAGGAGGACACCCTTCGGCCGCGCGGCTTGTCGGAAGCATTGTGAACGATAGCACGGCAGCGGCGCTTGCCTTTTCGGCAATTTAACTTGCAGTTTAATGTACGCACATGACTGCAAGTTTATTTTATAACTTCCCGTGCTGTTGGTTCAATTATATTGGAGCTTAAATTTGCTTTACACGACTGAGAATCCCAAAGCTGTGACTGTGGCGTCGGCTAGAGGGTTCCGTAAAAATATTTATGAATTAGGCAACAAGCATAGGGGGTTTCTATTTCTTATGTTAATATTAGGTACTGCCTGAACTGTTTGCTCCTATATACGAAACCATTTATGCCGAAGATTAGGCGGCGTTTTATAAACAATCTACAAGCGAAAAGAACGTACGTGTGCACTGCGCGAAAAAATAGCGCTCATGCGCTGTAAACGTACATGCGAGACATAAGTTGCCGGTACACACATAAACCAACAAGCGGACTCTGCTTCTGACTTTCCTTCGTTCGTTGTCGCCCACCCCGGCCGCGTTACTCATCCCCATACACAAACCCACACACACACGCGCGCGCACGCGCGCGCGTATTTGGGCAGCGGCGCTAAGGCACCTCCGCAATCGCTAGCTGCACTTCGAAGAGTGGCGTCTTACTGCTTGACATGCATTTATCTGAAAACACTGTCGCATACTGGTGCTCCGTAGCATTATCGGCTCTAGTAGGGCTTGATTTTTGATGTGCATTGCGCATTCCGCTACAGTATTACGGCCCCCTCGTTATATTGATGATGATGGTTGGTGTTTAATGGCGCAGGCCGACGAGGGCAAAGAGCGCCAGAGATGTTATTTAAAGTAAAGAAGTGATTACCACAAAAGGTAGGTATAAAACGGGTAAACTGGACATCGTAACATCATAAAGATAATGGTGATGGCTGGTGTATAGGGCCAGATTTGATTATGCATGATAGGAAATGAGGTTTAAAGGGGCCATGAAGACAAAGTACAAGTTCGGCTCATTACAACGAACTGCTCTGTCGTGATAACAATGATACCGATTTCATCGCAAACTTCGGGAAAATAAAGGAGAATATTAAGAAACGCGTGGAGGAGTGGCGACCTCGCTAGCCAGTTTTACGGCAACTTTCTATGACGTCACAGAATCTTGTTTGGGCGATTGACGGCGGCTGAACTGATCAATCGCAAGGACACGTGACTGGACGATTGTAGTGGGGGACTAGTTCCGTTTGATCGAATCACTTGAATGCTCACCTGCAGTTAAGACACTGAAAATTATGTTTTTAGTGATGGCCCATATGACTTCACTGGTGCCGATAACACGTCACTGTGGCGCGAAATTTGAAAGTTCGTAAGTATTTCTTGCGTTTTTATAGGTTAAAAAACGTTTTTCATGGCCGGAATGGAGCTGAGAGAGGTACTGAAGCCTACCTCTTTCAAGTTAAACAAAGTTGTATTTTGTCTTCATGGACCCTTTAAAAACTTAACATCTCACAAATACTTAAACACGCGTTTCACAGAAACAATGGCATCGTCACACAGAAAAAACGATGGGTGTAGGGGAACATGTTGCCTGTAGAGTTCTCTGAAGTGTTTGTGTCGTGTTGTGTCAAGTGCCTTGCATTGCATGAGTATGTGGACTACGGATAGGCCCTCCCCACACCTGCTACACAGGGGTCTTGGAGATCCCGTGAGCAGGTGCGAGTGCGTTACATGCGTATGACCTATCCGTAACCTAGCTAAGGTAACTTCAATGTGCCTGTTGTATGAGTCAGTAGTGTATTGTCTCAAGTGTGGTTTTATTACGTGTAGTTCGTTGTCTGTCTGTTCGCTCCAGTCTCCTTGCCAAGTTTTACGGAGTTGTTGTCTAATGTGTGGCTTGAGGTCTGTGTAAGGTAGTGTTGCCATGTCTACTGTGTTTCGGAGTGCAGCATTGGCGGCCATTTCATCCGCCACTTCATTACCGCCAATGCCAGAGTGGCATGGCACCCAACACACAGTCACCCCAAGGTTTGAGGAATAAGCTACCATAATTGTTTTGAAGACAAGATTAATGACATGGTTTTTTAATGACTTTCCGGATGATAATGCACGGACGACGCTCAGCGAACCTGTATATATGATGGATGTAGGAATATGATGTTCAACTATGTGACTTACAACCAGAAATATGCCATATGCTTCTGCCGTAAAAATACTTGTATTAACATTCATTGCTCTACATGCTTCGAAATTGGGACCATGCGCAGCACAAGACACCGCAGTGGACGTTTTAGATGCATCGCTGAAAAACTCTGCAGCCCTGTATTTATCCTGCAGATACATGAAATGCTGCAAAATCCCACTTCTCGGTGTCTTGTTCTTATTGTATCGTATGAAAGACAGATCACATGACACAGGACGGAGATGCCATGGTGCTACAAGATCAGTGTGAGATGATTTGAATGTGTCTAAGAAGGGAGACCTCATGCATAGTCACCTCGTCCCTCACTCTCTGCGAGAAAGGGAACAGGAATGGATGGGCGGTTTAAAAAGAGTTCAGTTGTGGACGTATCATTAAAAACCGGTTTAAAGGGATGGTTATTCATTGATGAGATTTGGAGGCATATAGGAGGTCAACATAAGTTCGCTGGTACGCTAAGCACCATTTGTCGCACTCTGCATAAAGACTGTGGACAGGACTGGTACGGAATGCCCCACAAGACAGGCGAAGCCCCAAGTGAAGCACTGGGTCGAGCATTTAAGTGCTGTTTTTTGTGGCTGACCCATACACAACGCTTCCGTAGTCCAACCGTGGACCCTACCAACGCGGCATAAAGTCGAAGCAGGAGTTGTTTGTCTGCACCGTATGATTGGTGAGACAGGACTTTTAGAATATTCATTGTTTTTAGGCATTTTTCTTTGAGTCGTTTTATGTGGGGTATGAATGTGAGTTTCTCGTCAAACACCACACCCAAAAACTTGTGTTCTTTTTTTACTGGAATTGAACCACCAAAGAGTTTTACGTCGGGATCGGGCAGGATGCCCAGCCTTTTTTAGAATACAACACAGGTACTTTTAGAAGGATTAAGTTTAAATCCATTTTCATCTGCCCACCGAGAAAGTTTGTTTACCCCAAGCTGGACCTGACGTTCACAAATGGATATGTTACATGATTTGAAAGATATTTGAACGTCATCTACATACATCAAGCAGGATATGGTTGGCGGCAGTGCCTTTCGGAGAGAGTTCATCTTAACTATAAACAAGGTGCAGCTCAATACGCCACCTTGAGGCACGCCGTTCTCCTGCACGTGAACGTTTGAAAGTGCCGAACCGACTCTGACACGAAATCTTCGTTCAGACAGGTAACTGGAAAGAGTGTTCAACATGTTACCTGCTACCATAGGATTTCAGGTCTGCAAGAATGCCATAACGCCATGCCGTATCATAAGCTTTCTCGATGTCAAAAAATACGGTCATGCAGTACTGTTTGTGTATAAAGGCATCCTTAATGTAAGATTCCAGTGCAACTAATTGATCGTTTGTGGATCGCCCTGCCCGGAAGCCTGCCTGGCAGCTCTCGAAAAGACCATTGTACTCAAGAAAGTACACGAGCCTACGGTTTATCATGTTCTCGAAGAGCTTGCACAGGCAGCTCGTCAAGGCTATAGGACGGTAGCTTGAGGGGGACGACGGGTCCTTTCCCTCCTTCAAGAAAGCCACTACTATGGCCTCCCTCCAAGAGCGAGGAATGGGCCCCGAAAGCCAAATCTTGTTATATAGGTGGAGGAGTGTTAGAAGAGTGTCTGAGTGTAGGTGCTGTATCATTGTATATGTGATGTTGTCCGCGCCTGGAGCTCAGGGTTTACAAGTGCTCAGAGCGGCCCTCAGCTCATGAAGTGAAAACTCCGAGTTATAAGAGGAGGTTGACTTATCATTATCAAGTAAAGACTTCTTTTCAGCCAATTGTTTGTGTTTCATGAAAGTGCTAGTGTAGTGTGCTGAACTGGACACGTGTTGGAAGTGTTGTGCGAGTGTGTCAGCCTGGTCTTCCAGTGTGTCCGCTGTTGTACTGACCAGGGGCAGGCTGTGTGTCTGTTGTCCTTTGAGTTTGGGTATACGTGTCGATACCTTGCGTGTGTGTGTGTATGAGTTTATAGATGTTATGAATGAGCGCCAACTATCTCTTTTTGCCTCACGGCGCACACGTTTTCCGAATGCCTTGGCCCGTTTGAACAAGAGGAGGTTTCCCGACGTGGGGTACCGACGGAGGATACCCCACGCCTTGTTCTGGGCCTCTCGCGCCCGCCTACAGTCCTCATTCCACCACGGCCTCCGCTGGTTGCGCGGGGCACCAGAGGCGTGGGGAATGGACTTTTCGGCGGCGTCGAGGATGTGCGCCGTGAGGAGTTGTGCGGTTTCATCTACGTGTAGGTGTGTTATAGTTGTGTAGTGTAGTTTCGATGTCTCTGTAAATGTGTTCCAATTAGCTCGTGCTTCATTGAATCTATTATGGGAAGATGAACTGCTTGGGCCTTTACCTATATATGTAAGTGAGGTGGGGAAGTGGTCACTGCCATATCGGTCAGTTCCCACACCCCACTTGAGAACAGGAAAGAGAACTGCGGAGCCAATAGCCAAGTCAAGACATGAGTATGTGTTGTGTCCTATGTTATGATATGTAGGCTGTTTATTGTTGAAAAGGCATGCTCCAGAGGATGTAAGAAACCTCTCTATCAGGCGACCCCGGGCATCCGTACGAGAAGAGCCCCAAAGAGAATTGTGAGCATTAAGGTCGCCTGTTATAATGTATGGTTCGCGCAGCTGGTCAACCAGCGCCTCGAAGTCAGAGCTAGAAAGCACAAAATCAGGACAAATGTATATGGAGCATACCGTTATCAACCTATTAAAAATTATTGTGCGTATTGCTACAGCCTCGAGAATGGTGTTCAGAGTGATAGGGTGGCATGCAAGGGATTTCCTGGCTATTATGGCTACACCGCCCGAAGAGTGTGTGCAGCCCACCCTATCCTTTCTGAATACCATATAGCTATTAAGAAATTTGATTGATTAGAATTTAGATGTGTTTCTTCGACACACATTAAAATTGGCTGATTAGCATGCAGAATCTCACACACATCGTCAAGATTATTCATAAGGCCTCTGCAGTTTCATTGAACAATATTTTCTCTTCCCATTATTATGTGTTCAGAGCTACTGGAGTGTGATTATTTATGTAGGGTGTTTCGGGGCTTGGACTCTTGGAAGGGGTTTTCTGGCCTTCTCTACTGACCTGGACGTCGCAGCCCGTTCCTTCCGCTGCGATGAAAGCCGGAAGGGCTCGACGTCCATGTCGTCATCTGAAGGCAAGGGGGTGCCCCCAGCGGACTGGGTCCCCTTGACGTGGTACCCTTTCGGGTATTCTTTGCCTGCGCTGCCAGTGCCGAAGGCGTCGGGAGCCCCACAGATGGCACAGGCAGTGAGGCGGGGAAGGGGGCCGCTGCGACTGCCTCCGTCTCCATCTCCGTGCCCTTAAATGTGCTTTGGGCCGGTGGAGAGGAAGCAGTGGATGCAGCGGCATCCCCAACAGACGTTGTTGCCACCACAGCCGCTGCTGGGTGAGCGAGCGGTGCAGAGGCTGGTTGGGCTGCCAGAGGCAACCCAGGGGGGGGGGGGGGGCGGGACCAAGTCCGACTCGCGGTACTGGGTCCCCGCCGAAACCAGACGCCGCTCCGCCCCCCGGCGAGCTGCGTTGGCGTACCTCCCCAGGGGGAAAGAGGCGAACCTCTTTCGCGCCTCTGGGAAGGAGATGTTCTCAGTGACCTTCACATTAATGATCGCCTTCTCCTGCTTAAACTTCTCGCACTTTCGAGAGTAGGCGGCATGGGGTCCCTGGCAGTTGGCGCAGGTGAGGGTTGATGATGGACAATTATCAGATGGATGATCATGCTGAGCGCACTTTGCGCAGGTCAGACGACCACGGCAGGAGTTGGTTCCGTGCCCGAACCGCTGGCACTTAAAGCAGCGGCGCGGGTTTGGAATGTAGGGCCGGACATTACAATGTACACAACATGCATTGACGTACTCTGGGAGTGTGGACCGGTCAAAAGTAAGGATAATGTGCTTGGTCGAAACTACTTTGTCATCCCTCCTCATAGTTATGCGCCTCACAGCTGTCACGCCCTGATTTCTCAGGCCCTCCAGCAGGTCAGCATCTGTCTCATTCATAAGGTCTAGTTCGGAGATGACACCTTGAGTACTGTTCAGGATCCGGTGGGGTGTCACCCTGATTTCAAGATTGGCTATGCGAGTTTGTTCAAGGAGGATCTTGGCATGCTGTTGGTTGTGTACTTCAACCAGGATTTCTCCAGTTCTTTGTTTTTTGGCCTTATTCTTGTGGGCCCTAATGATGCCCTCCAGAAATTTCGATATTAGGAACACGGACTGTGATGCAAGAGGCTTTTCTTGTTCACTGGATTCCAACACCAAAAAACGGGGGTAGTTATCGGGCTTTGGAAGACTGAGGGTTGGGAGTTGCGGAAATGACCTTCGGTGCGGCCCCTTTTCAGGGGCCGATCATGTTTGGGGGGGGGGGGGGGTTACGATTTACCATATGGCATGTAAAAGAAGCAGGGGACGGGAGTACTTTCTTCTCAAACCTTACCCTGATAGCCTGAGAGGTCCCGAAGCACCCTGCCTGGTAAACAGACAGGGAGCCCATCCGCCGGAGCTTGACCTGGGCTCCGACGGCCACCGTTTGAGGTTTCTGCCCTTCACCTTAAAACTCGTTACCACGGTCGGTTACAGCGCGAGTATGGGGGCTCGGGGTCCGCGGTGTCGCCAACACCGTCACCAAGATTGCTCAAGGTGCCCCGTGCGGGGCCCTCGTTATAATTAACAGACTAGTCGGACAAGGTAGTTACGTTGTAGTTACTTTACTTTAGGTAACAATTACCAAGCGTTTGTGATAATGAATAGTTGGCTTGCTTCAGCATTTCTAGATTTAATCATTTACCGCCCTAGTCGGACAAAGGCCGTATATATTTACTCTTCGCTCCTAATTTTTTTAGTCTCGTCGTAATATATATCAACGACTATTGGCGCACATTTGAGGTTCAGCGGCAACAAGTGGTTGCCAAGTTATAATATGCAGGCACACGGAACCTTGGGCAAAGAATTAGGCCCCCGCAGTCAACACAAATTATGGCACGGTGGTGGTTCGGAGCCGTGTTTTTCTCATTCCAGACAAATATTACCTCATCGTGGCATGTATACTTGCAAAATAAGTAATGTGGTGGTCTTGGTTCTGTTACTTTGTAGGAATACATTTTACCTCTTAACCTGGAGTGAACTTCAATCAGGATTGGCTCCTTGTTTTAGTTTCGCCAGAAATTGGGTTTTTGAACACTTTTGTAAGCCCATAGGGAAAGAAAACCGACGCGTTTAACGAATCAGGTATTTCCTGAACAAATGTGACTGTTTCTGGAACGGAACGAAACACCCCCGGTCAAAGTACAGCAGTATTCCCCATCCTTCCTAAATCTAGAATCTAATGTGAACATTCACGTCCGTCGCATAAAAAAAAACGCATTGGAGCGTTTTACAAAGTATCTAACGTAGTGTAGTATATTCTCTGTCATCAAGCACAGCCATCTCGGTTGTCGCTTCCGTATGTTATCAAACATCCCGGCGAACATTATCCTGCTTAGGAATACGGCATGGTAACGTATGCCTCGTTTGGCGTTCGTGCATACTTTTTGAACACGAAAATTGTACATATAAGTGCTATCAACCACAACAACGACAAGTATCATTCACAAGGAAACACGGCGAAAAGAGCATGGCAGAGGCGGCTGATCCTGCCGGAAGTCCAGGTATGACGTTTTTCAGCTGTCTTTCGCCCGCGGTCTTCTGTCTTCCGGCATCGCGCGGCGAGATGGGGGCGGGGCATCTGGCCACTTTTGTTTGCGCATTGCGCCGCTTCTATTGGATGTATTGCGAGAATATTTCGTACAAGGGAACTATTCAATGTGTACTTGCTGCTAGTCAACTTTTCTTTTACTTCTAAAACCGCTTCACCTTCCCTTTAACCACTGAGCCTCCGCGGAGGGTCCGGTGAAGAAATTTATGAACACTACTGAGGCGTATCCTTGTAGCAACCTCATAGCACTGTCGACCACGATCACTAGCACTACGGCAAGCGTTCTTGTTATCTGCGAATTAAACATAAAAAATAATAACCTTGGGGCTCGTGGTACAGCCTCCGACCTCAGCGATCCTTTGCAAATCTCTTACATTTAGAAACTGGCAGGTAGAATACCTGGTGGAAAAACAGTCATCCTTCTACTGCGTCGACACATTACAGATGAATCTTGGAATAGTTTTTCTTTGCTTTCACAAACCGCTGACCTGAGATGAAATCTTAAAAGACGACCAACCGAACGTTGTGAACCAAACCTTTTCAAAGAGAATAAAAATTCTATTACGCAGCTTTTCCACTCCAGCAATGTAAAAATGAGCGCAGAGGGATTAGAGAACCTCGGTTAACATTAATCCTGTTTATAAGAATAAAAGGGAAGGACCGCCAATGCCATAACTTCACCCAGAAATGCGAAATTGGGTTACTGGTGGAGTAAAAGAAGCACCGGAACAAAGTATCTTCAGAGATGAGAAAAGGGAACTGTGACTTTTATCAAAATAAAGTTACGAGGACTCATGAATATTAAAGGAAATATCCGCTGCTCTGAACCGGTTATTGAACAAGAAGGCAACTTAAACTCCTGTGACAGAAGGTGTCATAAACAACCCACGCGAACAGAAACTTTCAGACAATGAACCGTTATTTTTAACATAGCGGAATATGCAGGAAATGCTGCGAGCGCACATTATTGCAAAAATAGTTAAGCAATCAAATTCAATCATGTCGTACCTAATATGCCTAGTGATATTCATAAAAAATACGCTAATTTTGCCACTGAACAACCCGCTGGTAGTCAAAGCATTCAAGCCTTGCCCCTCAAATATGCTGTCCTCATTATCAGGCCGATGTTTTCACACCTAATCAACAGTATTCTTTCAATAGGAGAATTCGCCGACAAGATAAAAGTATCTCATGTCACCCACGTGTACAAGGGAAGAGGGAAGGTGAAAATAAATTACTGACCAAAATCTGTCTGGCAGATTTTATTCAAAGGAATTTTAATAGATCAATAATAATAGACTTGCGCCTTCTATTAAAAACACTATAAACAATATCTCAGGCACCTTACTATTTCTAAAAATATAAATCCACGGAAATGGCGCAGATCAATATGTAAATAAATATTGCAGAGAACGTTGAAAACAAACTACATACTGACGCTTGGTTTATTCTTGGACCTAGGAACCGCTTTCAATAGTGTGCGGCATCAAAAACTAATTAAAAACTTGAAATGTATGGCATGCGAGGTGTAGCGCGAAACTGAATTAAATATTACTTGGCAAATATATATTACCACGTATCTATCAACAATATATTATCGATAAAAATGAATCTTCAATATGGCATGCCGCAAGGCTCTATTCAAGGCCACTGCTATTTCCTTATACACAAACGATTTTACCGATTTTCTTGGTTTTTCTTACATGATAATATACGGCGACGACACAAACAGATTTTGTACAGTAAAAACTGCAGGGTGCATACGAATGTCACCTAACGCGTACCTCACGAAGCTGTCAAAGTGGTTAGAAACGAGTCACCTAAGCCTTTATAAAACAAAGTACATCATATTTATGTCAGTAAGCAAACAAGATTCCAGTCTTAATAAACTAACGTATGAAGTTGGCTTACGAGAACGTGTGGCTCAACAAAAATTTGTTCGTGTTTGGTTTTCTGGGGAACTGTCATGGTGGGTTCCCATAATTAAACCCAAAGCTGAGTCGTCACAAGTAACCGAAAGCATAGACCGAATCCACAATTTGATATAAACACGTGTTAAACACCCTTAATATTATTGTCTTATTTTTTACATTAGGCTCTGTAATAATATTAGGAGGAAACGTACGACACCCGATAACTACAGTATCTTGATTGTTTTGCAGAAAACAATGCTTCGCATAGGTGAGAGCTACCACGAAACAAACGAGATATACAAACACACGAACTTTTAGTGAAATATAACGTGCTCCAAGCTTAGGAAATATATTGTAGCTCTAAAAAGATAAAACGCGCCTACATAACGTACTAACGACAAAATATAAATCATACAAAATACGCAACCCCCAAATTTCCCCCCCCCCCCAGGTTTCTAACTAATTATGGTAAACAAACGATCCGTTATGAGGCTACAAAAATATACAATAGGGGTGACATAAAAATATATTTCCACAAACCACCTAGCCCCGTCGAAAGCGAATGCAGAAAATGTCTTAATAGTACTGGAACCTTATTCTGTACATCACGAGGTACTGTTTCTTTCTTTTTACTTCAACCGCAACAACACTGCATTATATATATTTGAAACCGCAACCTAAAGTTAGGATGTCTTTGTTATGTGTAACCAAATTCACGCAGCAATTTCTATTTGTCAGAAATACATGTCGATTTCCTCCTTCACACTGCACGGCCCAATTGATTTTTTGCGATGTATCTTTATCTGACTATGTTTGACATTAGGCAAGACACATGTCTTAAAGCAGTACTGACAGGAAGTTTTCGTGTTACGTTTTTTCTCTGCTATGGGTGCCGACCAGCCCACTAATCATAGAATGGCACATTAGACGGTCGATCGCAGCGTAAACAATCATTTACGGCGTGGTTTATTTGTGTCAGTTTTGGTATCGACAAAACGAACGCCGAGCGCCCTCCATGGCAAAAGGGCGCCCCTGACGTCACCATTCTTGCGCACCGCCGCCGATCTAGACAAGCTTGCGAGCGAGCGCACGCGCGCGCCCACACTGGCCGAAGTTCACCATCCCCACGCGACTGGGCAACATGACGTCAGTCCCAAACCATTACGTGCCACACACGGCGTAGCAGCGCGCGCCAACCGCAGCCACCGTGTCGGCTACGTCACCGGAGCCCCGACGTCGGCAGTTAGGAGCAAGGAGAAGATTATGTCATGCTGGCCTGCTCTGGGCTTTGTCGAGCGTGAAAAGATTAAAATGCATTTAAAATATGTTACACTGAACGGTTACTGTTCAAACCTGCTGGGTGATATCTGCTCATAAAAAGGAAGCATTTTCCATACCTATCTCAGCTTTAAAATTTCGCGTCACTACTCCTTTAAACGCTTTATCTATGCACACAGATACGTTGTAATAAAAGTATTGTACTTCATTCCTGAAGGTATGTACAGGTGTTTTGTTTTTACTCATATTATATTAAACTTCCGTTGCTATGTGGAACCTTTCTCTTTGTGCACCACGCCAGATGCTGTAATCTACGTAATTTTTTTTAAACTGTGAAACCTGTAAGGTGGCCGGCAACCCTTCCGCTTTAGCCCCGACTTCCTCTTAGACGATTTCCAATAAAAATACAGAAAAAAGCCTAATATTACCTTCTGATAATTTGCTCTTTTACTTTCCATTAAGGTTTGCGGCCAAAACAGTCACAACTTGACCAGCACCACCTCAAAGCACCCCCCGAAGCTCGTTCCACTCTCGCACGGTCATCAGGGTCTTCCTGGCGCTCGGATGTTGAACTTCCGCCTTTTTTTGCGGCTTTCCTGGTGGCCACCACACTACCGCCCCCTAGAGAGTACCATCCGAAACAGTTCCGCCGGCTCATGGCTTCCGAGATTCCCCCGCGCGCGGAGTGATCGCGGAGACTGTTAGAAATTGTATTCTGGTTCGTAGCTTCAAATCAGGCACATACCTACGCAGAGATTGGACAACAGGTTTCCTACCAAATTAGTCTGAACGCTCGCACAAACTTCTTCTTCTTTTCTTTGGGGTATGTGTCAATAAACACCTCATGTTCAATGGGACTGTTCGACGGGTTCTGGACTCTGGTCTTTTCGCAAAAGTTCGGTGCCGAAATTCCCCGGGAGACTCGACGAAACCTCTCCTGAAGACCACTGAAGAAGCAGCCTGCGCGACTGAAGTAACAAACGGCGCTTCTACAATGTGTTTAGTCCCGACCCGACGCTTCTAGCTGCCCTCAAGCTTCACGCCGCCTCCACCTAAACGCAGTGGTGTGCTACGCCGTACCTGATTACGCGGAGTCGATGGCATGCCAAAGCCCTCCACAGAATGGATCGACACAAGCGCAAGCGGGCCACCCTTCGAGCTGGCGTGACGAAGACCATTAGTGACAGCAACGCTTTGTTGGACTCCCAGACTGCGTCTATTGGTGAGCTGCAGGGCATTTCGAATGTTCTCGTGATGAAAGAATCAGCACTTCGAGACATAGACAAACAAATTGAAGACACCGTTAATGAGCAGAATTTAGAACAAAAGTGGGAAGCTGCGGAAGGGTATTACGTTTCGATATGTGTGGCAAAATCCAAGCTCTCCCGAAGAATCGAAGAAATTCAGCGCCCACAAGCATTAAACGGCCCAATGAACAACGTAGAGCCATCGAGCGCAGTTCGTGTGGCACTCAAGCGCCTCTATTAAGCTCCCTCGAATGGAACTAGGAAAATTTGATGGAACCATTCAAGGCTGGCGTTCCTTTTAGGACCAGTATGAGGCCACCATACACCGGAACTCGCAGCTGTCGACCATTGACAAGTTTAAATATCTTAAAGGCTACCTTGTTGGTACGGCGCAAGATACGATCAGTGGACTTTCCCTGACTGAAAGCAACTACCAGATAGCGATAGACCTACTTGAGGAACGCTTTGGACGGAAGGACCTTGCGATCAACGACCACATGACTCGCCTCCTACAACTGCAGGCTGTTGATTCAGCGCAAAACATCTTTACGACGAAGTGGTAAAGAACGTCAGGCAGTCTTGAAGCACTAGGGGTGAAGCAGGAGCAGTACAGTGCTCTGCTCAGGGTGGCTATCGAGAAGCGGCTACCTCACGAGCTTGTACTGCCAATAGAAGCCTGAGGAAGCTGACACTCATAGTACATTTTCAGCGCTTCTAGACTTCATGAAGAAAGAAGTTCGCAGCAGGGCGGAGGCGTTAGAAAATGCGTTGGACCGGTCAACAGTCCACAAGAAACTCCACGACAAAGCGCGACGCCACTATGTACCTTCAGCAGCCACCTTTACCACCACTTCCGGATCGGACACAAGAACCGTGTTATTCTGCAGTTCTGAAGAACACTCCTTTACTGCGTGTGATAAAACGTTAACCCTTGAGAAAAGGAAGAACATACTCAAGCGAAGCGGCCGATGCTTTAAGTGATGCAAAAAAGTCCACCGAGCCAAGGACTGTCGGAAGTCGAGATGTCTGCGTTGTCAGAACTGCCAAGGCCGACACTTCACGTTCCTTTGCAACTCCAAATACGCTGCTCCCTCGGCAATTGAGACTCAGAGGCAGTTCGTCATGAAAGGAATTCAAGTGACCAGTGCTGTGACTCAGGCCCAAGATACTATTCTTCTACAAACAGTTAAAGTTTGGGCACGTGGCTCCACTCAGCCGCGACTTGTCGGCTGCCTTCTGGACGGTGGTAGTCAACGAACGTTCGTCACGGAAGACACAGCCAAGAACCTTAGCTGCAAGGAAGTCGGAAAGGAGACTCTGAATTGCAAACGTTCGAGCAATGGGCCCATCCTAAGCAGACTCTACGACGATGGGAACTGTGGATTAAGCCGTCACGACACCGAGGCCATTCTGATCGAAGCCCTCGAGGTACCAACAATATGCAGTGGAACTCCGTTCTCAGTTCCTACTTCTTGCGTGGGAGAGGACGTTCGGGATCTTCGCCTCGCCGATGATGCTGATGCCCCAACAGATGACACTATTCAGGTACTTATAGGGTCCGACTATTACTGGAAAGTCACAACTGGAAAAATTCGGCGGCTTACAAATGGCTTAACGGCCGTTGAGACGTCTTTCGGGTGGACGCTACAGGGCCCAGTAAAAAGCACGGAGAATATCCGAGGCACGTTTTCCACTAGCGTCATGAAGGTATTGGCCCAGAATTTCAGTGACGACAACGAAAAACTGTCTCAACAGCTGCAAGCTTTTTGGGAGGTTGGGCACAATGGGTATCCTTAACCACAAGGATGAAAAATCTGTCGAGGATCCAGTTCTCACTGAATTCAAAAGAAAGATAAGGAGAAAGGATGAAAGTACGAAGTTTTTCTGCCCTGGAAGGATAACGCTCTGGAGCTTGATTGCAATCTAAAGGAAGTGAAAAGGCTTGCCAAGCTCACGCAACGTCTTCAGAAAAACGAAGAGCTTCTCATTCGGTACCATGTGACGGTACGCGAATATGTTGAGAACAACTTCGCCGAACCCGCAACGACACAAGAAGCAGCCGGTCCAGTCTACTACCTGCCGCACCGAGCAGTCATTCGCAACGACAGGGAAACAACCAAGACTCGAATTGTCTTTGACACGTCATCTAGTTCACCTGAAAAACTGTCACTGAATGACGTGTTACACTCTGGTCCGAACCTGAATTCATCGGTACTTTCCCTGCTTCTGAAGTTCAGGATATACAGAGTCGCCGTAACAGCCGACATAGAGAAAGCATTCTTGCAAATTTTGTTGTCGGAAAACGACCGTGACGCACTTCGGTACTTTTGGTATGAACACCCGCCGACTCCTGGACAGACCTTGCTGAAACAACTTGTCTGGAGGATGAACCGTGTTCCCTTTGGTGCTACCTCAAGTCCCTTTCTACTGAGCGCCACGCTGCACTACCATTTTGAAACTTCGACAGGTCCGCATGATGAACTTACAAAGGCCAGGAAAAATCAATTTTACGTTGACGATTTTGTGACAGGCGCCGACTCTACCGAGAATGCCTTGTTGTTATGTGACAATGCAGCCAAAGTCATTAGCAAAGCAGGCATGCACCTAGGAAAATGGACGACTAACCAAGCGCAACTGAAGACCGCTCCTGAAGGGGACAACACCGTTAACTCTGATGTTGAGTTCACGATCCCTCAAAAGAAGAAAGTTCTAGGCGTGTTATGGCACCCGGACGAGGATACCTACGGGTTCGTCACGTCTGCAATTATGCAACTGGTGGCCTCAATTCCGAGCACGAAGAGGAATATGCTGAAAATCACAGCCAGAATATACGATCCATACGGCCTTATTACACCGTACACAGTGAAAGGCCAAGGTATTCTTTCAGAGGGCTGGGAAGAGGAAGGTGAACTGGGACGGCAATTGGCCGGATGACTTAAAAACTGAATGGGACAAGTGGTGCGAAGACCTTCGTCTTCTTAGCGTGATACAGGTACCACGCTTTGTGCTGTCAAATGAACCCAGCAAAACAACCTTCCACGTGTTCTCTGATGCAAGCACCTCAGCTTATGGATCTGCGGTCTACGTGCGAGTCCAAACTACCAGGGGCATAAAGACTAGATTGCTCATCGCCAAGACAAGAGTCGCCCCCGTGAAAACGCAGACCCTACCAAGGTTGGAACTTCTTGGGGCTCTAACAGCAGTTCGGCTGATGTCAACCGCACAGAAGGAGTATGGTACCCGCTGCCAAGTTTCGTTCTGGACAGACTAGTCTGCGGTTCTAGGATGGTTGAACTCGAGCCCAGGAAAGTGGAATACGTTCGTGGCAAACAGACTGAGTGAGATCCATTCCCTAACCGATATTGAACAGTGGCGTTACTGCCCGACAGATCAGAACCCTGCAGATTTATTAACGCGGGGAATATCGGCTAAGAAATTGCAAGAAAGCAAACTTTGGTGGGAAGGACCTGACTGGCTGCTCAAAGAAACCGACAAATGGCCAAATAGAACATTTCGCGGCGAACCGTATGCGGAAACCACAGAAGAACGGACACCAGTTTTACCCGTAACTGAAAGGAAGGGTTCCGAGCCTTTTGACTTTGCAAGGATCAACAACATGACAAAGGTCTTCACATCACGGCTTGGATAATGCGGTTTGTCCGCAATTCTCGTAACCCTCGCGAAAAAATAACTGGACCCCTAATCACTTGCGAAACTGAAAACGCCAAGAAATTTTGGATTTACAAAGCTCAAGAACGGGCATTTTATCCTCAATATTTGACCCATCCAGTGATCAGCAAATTTTTGTCCTACTGTGATGAGGATCGTTTCATTAGAGTGGGAGGACGGCTACAGAATTCTGACTTCACGACCAGCGAGCAACACCCAATCGTACTCCCTCCAGACGACGAATTTACAAGATTAATAATTGAAAACGAGCACAGACGGCTTTTTCACGCTGGTGTTCGGGATACCTTGGTGCAGTTACGTGAGCGATATTGGATCATCAGAGGTCGTCAAATGGTTAAAAAAGTGATCAGTCAGTGCAGTACATGCAATAGACATTCAGCGAAGGCAATAAGCGAGTCAATCACCCCTCTCCCAAGGGATAGAGTCACCAAATGCGAACCGTTCAGTATCATTGGAGTTGACTTTACTGGACCATTGTACCATGGAGAAGGAGACGGAGCCCAGAAATGTTACATTGTCATCTTCACTTGTGCCGTCGTGCGAGCAGTACAGCTCGAGCTTGTGCGAAGTCTCAGCAGGCAAGACTTTTTAGATGCATTTCGTCGTTTTACAGCCAGGAGAGGAATATGCAAGACAGTGTATTCAGACAATAGCCTCACTTTCAAAAGAGCTTCGAAAGATTTGAAAACTATTTGGAGGACGATACGAGATGAGGGAACAGTTAAGTACTTTAGGGAAAACCAAATCCACTGGAAATTCATAGCCGAACGAACCGCCTGGTGGGGCGGATTTTGTGAAAGACTTATAAGAACGACCAAGGAATCACTGAGAAAAGTTTTAAAAGCTAATTGTTTTGGCTATGATGAACTGTACACTTTACTTATAGAAGTTGAAGCTATTGTAAACTCGCGGCCACTGACTACCCTTTCAGCGTCCCTAGAGGAGGAACCCTTAACTCCCGCACATATTTTGATCGGCAGAAGACTGCTGTCCGTACCAGAAGGTGGAATCTTAGACATCCAGAAGTCATCAGAAGAAGAATTTCGGGGACGGTGGCGACGACGGAAAGAGTTACTAGATGCCTTTTGGAGTAGGTGGCGTAGAGAATACGTACTGCAGCTGCGATCCGCCCACACTGTACATAATGCATCTTCAAGCGACGCTAAAGTTGGCGATGTCGTCCTCATTGTGAACGAGAAAACACCAAGGTCGCTTTGGGATCTGCGGTGATCGAAAAAACTTTTCCGGGCTCTGACAACAGAGTTCGTCTTTGTCTTCTCAAGAAGTCAAACGTATCTCGTATTCGACGTGCAGTGCAACATCTGTATCGCCTGGAAGCTTCAAGTTATTGCTCCTCTTTTCGCCGGCGGGAGGATGTTAGAAAATGTATTCTGGTTCGTAGCTTCAAATCAGGCACATACCTACGCAGAGATTGGACAGCAGGTTTCCTACCAAATTAGTCTAAACGCTCGCACAAACTTCTTCTTTTCTTTGGGGTATGTGTCAATAAACACCTCTTGTTCCATGGGACTGTTCGATGGGTTCTGGACTCTGGTCTTTTCGCAAAAGAGGCCATGGCTGGCTAGCCTTCGCCAGAAGCATGCTTTTCTGCCCTGTCAGTACTTTCACTGTGTAGCGCCTCTTCATCGGAGCTCTAAGCCGGCACATGGCGCCGGCTACGAAAAAGGAGAAACTAAAGGGACACGCACGTCCCATCCTAGAGCTCTTTCAGCGGCTTCAACTCCCTGAAGGCGTTATAGGAAGGTGACCAGACAAGTGCTCAATCAAGGTGAGCACTGAGGGCAGTCTTGAGCTGGCGATGGCGCTGCACAACAATGCCGTTGACACAGGGCTGGTATATCGTGGTGCGGCAGCGTTTAGTCCCCAGCCGGTGGTTGGCGTACGTGAAAAGAGTGCATTCAAATTGCCTGACTCGATCCGTGGTAACAATGCCCGGGCAGCCGAAGCGGGAAACCCGTGTTGCAACAAAGAATTTGGCGACAGATTCTTCAGAGATTCCTTGATATATCTATGCACGGCTTCGGGCAAGCGTGTTAGGAGGTCAATCATTGTCAGAATGTTCCAGCAGTCACGAGAGGGAGAAAGTTATTCAACCAAATCAAGATGTACGTGGTCAAAGCGACAGCTGGGTGACAAGAAAGACAGCTTGAAATTATTCGTGTGGCGGGTCACTTTGGACGTCTGACAAGCGATGCACGAGCGGGCCCACTGGTGAACATCAGTGTTAATCCTAGAGCACACGTACCGCTGTGTAACAAGACATAAAGTGGCTCGGATGCGAGGGTTGCAGACGTCGTGAAGCGATTGAAAAACCGCTCGACGAAAGGCATCCGGAACAAAACTGCGAGATGTACCCGCTGATATGTCGTACCACAGTGAGCCAGGCACCAGCGGTGAGGCACGACTGCTATACGGTGGGAACCGGGGTGGTTACACAGAGCTTGCAGCTCAGGGTCTTCCCTCTGCGCCTGAGCCAGACATTCCCTGTCTCAATTGCAGACACAGAAGCTGCGACGGACGTAATGCGTGAGAGCGCGCCAGCTTCCTCGTTTTTGGTGGCTATGATGTGTCGGATATCCGCTGTAAATTTGGATATATAGACAGGTTGCCGAAGTTCGCTTGCGACATACATGAAGGAGTTCGTATGGAAGACGTACCCACGGGCTTATGGTCCGTCTCAACGTGAAATGACTGTCCCTCCAAAAAGTGCCGGAAGTGGTGTATGGTGGAATAAATGGCGAGAAGCACACGACCAAAAACGCTGTACCGAGTCTAGGCAGGGTGAAGCTTCCGAGAAAAGAAACCATGCGGGGGCCACTCGGAGTCCATTTTGTGCTGAAGAACAGCGCCGATTGCAACGCTGGAGGCATCCACTATGATGCGTGTGGGCAGGTCGGTTGTCGGATGAATGAGAGTCAGCGCATCGGCGACGACTTGTATAGCATCATTGAAAGCAGCTTGAGCTTCGGCAGACCAGAAAACCACTGATGACAAAATTAATCCGGAGCCCTCCACTACGGCGCGGCTCATCGCCTGCGTTGCGTCGGCGTGTTAAACCCTACAATCAATCAATCAATCAATCAATCACTGATGAAGAGCTCTTGGTTGTGCGAAGAATTTCAGTAAGTGGATGCAAAAAGTCGGCGCCGTGGGGTACCAAGCGTAGCGATACATTTACTAAGCCCAGGAATTCACGAAGCTGGCGGAGGCTGACAGCGGCTGGAAAGTCCTTTACAGCCTAAATATGAGATGGTGAAGGGGAAATTCCCTGTGCCAAGATGTGGTGCCCAATAAACCCGACCTCGGAAGACCCAAAGATGCATTGCTGGGCCTTGACAACCAGGCCAGATTTTTTAAGGATTTGATAGAGCTGTCGGTGGCGACGTTCGTGATCTTATGGAGTAGGACTTGCGACGAGGATCTCGAATGTTTGCAAATACAGCTGGGAGGCCGCACGTTACCTCGGCAATGAATCTCAAGCGGCAGGCGCACGTTCTCGAACAGGCCGAAAGGTGTAATAACGGCCGTCTTCGAGATATCGGCAGGTTCTACGGAACTTTCGTGATATGCCTTGAAGAGTTCCCCTTTGCTAAAGATATTGCACCCTTCGAAGTGTCCTATAAAATCTTGAATGTATGGCAGAGAGTAGCTATCGTGGACCGTCTGAGCGCTTAGCGCCCCGTAACCACCACACGAGTTCTAGTTACCACTTCTTGGGTACCATATGCAGTGGGGATGCCTGGTTACAGGTAGATGGGCGCATAATGCCGAGTATGCGGTCAAATTCACGTTTAGCAGTCGCCAGGCGTTCACTGAAGAGGAGGCACGGCCGAGCTCGCACTGGTTGACCACGCGTGACGATGTGGAGGGTAACCCTTTCCTTGGCGGCTGCTTTAAATTGCAGGGCCTCGTAGCTTCAGAGAATTCTTTGAGGAATCTTGCGTGCGGGTATGGGGAAATCAGCGTGTGGATGCCAGTGGGGGCCACAGTAGAGAGTACTCCCAAAATGGAAAGCCGCACCTTGCTGTCGATGAGGCGATGGTGACGCATGCTGACGTCTAGTTCGAAATGGCTCTCAGGGAGTCGGATCCGACGATGGGCTGAGTGACGTCGGCTACTATTAAAACCCACCGGAACGTGCGCCGCAAACTGAAGTCGAGGGTGAGAGACCTCAGACCATACGTTGCGATAGCGGTAGAGTTTGCTGCGCGGAGCGTAGGCCCAGGTAACTTGAAGAGCAGCCACCCTTGGTGGACTGGAGGATACTGACCTCAGCACCCTTTCCACCAGGAAGCGCAAACTGAATGTGAAATCCATGACAAGGCGAAGGCGGCCACGTTGTAAGGCGAGGTCACATGCTGCCGTCAGTGATTCCGTGTCGCGTTTTCTGACCAATTGCATGGCAAAGTGCAGCGACGGGCGCGACGCTAGAATGTTCGACGCTACCAGCAGATAGGTAAGCTTTGAGGGCTACGCAGGCAGGAACCGCCAGGGGAAGTCCAACGACCGCTAGGACCTGCCGAGGCGCCGCATTGTATTCATAGGACGTCCGAAGCGCGTGGATGGAAACGGCGAGGTGATCAAACCGGATCTCAAAGCGGGACACGGCTGAGCACTCTGGTGTTAAAGCGAGGGCCGCGACTACCTTTCAAAACGGCTGGTATTGCCCTCTGCGTCCCCTTTTCTCAAAGCCTCCTCACGCAGTGCGGTTTCTACTTCCTCGCGCATGAACCCGGGTTAACGCTCTCACGCTCGGAATCTTTCCTGGCTTACGACCCGCGTCTCACGCTTAGCAGTTTCCGCAATTTCAACTTTTTGGTGCACCTATTTTCATTGGTGAGCAATTAGTACTTAGATAAAATTTCACAAAATTGGCTAAACAACACTTTTCTTTCACCTCGTACGAAGGACACGGGCCAGATAATAGGCCGGTAGGAGAGGGCGTCCCGTAAGGAAAGGGTGGTGAACACTATGCTCCTGCAATGGTATTTGCCGCAAATCAAGCAGATACATGGCCTATTTTGCGTCTTAGATACATATGAACCCATGAAGCCCGTTTAGATTGCTTCAATAATGAAACCGGCAGTTTATGTTTGACCACAGCCATGTGCACACTGTTACTGTCTTGATTAAAGTTACGCGAATGATTCACCTTGCTTATTGCCAGCTATTATAAAACCCATTGTGTCATAATTTCGCAGTGTGGGAACATTGAACCCATTGCACATGCTGAATGTTCTAGCCCCGTCATCACCAGTAGTATTCAAGAGATTCCCTTGGGCAACGCGAATTGCTCCAAAGGAAAGCTTTAACGGCGAATGCGAGCCCTTGGAATATCGATTTTCTTCATTCTTGCCCCGGGACCCCGCCAGAGTAGAAGGGACTCTGCTGCGGGCCGTCCGTTTACGTACGGCCTATTCACCATCCCGAACACCGGAACGAAAAGGGTTTCACGGAGTGACCGCGACTCGTTGTGCTTGAGCCGCCAGGGAACGGAGCCGTCAGGCACCCTAATGGGACGTCTATTTTAATGGCGATGACAGACCGATTTTTACAATAACAATGATACTGGTTCCCTAGAGCCAGGACAACATGTTCTTCCTCTACGATTTGCAACAAAGGGTATTTTTGTGGATTAGTTAAATCCTGAAACTGCTGCCCCGTCATAACCCTGGAGTGCACCCTCACTTACTATGGAAGCCTCAATAACCCAGGACCTGCGCTGAAGAAGTCTGGCTCGAGAGACTCCATTACCGTTCAGACGCCAGCGGTCATACGTGTCTCTAAGTACTTTTTATGGTGTGTTAGTGGACGATGTCTTTCGCGCTAACATGCTCCCTTGTTATTTCGCTAATGCTCTTCCCCGAAATTGCCCCATGAATAAAGGAGTAAAACGTACTCAAACGATATCAGGCGGCTTAGTTCATGTGTACTTAGGCGTTGTTTCCAATGCGCTTTTCTGATGTTAATGATAGATTTTCCGGTTCTCTCTCTGCTTTCCGTCTCCAATTGCGACGCCAAAAAATGCCTGAACAGCTGACCCGGTCTTCCACGTTTCTGAGCAATATATCACAAGTCATTCCGATATTACGAGCGAATGTCTAAACGTCCCATTTTTACGCTCAATCATTATTCCGCATCTCTTGGCTACACAGACATCATCATTAATCGACAACCGAAATGCTACAAACGCCCTTGCTTTCGAGCTGTAAAAATTTCTTACCAATGGATCTAGGGATGAAGTTCACTATAAAACAGGCTTCGAAGTCGGCATACAGCATCTTGAATTGGTAAATAATGCTGGGGTCTGCGAATAGAATAGCCAACGAGAAAATTAGTGCGGAAGCCGTTGCGTTTATTGGCATTTTCAGTAACGTGGAGCATAAATAAAGCGTTGAAACATGGGGCCGCTGATAACACATTTTCTCTGCTGCAGTTTCGCCCAGCGTTCATTGGTGTGCCCCAAAACAGTCGCGATCGCATTTCTCAGGATAACATTTGGTTTTCTGTACTAATTGTTAGTAGGATTCAATAATATGGGTATTTTAACAAAAAAGCGACAGTTAATTCCTTATCATGATCCGATTGCCTATGCCCACAGCAAAATGAATGCATCTCCTTATAGCTTCCAACCCTCCTATCCTTTGCAGCCTCAATTTTTTACGAATTTTGTTTCTCATCCTAAAGTAGAGTCACTCGTCTTCATTTACTTCTCGTGACGTCTCTCAGTGTCCATTTTCTAGCTGAGGTGGTACATTAGTTGTAATTTAGTCACTACCTGCTAATTGGAGCTGTCATCTTGGGTTCCTTTAAAATATAAAAGGCTTATCTCTCATCAGCATAAGTTCTTCTGCCATTCTTCTTCGAAACCTAAACTGTTATTTCAATGTGCTGGCTATGTTCCTTATATTCAGCCTCATAAATCATCACCATATTGACAGATTGCTGTAAACTTGTTGATATAGCAAGCGTTCTTTTTAGTGCATGTGAGCGCTTTCCTGATTTTCAGTTTCTTTGTACTGACCAGCCCTAACAAGTCCGACCATCCATAACTTCAGTTACTGATTGCTCAAATTTCAGGAGATTTCGTGTGCTTGTATGTTTACCACATCCCTGATTTATTTATGTATTTCGTGAACTCTCCGAATGCGCTTTCTCAGTACTGCTTTTGATGCATTCGTTGCAAGTCTCCCCCCATGTACAAAAAAAGACAATGCGGTCCGCAGAACTGAACTCTTCTCCATACCCTCATATCCCAAAGATGAGCTTTGGAGAAAGAGTAAGGGCAAGCTCGGGGATGAGGAAACTAGCGTCTCGTGCACTTCCACAGTGAAAGCGTCGCATCACTCCTTCGTTCCATAGGGAGGAGTTCATTGCGACTGATGGGTAGGGAAGCTGAAGGCGCGTGTCATCAATAAACTTTGCACATATTTTTACCTAAATTCAATGTCACCTCAATATCGTGTGCTAAAAGGCTTCGCTCGTCAAACACATTCACCTAACGGATTGGGCCCAATTGTTTGTCAAACGTTCTTAGCCAGAGCTAGTCAATTACATTATTTGGCATTGGTTTTTTGATAACTTCGCAGTGAGTACTTTTTTTATACCCTTCAGAGTATATTTGTGGTGGTTTGTCCTTAAAATATTAAGATAATACGCAAACATTTGTCAGAAGCCGTGGGGTGTGTGGGGCCAGACGCGGTCTATACTATAAACATCCCAGTGAATATGCCAAGGAAAGAACTTAAAAATTTTTTTGCTTGGTGACCCTTGTAGTTACCTTATCCAAAAAAAGCAGTTGCCCTTACCATTGCTCAAAGTCATATTGATCACATCGGGCGCATCGGTAAACGTATAGGTCTCTTTGTTTTGGGATCTGAAAAAAAAGAAGCAACTTTATTTCCCCAAGGGTCCCGTTGTTCCGAGCTCTCTGGATTGTCGACAGGGCCATCTCCGCGCGTTCAATCAGTTGCCTTTGCACTTGCTCGCTACAGTCGGCCAGCCTCCTCTGCCATGAAGAGAGGGGAAGGTTTGTGTATGGGGTGAAGTTTGTAGCTTTGTGTGGAATTTCACAGAGTAATATATATGCTGGAGTTGTCCCCGCAGTTATGGCTCTTGGGAATCACCGGTAAACGCTGGAAGTTTTGTGTGCGGCGTACACTAGGTAGCGTGTTTGTCTGAACCTGCCTTAGTACAGCGGATTCCATACGCATGAATGTTTTGTGTGGTGTTGGGTGCTCCTGTCTATTTTGACGGGCTGTCCGTAGCAGATCTCCAGTGCCAAGTGGTTCTTGATGCGCTGGTGGGGTCCTACGTTTGCTTGAAAATGGAAGTGCATACTGCAAACACCAATTTTCTCGACAGAAGCACCCCTACGGTACTACAAGGTGTTGATCGAATGTGTCACCGCTAAAGAGAAATGTTTTTCTTCATTATCGACTTTTCTGCTGTTTCCGGAAACCACGTTTGCTCAATGCTCTTAGGCGTTAGCAGACTATCTGAAATGAAAAAGCCAACCAAGCTGTTATATGACTAGTCTTTTATAAGCGACATTTTATGAAGGAACCAGCGTTAAGGGAAACAAACTAGTGTTTAATACGCATGGCACGGTTCGGCTTGTGCCATTGCAATGATACCTTTTTGGATTTCCTGAACTTCCTTTAGAGTTAGCTTGCAAATTCACACAAAACAAAAAATTCGGCCACCTTTGCAATGGACACCAGAAGACTGAGGTGGCAGCGGAGCTCGTGGTCTCCACGAGATTAATTTTGTGTTGCGGAGAGTCCGGATTTAACGGACTCCCAACACCTGCTTGAAGGCTCCCTATGACCTTCTTGGCCTCCTCGTCCCTTTTCGTTACACTTCTTGGCCTAGCATTTTCCTCCTGTCCAGTTTGCATCACCGAGTTTTCAGCGACGCCAGGCACGGATGGAACTCAACAATAAACAGCTCCGGTGTGTCAAAAACAGCCTGTCGTGAAAGAAGGGGCTGCAAGCGAATTATCGAACAACTGGATGAAGGAAATTGTGGACACAACACAATGCCTCTCTTACTAAAATCAGGTTATACAGGTATTGGTCCTTAGAGACATCGGGACCGAACAGGTGTCCGGAGGGCCGACAATTGATTAAAAGGCACTGCACAACATCAAAACCAAGGAGTGGTCTAAATACCCACCCAACAGTTCCGTTTTTATAGTAGGCTGTGATGGTTGTACCGTTGTTGTTCTCATGGGGAACCAGGATAATGCAAAGCTCGTATTCCCAATTTGGCGTTATGGCTACGAGGTGGGCGCTTTGGAATGCTGCGAACACCTGAACGCAAGCAGAAAATGAAAACAGGTTGTCTTGATTCTGATAGCGGCACGATGAATAACGGCTGAGATAACGTCAATCGACCACACTTCAAGCGATAGTTTGAATGATGGGGGCAATCAATTGGCCAGAACTTATAACGCGTGCTTTGGTGCCCCGAACAAGAAATCACACAAATGTGTGTGTGTAATCTCTATCCGCATTTGTAACCATTAATAGATCTCGACTAAGGTATTACGGGGAGGATACAATCGCTACACATAAATACTAGCTTCCATTGCTGTAGCGGGAAAGGGCTGTCGCTTTCCCCTTTTATCAACGTCCGTGCATGACCGCCTTCACTCAATAAGTCGCAAAAATATGGCGGCAATGCTGTTTCACCTGTTATATCCAAATGCTAGAACGCGGCTGTAAAGAGAAAGCAAGACAACAAAGAAGCCAAAATAGAGACTACTGGCGTGCCTCTAAGAGCGCATCTCTTAATAACGACACAGGAGACGGTTCGGCACTATACACATATGACAATCGTTATGATTTTTATTGTGATACTGGACAGCTAAAACTCTTATTTTTATAAATTTCAGTAATTAAGTCAGGGCACATGGGTGAACAATGATTCACAGTGTCATGACCGCCCACTGACGACGACAAGCAAGAGGCTTTGTGAGCCTGCGCGTTCCGGCCATGGCCGCCACGTACATACTGTGAATGTATCGTTAACACCGCTTTGCAAATAGATGACTTCGCTGTCAATCATGAATCGTCTCATGTGTTCTTCCACCACGTATCATCTTTGGTATAGGTGCGGATTCGTCCCCATCATGGGCCCAACATCGCAACGTGTATTCCTATGAGCCGTCATCGAGGTTACGTGGGCTGTGTCGGGCAGTCCCAGCGCCGCCAAGACTAGCACTGGAAGATCATCCTAGCCCGTGTCCAAAGCCCGTGCGCAGCCGATCAAGGACAGCCTAGCCCCGACGAGGTGTGACCAGCCAATGATGACGCATTCCTCACCCTCTCGTCGGAAGTGCTCCCAGCCTTTACCGGTTCGGAGTTTCCTTGCGGCAATTGTTGCTACGAGGCCAGTGTTCAACAAGTCTATCACCGCCATCCGTGGGGGCTAAAAGTTCACTGTTTATTACTATCGCATCTTCCATTTTCACCTCACTCTCCATGCTACGACGGGCGCGACCGGGAGGAACATCTACGACCGGCGGCGATGTTGCGGAACATGGGTGGACAATGTCTTATGGTGCCATGGCACACCACTGATAACGAATAGAGGGTGGCTGGCATGCAGCCTTGACGGGATCGGCAATGGCCGCCATATACGTCTTTGTCAAAATTTTCTCGGTCAAGCCAAAGGTGTGCCGGCCACAAGAAAATTTCAATGTTCAAGCTTACGTCCCGGTATACGGTGAAACATTGTATGCCAGAAAGCTAGACAAAATACCTTTCTTTCTAACTGTCATAACGTATTTTTTCCACATTTAAAGTTAAAGCTCATTCTTTGAATTCTTTGGGGTTTAGAAAGCTTAGTATTGGCCTAGAAAAATTCTTAGAAAGGTTGTACATACTGGGAATACGTCGATCGTACGTCTATGTAAATTGATGGCTGCGCCATCAACCATGGATCGTCACATCTGTTTTGCCGCGACACCAAAATAAGGTGGTTCTAAATTAGAGAAACTTTTTATATACTGAGCATTAACAGACAAGTACTGACGCCCTCCTTCTTGAATCAGTTGAATCAGGGGGTAACAATAGGGTAATTCCACTCTAAACTTCCGAAAAAGTTCGCTAGACCATCTTCATTTGTACAATAAAGCTTCGTACTCCCCAACACTATTCTTTCTCGTAGCCAATTTTTAGGCGAAAAAAATGTTTCTCCCTCTCTTACAGTAGCTCCAAAATCGCCACAGTGATGAAAATCTGCGTTGCGAAAAAGAATCGCAAAAAAATTACAACAAGCGCACTGATATATTTGCAGGTGAAATAAACAGATGCGCGCTTTCTTGCGACGGTAAATTGAGAGTTGCTAGTGCGCTTAAAAATAGGCTTCGCGGTGAAGGAAAGCGGCGTTTCTTAGAGATTTTTACATTTGTTAGAGCCCTTTAAAATTTTTAAAGACAATGCAGCTGAATGCTCTGTGTAAGTTGTTGACGGTGCGTGCAGAAAAAATTTACACCATCTTCCCGCGAGGCAAACCATGGGGTAGATGCAACGCATCGGGGGTTGCCGTTGCGTTTCCGTTATGTTAGCGATGTCAGCGTGTGGATTGCTGTTGTTGTGTATCCTATTTACCGCAGCATGTTCACCCTACGATGCGTCGCATCTACCCCATGGTTCCCCTCGCGGGAAGACTGGTGTAAAGTTTTAAACCGAGCGCAAGCTCCGCGCTAAACGCACAGCTGGCACGGTGACGGGAGCGAGCGCAGCCGAGCGCAAGCTGCGCGCTGACCGCGCTGACGCACAGATGGCGCTGCGGTGAGAGCGGCGGAGCGCGCAGCTGCCGTGGGGAGAAGAATTCGGGAGGGATGAGGACTACGCCGCGACAACGCGGGACAAGGCGAGTTAAAGAGATGCGTTGCATCTAAAAAACATGAACACTGAAAAAATTGCAAAACTGCTCATCTTCCGCCGCTTATCGCCCTGTGTGGTAGTATATATAAAGATATAAGCTTGGGTTTATTTAAAGAGCCTACAAGGGGCATATTTCAGAAAGTGTAATTGCACTACTTCTTGGGTTGCGTGAGAAAAATATTATTTATATCGAGCGCGCACCACAAACTCAGATGGCAGGCCGTAAGTCCGCTTCATGCAACAACGGTTCCTGGGCGGCAGGGGGGAGGGCGGTGGCAACACAGATTGCTCACGTTTGCGAGTTGTCGCGCGGCTAGCTGCTTTAAAAGAATGCGACTGACTGGCACGGAATTCTTAATGGCATCATCGGCAGACGATCATTTGGTGCTCGCAATCCTGCGTTCATGCAGGTGATGGAGATTTTGCAGAAGACCGGCTGCCAGTCTTGCCTTTGGCCATTAAAGAGGCGGCAGCTTTTATCGTGGTCGCCAATGTGGGTTTTTTGCCACTAGGAAAGTCTGGGTGCCGGAGTAAGTTGTGAGCCCAGGAGTGACAGTTTTTAGCGATGATGGTAGAAAGCCTTTATTGTTGCGCGTACTTTCCGAAGTAGTTGTCGACTCAAACCTTCTTGAGAGTTTCTCTTTTTTTATTCGACTACTTGTTCGGGCAGCCAGATCAGGAGTATAACTGTGATGTTCTTTTCCGCCCAAGCAAAAGGTTGATGGGGTGTACGTGCGTGTCCCTGGTAAAGTATCTGAAGACTGGTCCTGGCATGCCTAAAGCTTAACGGGGCCTTCAATCCTTTCGCATGCGCTCTTTCTATGTGGCGTCACAAAAAGTTCTACTCATGCGATAAAATGAAGTCATTTTCATCGTAGCACAAATATAGAAATATTTCTTGTTCTTGTACGGTGATGATGCCTCATCGGAAAATTAATGAATTTTTGGGAAAGCAGGGAATTAGTGGTCCAAACATTTAACGCCTCTGCCTAAAATGTATCAAATGTACCTGAAAATGTTCGCAGTATACATTTTTCAATCTACAAAGGTCTATGTTTTGCTTAATACCCTAAAATACGGGTTGGCTAGCGAAGCTACGTGTAACAGTGTGGATCGGCTGAGTGCGCAGCATGACATAAAGGCACATTCAATACACACGCGTCACCCTTGGACCAAATATGAATTTAGCATCAAAACCAACGGGAAGCAAGAAGAGAGCGAGCACATACTTACCATAGAAATACGTATGCTCTTTTTGATTTTATGGCCAGAAGAGGAAAGTCATCCGATAGGGTAGGTTGGCTTGTTGCAAAAATGTTGTTTTTTATCTCCAAGTTTTAATTATGCATTTTAATGTGAGCATATACAAGTCAACACGCGGATTTACAAAAAAAAACATTTTAATCGCCAGGCGGGTATTATCATCAGTAAGTTATGAAATTTTATGAAATACGAGAAGCCTATTTCGCACCCTTTCAACACCATCAAAGAAGGGTGCTATTTCAACCCACTGTTGCCCAGCTGTGTATAGCTACAAATTAGGGTGTTGAAAATTCGGAAAATGGGTGTAAGAGACCGCCAACTTTGGAGGTATTTCTAGCCGTCTATAGGGGTGGACTTGAACATTTTCTACGAGCGGGCGGATGTTTTCTACCTGACGGTGTTTAAAACAATTAAATTCGCATAATTTATTGCAAGCCGAGCTGTTTTGACGTGAGTTGCGTTCGGTGGTGTTAGCAAACGTACCAAAAAAAACTGCGCCGCCGTAAAGCGTGCACCATTGCCAATAGGCATTATAACAATGAAGCTGGCTTTTACAGCTGCTCGAGTGTGAGCACAAGCGGTATGCGTATTTAAAATATAAGCAAGTTATGCAGATGCGCTGTCCCTAGAAATGCTTGACAATATTAACAAATTTCGGGAAAGCCCTCAGAAACGCCGCCTTGTGCTACCGCAAAATCCATCTTCAAAGTTACGAGGAACTGTCAATGGATCCTAGCAAGGAGGTGCGCTTTTGTTTTCTATCATCTGGAACTATTTAACTGAGCTCCATACGTTAGTTCATTTTAAATGCTGAGCAGTTTCAGTAACTCACGATGTCACCCGCGTTGTCCAGTCGTAGTCCGCACCGTCGTTGTCCGCACCCCTCCCCCTACACTATATAAAAGAAAATACTATCCGGCGCCTGGTTTCGATCCCTCGACCCTGCGGGCGGAACGCAATGTACATGGTGCTCTACCCACTGCGCCACAAAGCCGACACAGAATGGGACGCTACGAACGCGCCTTATATCGTTGACTCATTCAAATTACTACTGACGAGCGCTCTCTCGTCAGCAGTTGCCACAAGTGCAACAACATTAACGTAACGCAAACTACTTAACGTCGTGCGCCCCCGGAAATGCTCTGCATTTGATCGTGCCCCTCGCGAGGGGGATGTTTCACTGCGTCGCCATGCGAACAGTTTGCCACGCTTTAGTTTCAGTTCTTTCTTTGCTGGGGTGCCGACGAGCGGCGCCACCTCCTCGCACTTCGCCGCGGGAGGATCCACGGCGGGGGCGAGAGATGGCGCTGGCGTCTCCGCGGCCGCGTCTGCGGCCTCCGCGGGCACTTTTTGACGGTAAGTGCGGGAAAAATATATGGAAGCCGGGAAGCCGGTTGTTTCTGCGGATTAAAGAGATGAACGCTAAATATTTCGCAAAATTGGTCATGTTCACACGCTCATTGCACTGTTTGGAGGTCCTATAAAAATGCAAGCTTAGGCTCGTTGAAGGGGTGTACAAAGGGCATTTATTTGGGATTTTCTTTTCCTAACGTAGGCTTTCGTCACAGCCGCAATTTTTCCATTGCTATAAGAAACAAAAAAGGGTCTGTCGCCAAAACCGAATACCAGAACGACAAGTTTCGGGAAGCGGTCAGCCACGAATTTCTGTAGTGAAATTGGAGATGGTCGAGCGAACCTTCAGGAACGCTTGTCATGGAATGGCGCCTAAGTATAGCTACTGCCAGTGTAACTTCCAAAGGTGTATTTCTTATCCGAATAATACAACTGGAAGCTTACAATTTGTATTTTGTGAAAAAATTAATGTCGTCGTGTTTGTGTTTCGTAATTTCTGCGAGTATGTGTATCTTTAAACCTTAAAAATGTCTATTTTAGTGCCTTTCGTCAGCGAGCCCGTCTTAAGATGTCACAAAACAGCAAAACGGTACTGGAAAGAACGCTACTTGCGATAACAGGATAAGGCACTACTACTCATACTATTCTCCGAGTTTAGAGAAAATTCAAAGTATTGCCTCGAGTCGTTAACGCATCTCAAACCATCCTTTCTCAGTCTCAATAACAGGATGTGTTACTAACCTCCTCTCTCATGTGCACGAAGCAAAAGTTATGCTCCCAAGTGCAGTTTCTACACCCATTTACTAACTATATGTGACCGAAGAAAGATGGTGCAACGTCGAAGTACTTCTTCAAAGTCGTAACAACTGGTATGAAAATAATCAAAATGTCAGCTAGCTGTTAAACATTACTGTACAGCCACATAAGATACTCTAGTTTTTGGCTGTGCCTGAGCACTGTGGGAATAATTTTTTTATAACCGGGGGGGGGACCTACAATTTAGGCGATTGTTAATGTGAAGCTATTTTGTTTTTGTTTTTCTAATGTCATTTCAAGCTCTGTTGCATTGTAATATCCAGCCAGCATAAGCCAGAGTGGCTTGTGTGCGGGGCTGGGCAGTCTCGGCTAATACAAAGAGCCGAAAGAGAATGAACTCAGTGAATACAAAAAATAAAAAAAAGTGCTAGGTCATCTCTGATTACTCCAGAGAGCAGAACTACAAATGAAAAGAAAGTCGCTTCTTCAGGCACTTCTTGGGTAGGCATTTTTACTCCGTTATTATTGCTTCGGTAGGATTTGAGGACATCAAATCTTCTAAGGTGATTTCTCTCCGCACGATCAAAGATACCTCCGTGGCTCTTCGAACGGCTCTCTACAAGCTATTCCGACTATTTCACAGCCCGTAACTTCACATTACGGTCCCAATACAATCGAGTAGTCCGTGTAAGCCTGACATATTTCTCCGACCGCATACTCGTAGAAGCTGTAAATTGGCTCATGGTTCAAGGCTGCCGTTAGCGTGAAGGCCACCTGCTAATCTCAACATTTATATTCTAATCACAAAACCCGGCGTACGTCAATCCGGACCGAAATATATTTTCTTTGAGAAGCAGGTACTCTCCATCGTCTGTGAAGCAAAGGTTCTCTTTATCTTTCAACCGCGGCTTGTCTACCCTCCAAGGCTATAACGTCTGTGCTGCAAGACTTTTACCAGAGACCAGTCATAAGTTTTGTCTTTTGAGAATATTCTGATAAAGCGGCGTACAGTTTCATTCTAAGCATTTGGCTAAATTTTAAAGAAATACTTTCTCGAAGAGGTCTTGCCCTCGCGGACTTTTTTAAAATTGTACCTACATACTAGGTTCTAGTTATTCATCTTCGTGCTTCACACTAGCTGATACAGCCCGTTCTGTCCATCCTGCAGAGTCTGGGCGAAGATGCCACACATGTTATGGCGGTGCCCCACAATGCAGACCGACAATTTTATTCACAACGAACCAGACTGGGAGGCCGCACTGCTCAGTCCCAATAAGGACATCCAGAAAGCGCTTGTGGCTCTAGCGATCCGTGCGGGACCTCCAGTGCTTCAGCGAGATCCGCCTAAGCAATCACCTCCATGAACGGCCCGGCAACAGGGGGCCGCCATCGGGTCCAAGCTGGACTCGACAGCTGACCCTCTGAACAATAACGGGACACTAAATAAAGGTTTATCTCTCTCTCTCTCTCTCTCTCTCTCTCTCTCTCCTCTCTCTCTCTCTCTCTCTCTCTCTCTCTCTCTCTATCTCTCTCTCTATCTCTCTCTCCTCTCTCCCAAGAGCAGAATCTCGGTTAGCTTAGTTGGTAGGGTGACACACCCGAAAATTTGTTGGTCATCCGTTTGGTAAACAGAGCAGCAGCTTACAGGCTGTGTTATTTTTAAGAAAAACCTCATTAGCTTTAACTTGTGCTCTCTTTATTCCGTTTCACGTGGGTATGGATTCTGGGTTGGGAAGTATCAAAATTGAAGAGGATTCTTGCCGTTTAAATTTGATGCATGCATGCTTGAAGCTGAACGATGGTGGTCAGCATCGCATTGCTGAGAACGTTGGTGCAGCAGCTTAAAGACTAACCCCCTCTCGGTGCGTGTACATTTTTACAGCAATTTGGCCCATGGAATTAAGATGAAGGTACGCTTGGGCTATAACGAACGCAAGCCTGCCGAATACATTAGCAACCTGTTGCCCCTTAACGTAATTAGGAAACCACTTCCGCCCGAGTTGAGGCGTGCCGCTGATGATGATGATGGTTGGATGTTTATGGCGAAAGGCCAACTAAAGCAAAGATCACCAAAAACAAGCGTGCTGCCATTAAAAATAACTACGAGTCAATCTGGCCTCCCCTATGTGTGCGAACCCTTCTGACGCTTAGCTTGGCATCATAGGTTGAATAGCCAACAATGGTCCTCTTCTGTTAATGTAGCCGCAAAAAAACACATGTTTTAGAAACATTTCCCCAGACGTCAATGGCCACTATGAAATATTTGTCAGTAAGCTGCGCCCTTCTTTTATACACATGTATGAGAGACGTTAAATTTGGATGTTATTCAAAGCAATGGGCCAACAAAAAGCGTACGCCTACGCTAATACTCGTTTATTATGCTCTTGCTGGTTGGCACTCAGGATTCGGTAAGGCTACGTAGCAGGAAACACGAAATATATCCCTGAGCAGCGCAGGAAGAGCTGAAGCGGCTAAAATGGGCTCTGCTTGTTTATACAGTGAATTGTATAGGATCCTAGCCCTTTTTATGGCTAGCGTTCAATGGCTAGCTGTCAATGACTAGGATCGTGCAGATGAACTCTGGTGACACAGTGGTGTAGACAAAAAAAACAATTCAGAGCGTTGCACCACCTTGTGGTGCGCATTGAAAGCCGCGGAATTGTAAAGCTGCTCCACATCTTCGTACGACGACCGCTCCAAAGAGGGGTTGTGCAGAGCGGGGGTATCGGGAAAGAGTAACGGCGCGGAAAACGTGCGCTCTTTGCGCTAACGAAGTTTCGAATCTTGAGTTTTGGTGTAGCTTCCAGCATACGCTGCGCTACCGTATGCGGGACGGGACCCGACAGGCCACGTATGGATTCGTTCCGACGCGAGGACGATCCGCCTCACCCAGCCCACGCATTCGTTCCAGTAACGAGTTGCCTTCAGGGCCGTTCCTGCGTGAGCGTGCTCGGTTGGGTCCCTCTACCCGCCGACCATAAAGTAGCGTACGCTGGCCGCTACCGTATAGCTCTCTATTACTGCGGAATTTCATTTTTGCAGCCCAAAGACAGACAGGACAAACGAAAAAGCAGGACATGACGCTCTCTTCACTTCAACAACTTATATTCGAATTAAGTAATATATATAGCGAGCTTGCCTACAAAAACCGTAATAATTACCCGCATAAAGCATCTACACAGGCTCGCACTCTTAGAAGGCACATTAATCGAGTTTTGCCACTTCTGCTTCAAGATGCACCCGGAATGGCGAGACAAAACATGGTTCGGCAAGTTTTTAACGTGGTAGGCGTATACCACCTTCCTCGATCTTTGATCGCCATGCCTAAAACATGATTGCAGTATCAAAGAAAGTCACATCGCAGCCACATTTCGGACAGTGCATTGGCAAATGTCTTCACTCCTTTTAGCTGACTGCAATTGTTTGCTAACCGAACATTCGCACAACAACCTTTTCGCGGATATGACTACCGCCGCACGCGAAGGAAATGTGTACTTCCTGTTTGCTGTCAACACATGGTCCTCGTTGGCCCCCTGTGTGGCACACTAGAGCCTGCGCCTTCACTGCCATAGCCACGCAATAATAAAACTTCATCGTCTGCACCTAATAATCTCATGTGTACTTTGTCTGGGACGTGAAGATCGCCTCGACCGCTGGCAAGAGCAAAAGCGTTAAATCAATCACAGCCGTAGAGCCAATGCCCCCGAATATTTTCGAGCAAGGAACGCAAACGCAAGTGTGATGGATATCACCATGCCGCCAAACCATCGTAAATCTTCCCCAGCCCAACCTCGATGTCCGAGCTTGGGCTGGAAGCTCATTGTGGCGTCCCGCCGCACGGCAATATTTAAAATCATCGTAATATAAGATAATATAACATATAATAAAAATTCGAGGGCAGCACATAATCGTAGCGCCGCCCAAAAGTTAAATAAAAGAAGAAAAAATCATTCCGCCCTGCCCGTTTACAGAACTTGTACGTGTCGCGAATCACATCTTGGAGTTATGGTTGTTCGGTGTGCCACCATCAACGGGTACTTATATCCGACCATGCCGGGGCACCTACAAAAACCTAACGAGATGGAGAAACGAGTGGTGGAGCCTCGACTTGTGTCTATGTCCATTCGATGATTGACGCTCTTCAATAAAAATACCAGGGGACAGTAGGACGTCAACGGGAATGTTGTAAACAAGCCAATTGGCGTCAAGAGCCGCTACAGAGCGGAACGCGTATTTAAGTGAAGATATTGCCGTAAAGTACACCTTAAGCGCACGCTCCTATCAAGCCTACGTACCGGCGTGGTAAAACATCGCCGCTGCCCACTATAGATAAACCTCTGCATTGCAATTTTTACCATACGGCCAGCTTCGCGGGACTGTCCCATTCACGCGGTTGAAGGGCTCTGATTTTTTAGTTTTTTCTTGTCCGCTTCTGTGATGCTCTTTTACAATAACTCTTAGAACCACCCAGCATTTCCAACGTTTTTCTCTGAGCAGGAAGCGATAGATTTTCTTACCAAGGAAATGTTGCATGGTGGACCAGAACTACCGCCGCATGTTTCCCCCTTCACAGCCATTGGCGTAAGGATGCCAAGTAGCAGAAGACACAAAAGTGCAATCATTTCGCTCTGGATGACTGGGTTCCTCACTCAGAATTCAGGGCAAGGTTCCGCAGTGATCTCCTGACTTATGCAGTAGCTTATATTGGCCTCGCCGCATCAGGCATTCGGAAAGTCTCCCCAATCAGAACCGTTATTCAGTGCAGAGAAGAGACTGTTTTGATGACAACGAAAACAGCTGTCCTTCAACCAGCCATTTACCGTGCTTTGTGTCGCTTCTACGAAGCAACCTGCGCTGTTTGCTTTTCCCACAGGTGTGTTCAGCTTTGTGAATATAAGCCTCACGTTGCTTGCCCTTGTCTCTTGCATGAGCCCGTGGCTACCTATACTTGCTTTTGAGCCACGTGAATACATCGCATGCACAAGGGCGCAGTGCTCTAAAAATGTTCCCGGTTTTTGTACCGCTCGTATTCTGTGTATATAGTTTTATTTAGTGCGTTGGTATGTTTTTCTGCCGCCGTTCCTACAAAACGTCGTTGTTTTAGACCTTGGGGTCGTGGATTGTGGTCGTGGATTGGCGTGGATTGTGGTCGTGGTAAACTTGTGGTCGTGGATTGGCTGAATACAATTCAGTTTAGTAGTAGTAGAAATATTTGTTGCTTGGTGAGGTGGATTAAAATTTGCGTACCATTGCCTTCAGGATCTCCACCTAATCTTCCCCTTCCTTGTATCGAAGATACGGAGCGTCGCCACTCATAACTTGGTTCTGTAGAATGCAAAAATCGCACCATTAGACGAGACACTTCTCTACGTAAAATCCAGTGTAACCTGGGGAAATAATGTTCTACGAAGCAACATGCGAACTCCTAGCTTGCGTAGGTATGGAAAACAGGTTGTCGACACAAGGTTGCTTTTGGAGAGTGTTACATTACAGCTTTTAATATCACAAGGTATACTGCATGAGCGACAATACCCAGCAAACCACTGATATTTCGGCGACGTCCAATAAAGTTCTGAATGTCAATGTGCTAGCAGCATATATACTAGCTGCATATCAACCGGACGTCACAAGTACATACAATTTCTTTATCAAAACCTTGCGATGCAAACAATACGTTGCTGGTACCTCATGTTCGGACATCATTTGAGTGTATGTTACAGACGTATTTTAGATGTCGGTGGTGGTTTGTGTACGCTATGTAGAGCTATGTTACCTGCGTACTTTAGACACCTTTGGTACTTTCGTATTTAGGTTCTTATGGACGTACACCAGTACCTGAACGAATTCATCTATAGCTCTGGTATACCACTCGAGAAGGAGTGGTGATTTTACCCGTACAGGGGCTTATGCTAAGGTTTCTGTCCTCCATGCGCCTTCCAGGTAAAAGGCACTTGTAGTGATTTTCTTAAATAATTGAAACAGCAGCTCCCATGCCCAGTTACATATGCGACGGAACACCTTGCAGGTTTAGTGCTACCCTAAGGGCGCTGCCCATGCAGAAGCTGTGACATCGTTCGTGGGCAGCTGATTGTCGGCACTCGAAGCCCTAATTTGGAAACCTTGCCTAACTTATCGAACATTAGCCTTGTAGTCTCGTTGAACGTGCCCCTTAAGTTGCCTCTAATTTGCGGAAATGGCAATGCGCCCTACTTCGGTGATCCACACCGATTTCCTCTTTGCGGTGGCCTCAAAAGAGCACACCACGAAAACGCAGGTGACAGAAGAGCACTAAGAGCACCTCGTCAAAACAGCACGCGACGAAAGCGTGCGCGACAGAATCGCACAGCGGCAAAAAGGCACGCGACAGAAGAGCACAGCGGCAGAAGGCCACAGCGTCAAAACGGCACTGGGACAGAAGAGCACGATTTTATCTAACGCCTTTTTTGGAACTACTCAGATTTTAACGTGTGTAAGATCATGATAGAGGCGCGAACTATTTTCTATGATCTTGCGTCTACAGCTTTTACGTATGTATTTTAGAAAAACAGTTCTAAAATAGGTTAAGCCCCTAAGTTATCCCATTACCCTTTCGCCCTGTTTCCTTTCCTGTATAACTTGTTACTAGCACATGACTAACGTGAAAGTTTTTGCTATTCCAGTGAGGTACTATTTTTCCGTATTTTTATTCGTGTCCTTTTTTGTTTCACGCGAACATTGCACTTGCAAATGTATTCCGAGTCTCACGCCGAGGGTACGATGTCTTCTTCCTAACCACATTGCTTTTATTATTACATTATGTAGGGCATTTGAAAGAAGTAAAAATCAGTTACTGAAAACAACTTGTGTTTGAAAAAATATTCAACTGTAAAAGCTACGACCCCCTTCTGGGGAAAACTATTCAGACGCTGAAAGCAAACGCATTTGTCGAGAGCCAGAAATATAAAAAAGAAAATGCTCTCCGTGCATTTTGCTATTGACAAGCTACCTTTTCCGTCTTCTCCCGTGTGTAAGCAGCATATATACTTGTTCCAAGCTCTGCACCTTATTTTGGGCGGCGAAGTGGAATCATGTTTGTCTAGGTCCGCAGTCAAACCGCTATCGCCTAGTTCTTCGCTGTGAGCCTCCCCAGAAATACCACTTCACTGCAAACATACCCGGATGCAAACTTTCTCTTGGTAATAGTGCAATAGAAAGCGGCAGTTGTTAGGTAATAAGTGCAATCGTACGGCTCCCGTCATCTAGAAGTATTTATGAAGTGCCACTCTCAAAAGATCACAGTTACACAAAGCTAGACATGAAATAGAAAAGTTACACAAAGAGACGCAATAACTCCACAACTATACACAGCTGGTTTGTCACGACTATTACGGAGCTCTATTTGGCAGGAGATAAGGAGGGTACATGCGAAAACACGTACTTCTCAACTGTGTTTCTTTGATGCCATCGTGTTTGGTGAGAAAGGAGAGGTTAAACAACAAATTTCCAACTAGGTGGACCAGGTAAAATCGGTCGTCGTCTCTAGTATGGAATGGAATTTATGATTCTATTATCAGGAGGATGCCAAGAGGTCCTTTTGTGGGATATGGCAATAAGGGTAGGGAAAGGTGGTCTATACAAATCTTTTTCACGGCACGACTTCGAGCGTCCACGTAAGCCATTAAGTTCGTTTACGCACATAGGGATACCATACGTACGCTTCCAGTAGTGGCAAAGACGCTCTGAGACGATGATAATACGGGTATTCCTAAAGAGCCATTCGGGAGCCACAAATTGTGCTCTTCAGGGGTCATCAGCAGAGGAGGTGACGATCCGCCATCATACTTCTTTATAGAAACCTGTTTTACGCCACATTACAAAACTTCTAAGGTCACCTTAAACTACCATTGTTGAAGCATCCTATAAACGTAAGAAAATAAATACAGGTGCCGAAATTATTCTCTCTTGGTTAACCGGTGATTCAACCCACAAATACTGACTTTTCGCATTATCTATACTGCGTATCTTAATTCGTTTTTATTATCCCGCGCTCTCCTAAGTATGGTAGTTCTTTACAGAATCTAGGTACTGGAATGCAATATTTTCTTCTGTATTGCACTGTAAACTTTCATGAGGTGATGAAAGTGCCATCATGTGGTGTTGTTTGCTGAAGTATCACTTCTCTCCGGTCTTGTCAAGCTGATTTACAGCTTTTTCCCAGAGAGCCAGAGAAGAGACGCAATTTTAAGCAATGTTGAAATATATTTCAATTTCAATTGATTTTGATTTGAAGAAATTCGACGTTACCTAATCGTAGGATGGTGGGCGTTCGGGAAGAACTGACAAATTATTTGCAGCAGGCCACCGCTGTCGCTAAAGAGGTTCGGAGGTTCCGAAATACAATTTGCGCAGTCGTAAGGGGCAGCGCAGTTCGAAAAGCTACTTCGAAAGAAAACTTGGAAAACTCAAAGCCCCGGAAAGGAGGATGATTTGACTAAAACGGGGAGGGGGTGGGAAATATTCAAAAAAGTTCTAACAAACGTCTGAACGCCAGCCTACCTCTAAAAACGTAGGAAAAGTATATTTTGAAAACAAAATATTGCACGAGAGAAAACCAAGCAAAAGATTCACAACGCCTTTTAAAACATTATGGTCATTGCATATAAAAAAGAAAAAGAGAGAGAGAGAGAACGCAGTCAAAATCCGAGAAAAGAGAGAACTAGGAATAACCATAAACACAAATGACGCAGAACAGGTGCAGTTGGAGTACGTGCAAGCGACGCTCGCATGGGAATCGGCGTCAACGTCATTGTTATGACGACGGCCCTGATGACTGATTCTTGAGTAGTACCCGGCAAACTTCTCACGTTTCCTTGGGGTTGACGTCCGCCTTACCACGGCTTCTATTTACGCATAAAAAACGCATCTGCACTGGTCTGCTTATCTGCAGTGTACGAACCCTCGTACGTAAATTTGTTTTTTCAATTCAGACGGAGCCTATTTTTATATGCACAAATAACAAATATTTGCTGTCTAATATCGCCAAAAAGACTAGAAAAAGGGCTCTAATGCATGTTCAAAGTGTTTTCTTCCAGTTTCATTACTAATGAAAGCGTCTGTGATACGACGGTTGTCTGTATTTTGGCTCGTTCATTTTATGTTTATTTCGTTGTAACGTCCTCCTATCAATCATGTTTAATAAAATAATTATAGCACTGCCACCATCTTCTTCTCGTCCTTTTCAAAGACATGCTGTTTTAGACGAATGCAAATGTGGGAGGAAGGCCACAGTGTTTTCCCTCCAACAGTCATACATAGTAACATACATGTATCCCAATCGCACCCTGCCGGAATACCTCAACCAAGATCCCCGAATGGCTTGAATTTGCTGATGAAAAATGAAGATACGTAGACACCAACGTACGTGTCGCATTTCCGGCCTATTGTTGCATGCGTTTTTCGAAATTGTGCGGAAACAGTGGTCGGGTGACACTCTGACACTCTCCAGGAGCGGCTTATCAAGACGAGATGACACTAACAATGTAGATTATGTTTACATTATTCTTGCGTTTAGGTAAACCTGGAGCTCTAAACCGTCTAGCTTGCACCCTCGGCGTTAGCGTCATTCAAGGGTTCTTCGTTCTCCTGAAACAGTAGGAAAAAAATACGGCTATCAATAAATACAACAGTCAACAAGAAACAAAAGAGTAATAATTGCGGCCATTTTGTTGTTTTGGTGCACTACAGAACCTTGTGCTCTATGCTCGGACCGTGTCAATTGTTAAGTCGTGATAAAGCTCCAACAAGTATAGGCTTTCAGAATATGCTATCACCATCTTAAGTAGCGCAAATGAAAGGTTACAGCATGAAATGTTTCTGGTGCATAGGTGTTAGGAAGAAAAACATTGTTACCGATCAACAAATTTCGTACATAACTCGCCCGCTACTTCGCTGCACAAAAGCCATAAATGTTTTCTCACAATTGTCCGGTCCCTTCTCTTATTAGAGGCTCGTGTTGCAGCTGGTTATTTCCATGCGAACTTTCTCTGAATGTACTGGGGTTATAAAGGTTGCAATTTGAGCGACTCCGGCTGAAAAGGGCTATGCATCCTAAAACTAGTTTGTTGGCCCTGAATCTTGCCTTTTTGTAAAACGTGCGTTATAGAAACCTCTCATTTGCTTATTTTAGTAATATATGACTGAAACAAAAACTATCCCGAAACTCGAAATAAATGGTAGTTTACTTAGTTTGCGGAAGTTGACACTTGCTGTTTGTAGAGCGAGGGTTTTACTTTTAATGCGTAGCATTCTTTGCCGAGTACCCCTACCCCCCCCCCCCCCTCGCCCCTGCAGGACCATGTAATGCCCTGCATATCCACGAAAAATGCAGATATCTCGGAAGTTCAGCCTGTAACCGCTATAATGGCGTAAATGGAGAAACTGGCCGCACGAAATTGTGAAAATTAAAAAAATGAGCAAAATATAAAACAATTACGGCACAATGTGAAACGTGTAACGCCTTGCATTTCTAACGTAATGCAGATTTCGCACAAGTTCCACCTGTAACCGTAATATTAGCGTAAATGGAGATAATTGGTTGAACGAAGTTTTGAAACACGAAAAATATAAAATAATTAGGGAAAATGGCGAACCGTAACGCCCTGCGTTCCCAAAACAATGCACATTTCGGGAAAGTTCAAAATATAATCGTTATAGTAACGTAAATGGAGATAATTGGTCGGACGAAATTTGAAAAAAACCAGAAACTAAGAAATATTTTTTTAAAAGTTCAGAAAATGGCACAACGTATAACGCATGGCATTTCCACAATAATGCATATTTCGGAAAAGTTTCACCTGTAATCGTTATAATATAATAGCGTAAATAGAGATCATTGGTAGAACGGAATGCTAAAAATTAAAAATATATTAAAATATTAAAAAATACGGAAAATGTGTAATCGTATAACCCATGGCATATCCACAATAATGCAGATTTCGAGAAAGTTCCGCCTGTAATCTTTACAATAGCGCGACTGGAGGTAATTTGTCAAACAAAATTTAAAAAAATAAAAAAATAAAATATAAGACAATCAGCAAAATGTGAAATTTGTAACGCCCTGTATTTCTGCAATATTGCAGATTTCGTGATAGTTCCAAGTGTAACCATCATAATAATGTAAATAGAAATAATTGGTCGGACGAAATGCTGAAAAACTAAAAAATAAGAAAAATATTGAAAATTTTCGGAAAATGTCAAGACGTATAAAGCTTAGCATTTCCACAATGATGCTGATTTCGCGAAAGTTTCACCTCACATCGTTATCATAGAGCAATTAGACATAATTGTTAGACAAATTTTGAAACACTAAAAAATTACGAAAAATATTAAAAAATTACGGATAATGGCAAACCGTGTAACGCCCTGCATTTACACCATGCAGATTTTGCGAAAGTTACACTTGTAATCGTTATAATAGCGTAAATGGAGATAATATTGTTACGGGACTAGGTGGGCAATGCCTCACAGCCCCTTGACCGAAGAACGATTACGACGATAACGACGTTCCTGGCGCGCATCTTGCGCGAGGTCTGGGTCATGGCCGCTATGCACATTCTGTAAATAGATCGCTTCACCCCATCCCATCGTTCGTCTCATCTGTGTCCTGCCGCCACGTAACCATCAGCTGGACAGGATTTAGAAAAAACAAGAAATACGGCTGGAAAAAACTCACACGCAAGAGAAGCGGCATACATAATTCTCTGAATTTCTGCATACATTTTGTTCTTGTTTCAGTACGGAAAGGATAAAACTCTGTAATAACCACACTAAGCCATTAAGGCCATTTCTATATATTTGTAAAACTTTTTGAATTCAAGCACGATTTTTTTCAGGCACACGCGTCATAAATTAGTTAGCCGCATAGGACTGTGTTGATGTGAACCGGTCTTAAAATGCACTATATGTATTTACTGGCGATGAAACCGGCGATACCCGGTTGGACTACTATATGCCTCGAGCTTCGCGATCGCTGCGCCACCTGCCCCCGCTTCTCCGCGGCGCGTACGGGATGACAGCTGCGAAGCTAATAGCAGCTCAGGCTGTGTTTTGGTTCTCTTTCATTTCTTTTTGGCTTTTCACGTCCTAAACAACTTGTTATGGTGATGTCTGTAAGCAAATAGCACACTTACGGCACTTCAAAAAGAACCTCCGTCCCTGGCGGATTGCTCGAACGCCAACAAGAGCTATTCGGGGACGCGGTACTGCACGCTTCTTCGCCGCTCTTACGTGCGTCCGCGACGGGCAGCAGCATATCACCACTGTCACTTCCGCATACGTCAGACGCAAGTGAATTCTATTGTCGCGTCATTTAGACCTGACACTGGCATAGTGAGAGGTTGGATTCGTTTGCAGATCGGACAACGCGTGCGGCTTTGTTTCGAATATATACGTCATAGAAAAATATGATTCGGGGATGTGATTACCTAGTACCTGACAATAACTTGAGCCTTTTATAGAAATAGACGCCACGCGAACATGTTAACTATATTCCAAGTCTGTGGGTCGTGAAATATGTGCCCACTCCCGCTTATAGTCAGGACCAAGGAGAGGTAATGAAATCACGGAAAAATAAATGGTCTGGAAAGTCCGGAAGCAATATAACAGCTCGTACGGGAGTGAAAAAACCCAGCGCAGCTTCGGAAATTTAATTCACCTTCGCCTTAACTTAAGTAAGGTAGGACACACTGGACCAACTAGATGCGAAATGCGCTGATATTTTCCAAGACAGAGGGGAGGGAGGAAGGCGCTTAACTATCGTTGTGTACAAAGGCGGAGCGGAATCAAGGAATGACCATTTTAGAAATTACACACACAAGCGGCGCGTTCGATTCTAATTTGATTTTCGAGTTTAACGAACAGCTCATCACTCGGCGGACACATTTTTTAAAGTATACAGTAAGTACTTTCAAAAGCGATAAAAGGTGTCGTTGGAAGTGTGGTATCTGATAAGGCCCTCGGATTTCACTATTGCGCTGGATTCTGCAGGCTCCCAGTGTCATATGACGATGTTTCCAGGAGCATTTAGTCGCGGACGCGGATATAAGTGGACGATATACGTTCCAGATGATGAAGGTTTCGAGGGCTGACCTCGCGACAAGGCGACCCAGCAGTAAATTCGTTGTCGTGAGCGGACTCCCGCATATAATTTTGCATTATCCATCGCACCTATTGTATAGAATGTCCGTGAAATTTATGTCACATTGGCTTGTTCAGGGTAGTGATCAATATCTGAGATATGAAGCGTTACTGGCGTTCTGTCAGGTATGAGTGGTCATCTAGAATGTGTAAGCACACGAAACCGATTTACATCACAGTGTACAGCTGTCGCATGAGCATCTGAATGACCGCTGCTTAGGGAGGCACTGTTAGTAAATTTCAGGGCAGTGGAATTACAGTTGGCTCCATGCGTATGCCGGTTTCGCGACGCCGGCCTGCGACACACACCTGGCGCTTACGCGGACCCAATGTACCACACTAAGATCGCGTCAGAAGCATTTACACTCTCGTAAATACACCACACTTGCGAGAAGACTGACTGTTCCACATAAATATGTATTTTCAACGCATGCAAACGGGAAATATCAGTCGCGAACGTGCCGTGGTGAGCGGGCCGGGGACTCCCGCGACTGCTTTCGAAACGGGCCGCTAGGGGGTTTTCAGTGGCGCCCCTACAGGCATCGCTCGAGGCGTATAAGAATGACAGAAGTAGGTATAACATGTTCTGAAATATTTCCTACTGGTGTTAATTAGTTCGTTCATCCTGGAGTTGTACACTGTTCTGAACTCCCACCTGCTGTTAATATATGCGCTCCTACCGGAACCGTGTGGTTAGCTGCGCGCGGTAACAGTGCCATGGTACAGCATGGAATGTGGGCTTGTGCAGAAGACCCATTTCCTTCTATTAGGTCCCCTCACCAGTGGATGGAGGTTTTGGGCCTCTCGTATCCCATCTTCATAGAAGGAGCTCGTTACTCGAACGGATGAAGTCCCGCTCCGTAGGGCACCGCCCACGACACCCTATTCTTCTTGTCAAGAAATGTTGTTTCCCTCTCTATACCTATGGCAAGTGTTATTTCAGTGGGTGTGATGGCTAACTATCACTGTCAGCTTTATATTCAGTAATATGGGCTTCTACGGGAGCCGCGTGATTACGGAAAGTCCCAAGAAATGCACGCTATGGGAACGAGCGAAAATTCAATTACATTGTACTGCTTGGGGGCTGCTGTTTAAAAATTCCGCAGGCCCCTTTATATCATTATTAGTTTATATCTTTATGTAAATTAGGTTTTCGATACATACTGCGCAGCATTTGTAAACCAAAACATTAAATATACCGAATCTATGAATAGTTTAGAGAATTGTGTGAAACCGCGTAACTTTCCCTAAACCTCAATTATTCCTAACAGGGGGTTCCTATGGAAGGAATCTTGTAAAATAATTTTTAAATAGTTTGATGGGTTACCCATATCATCAAAAAGTCAATCGATATTTCAACGGGAGTGCAACAAAAGAATGTCGAAATTTTTGTTCGCGATTTTTACTCTCTGAGTGACGTAATTTTAAATAAATTCAGCCATATTTAGCACTTACACAATTATAGCAAGGTCCTCTTGAATCTTGACGTACCTAGAACCAGCAGCTTTGCCGAAGCGTTGACATCACCTGCTAAACTTTTTTGGTCCGTCAGGGTTGTAATGTATTTATTTATTTATTTAGTTATTTATTTAGTTATTTATTTATTTATTTATTAGTGCCCGAAACCACAAGCTTTTAACAGGCAAGCACCAGCAAGGTTAGGTCCCGTATACGCAACTCCCAATGGCGGCTCCCGGAAACAAAGTCGCACCAGACGACTCGCAAGAGTTCCTGCATATTACCCGCACTTGCCAGGTCGGCATCGTTAAAAGACACTACTGATGTTTCACAGGATGGGACATACGCCTCTCCCGCTCGCAAAGCAGCGATTTCACACAAGCTTTCTAACACCATCACGCCGTGCCAAGGTGAGATTGACCAGGCATTGCAGGAACTGGCACTAGAAGAAACTGAAGCTGAGCGGGACTACGCGTCGAAGATTAGGCACTTGCAAAAACAAATTTCAGAACTCCAAAAATCTCTTGAAGCTGTGAAGTCCCAGTTTTCAAACCAAGCCAAGGAACGTAAAGAGCGCCGTTTGGTGTGGCAACGCAGAGAGGAACAATTGCGGAAAGGGCGGCACCACATCCAGGCGCATGACCGACTTCAGCCACGATCCCTGACAGCACCAACCCACTTTCCCAATCTGAAAATACTGCCAGCAAACTGAACTGTGTGGACAGTGTATCCAGCACCGCCAAAGAAGGAAGTGTTCATTCCACTGTACACTTAGAGCACTTTCTTGCAGCCATGCAGTCAGCAACAACTAGCAATACAGCATCTTATGGGGCAACAACAGCACACAATGCAGCATTTCATACAGCAGATACTTGCTCGGTTGCCACAATTCACTTCAGCCACTGAAACGTAGTCTAACTAAGCCGCAACATCGACCTCAACAACACCTCTACCCTTAATCTGGCTTCAACCACTATGTGAAGATGTCCGGACGCCCTCCATTGGAACTGCCGCAGCCTGTGGACATGCGCCAATGAACTGAACCTGGTGTTTGGCCATATCGGGCACCTCGCTCTCCTTCTACTGCAAAAGACAAGGGGTACTCAACCGGTAATTAGAGGCTACGACGGTTACTTTCAACCTGCTATCGTGCATAGCGCGAGACACGACAGTTCGGAAAGACTGGTTCAGGCACAAGCCACAGTGTTTGTTCGTCGTGATGTACCTGAGACGCCACTGAACACAGCTGCATTTTGTACAGATTACCAGGAGGTGGTAGCAGTAAGATTCAGACTGACACCACGCAAGACAATGCTTGCACTATCGGTGTACATACGTGCACACACAAGTGTGCGCAGACGAGCAAATTTCGCGTGGCTACGGGATCTTCGTGCGCAATATCCGCGTGACGTCATACTGATGTGTGGTGATTTCAATGCCCAGCATCGTGACTGGGGATGTTCTCTGAACTCTGTTCGTGGGAGGCGCCTTAGCGACGAAACTGACGCTGCTGGCCTTGCATTGGCGAACGCCACCGCTTACCCAACTCCCCATGGGCTTCACGCGGGCCTGCAGGACACATCCCCTAACTTAACGTGGAGCGCACCTGGTCTTGTGCGTAAGTGGCGATGCGGGCTCGACACCATGGGTAGCGACCATTACCAAATTTGGTTGGAGCTTATCATTGCAACCGCAAAACGGCATACGCGCCACACAAAGGCTCTCAATTGGGACGAATTTCGCGCTAACTTTAAGCGTTACGAATTGAATATGCCATTCCACTTCAAAATTTTCCCTGCAGCGGAAGACTCAACTCGAGATACCTCTGTCAACGGGAACCTTCACACGCCCGATCAACATCTACTGAACCTGTGGAATACTAGGCAGTAGCTGCACCATGCTTACCTCGCCGGTGGAAGGCGGTACGTGGACCTTCTCAATGTACGCGACAAGACGGACGCAAGCTCGACGTTATGCAAAGCAACTTGCTCGCGAACGATGGTTCGACCACTGCGCCACCTTCGGAGAAAGAACGGACCTTCGAAAACTCTGGCAAACGTTTCGAGCCATCAACGTTGAGCGCAAACATAGAAACCCCGTGCAAGCAATACTTCTTAAGGAAGGCATCACCAGTGCAGAATTTGAGGATTTGGCTGCATCTACGTTTTTCCCCCAGCCTCGTACACCCCCTGTATCTCATCTATACCGAAAACGCACCCCAGCCTGCGAGGACGGGGTAGAGTCCCCATTTATGCTACAAGAATTGCTGCAGGCCTTACATTCCGTGAATGAGCGCAGCCCACCTGGAAAAGACCGCATCACATGGTAGATGCTCCGCAATTTAGTTCACACTGGCAAGCAGCAATTACACGAAAATTTAAATCACGCTTGGATGTCAGGTACCTTTCCGCCCGAATGGAAGCACTCCGTCGTAATACCTATTCCTAAGCCTGGCAAGTCCCCAACACAGCTGAGAAACTTGCAACCAATTTCACTGACTGCGACCCTTTGCAATCTTCTACAGAGATTGGTTCGTACACGTCCAAATTACCACCTTGAGGAACAATGCGCTCATTTTTATTCAGCGCAAACGGGATTCCGACCAAACATTTGCACACACGACAGCCTCTACCTCCTGCGACATCTGGCAAACAAGCTCCGCGGTCGCCGACCCGGCGGACAGAGCATCCTACTCACCGTAGACCTTCGCAAAGCGTTTGACACAGTCTCTTAGGAAGCCATCATTCAAGCATTGGAAGAAGCTCGTCCCGGAATACGAATCGTAAACATGGTAAAAGCGTTTTTGCATGACCGCACATTCGAAATATGTAGCGGGCGTAACCAACCATGTCACTACACAAATAGGTTAGGAGTGCCCCAAGGGGCAATCCTCTCCCCAACGCTAGTTAAACCTATTGATGAAAGGGCTTGCAAATTGCCTTCACGACCACGCTACGGGCATTCGTTTTACTATGTACGCCGATGATGTCACAATCTGGACTAACCCAGGGCAGCATGCCACAACAGAGCAAGCAGCAACTGCCGTTCAAACTGCCCTGGATGCTTTATTCGCGTACCTTCCACAAACTGGCATGCACCCATCGGCTGAGAAAACCCAAAACCAATACATTCTCGTAGGGGGGTCACTGGAAGAAACAGACAAAGTGAGTCTGAAGGTCGGTGATCAACTAATCATCAGATCACCTACTCGCCAGGTTCGCATCTTGGGCGTACCGTTTGACGAGAATGGAGGTGCCGATGTATGGCTTAAAGAGCTCGCCCGACATGCATGGATGACGATCCTTCACATCTTTAAGAGGATTTCCCATCGCAGTGGGGGTGCGGATACAAAGATCGCCCGCATGTTAGTAGGAGCACTTCTAACTTCCCGCGTCTGCTACGGAGCCTCGTGTTTTGACCTCACTCAGGCTCAAACCAAACTAGACGTGTTGCACCTAGCATCCATGCGTATTATTACGGGCCTTCCACGGCACGCGCGAGTAGAAGAGCTCCATCGTTTCTCTCGTCTTCCTGCAATAGCTGCTGCTATCGAAGAGTGGAGGCGCAATCACTCAAGGCGCCGCACATGGACTTTTTCTGGTCAACGTTTACAATTGCTAGACTCCACCGTGCACCATACCGACTTGCCAAACATTCCACCAAAGATTCCACCATGGGAGGATAAAAATGTGTGCGGCTCAATCCTACTACCCGAAAGATTACCAAAGTGTCCCACGCTTTCCAGCGATCCGCTCAGGCTGCCCGTGCCGATGCCGATCCTGGGGCCATTTTCACAGGCGCCTCCTGGGATTCTAACACCCACCGCGCAGGCATTGCTTTCTACCACCCTCGACGTGACGTGCGCCGTGGCCTGGTGCTCCAGTGCAATGATCAGGAGTGCCCCACATCTTTTGAACTGGAGTTGCGAGCTATTTACATGGCTCTGAACTTTTTATCGCAGCAAGTGTCTCAAGGCGCCTTTCACCCTTGGGAGCACCTCACCATTTACACAGATTTCTTTCAGGCCATCAAAAAATTACACCTGATTACACGCCACGGCTGCCTAACTCATCAAATTAAGAGCTATTGCCGCGCTCTTTGCGTACAAAATAATGTGGACGTACATGTGATCTGGGTTCCCGGCCACGTGGGCTGCTTCGGAAATGCGGCCGCTCACGCTTTGGCGAGCGCGCTTATCAACTCCCGCTGGAACACAGGTTCACTACCGTCCGTCCACTACAGGACCCCGAGGACCAGCGTGACTTCCTGAAGCAACGTGGACCGCAAGTGCTTCTCGCATCGGTACCTCTTGACCCCCATCCATTGCCGATTGGACTGCCGCGCGCTGCCAAGGTTTTTATCCACAAGGCTCGAGCTGGAGCGGCACTCACCGATGATGTTATTGCTACATGGCGAGCCTACATCCCTCGTCGTGGACGCCAGCAACCTGAAGACGTTGAGCCCTTCCAACCCGACGTCACCTGTCGAACATGGGATGTGGGGCTCCGCTCCCACTATGTAGCATCGTGTGTGGGAGTGTCCCCAGACTTGAGACTATTCGAGCGCGCCATCGCCGCCAAGTTCCAAAGTACGAGTACTGGATCCCGCCACCGCAGCACACACACACAGCCCGAGTCCGTCCGTTCCCTCTGGGACTTCGAACGCGAGGCTGACATTCTGAGCCGGACTTAATTTTACCCCCTCTGTTACCACCCCACCATCCTTATAGGCCTCTGAGCCAGCCCTTTAGCTAATAAAGTTACATTTATTTATTTTTCTGTATTTATTTATTTATTTATTTATTTATTTATTTATTGATTTATTTATTAATTTGTTGCATACTGCGGACACTAGGTCAAAGCAGGGTGGGTGATACAAGTGCTCACCATTTAACAGCAATACTCAACTTTATGACAGCATATTTGTGGTGGCATTCCACTCACTGATGGTGCGTGTAAAAAAAAGAAAACTTCAAAGGGTCAGTTTGTGCAAAGTAAGCATTAAGCGCGTGGGGTTGGCGGTGCCGGCTAACTAACTCTTGTTAAGGCCGATAGAAGCAGTGAAGGGTCTAGTGATAATTTGTTACTTACGAGCAGGGCAAGAAAATCAAGTCTGAAGTGGTTTCGTCGAATTTGTAGTAAAGGTAGGTCGTTAATTTTTAATAATTCAGTGGGTGAGTCAGTTGGGAAAAATTTGTTATGTATAAACACCACAGATGTTCTTACAATTCGTTCAACATTACGGATGTTAAATTCTTTATATGGGTCCCAAACGGTGCATGCGTACTCGAGGTTGGGTCTTATTAATGCTACGTAAGCTAAACGTTTTCTGCTAGGCGGGGCACTTTTAAGCTTGTGTTTTAGAAAGCTTTCGGAAGGCAGAGGATCAAACACGTTCTTGGTGTGAAGGTTCCAGGACAAGTTATTTGTTGCTGTCACGCCTAAATACTTGTAGTTATCACCTCTTCTAGCCGCGGCGAACCGAGTTTATACAAATGCTTCAGTGCTGCTTTTTTACGAGTTACAGGAAGATACACGCACTTGTTAGCATTAAGAATCATGCCCCATTTATCACGCAATTTGACAACATTTGCTAAGCTATTGTTCAGGTCGTCTTGATCAGTGGCGGAATTACTATTTTTATACAAGATACAACTATCCGCGTATTGTCTAATCTGAACACCGGGGTTAACAACATCCACAATACTATTGATATACAAGTGAAAAAGGACGGGACGTAATACACTTCCCTGAGGCACTCCAGAAGTGACTGGATGACAGCCCGAGTGCTGCCCGCCCACATCAACAAATTGTTTGCGGTTAGTTGAGTAAGTTGTAATCCAAGAGACAAAAATTTCAGAGGCACCAGTTTTCCTAAGATTTAATATTAGTTTACGACGACGTACCTTGTGAAAGGCTTTGCGAAAATCTAAAAAAATAAATCAACTTGGCCTCTTTCATTTATAGCAGAAGCAAGCGATCGGATTATCTTTTATTGTTGCGTAGTGGTAGAACAGCTCTTTCTCAACCCGTGCTGAAATTTTGTTGAGCTTGAGTGTTCTTCTCAAGAGTCATTTATGCAGCGTCATATGATACGTTCTTTCACTTTACACCATTACGAAGTTAAAGAAATTGGGCGGTAATTTTTTATCGATAGTCGGTCTCCCTTTTTAAATATAGGCCCCACGCGGGCCATCCTCCAGTCATCCGGTAATTGAGCTCATCGCAACGAAGCACGGAAAACAGTAACTAGAAATTACGCGAGAATTTCACCATGACGACTAAGGAACCTAGTTGGGATATTATCCGGACGACAGGATGTTTGGGTTTTCAAATGGAGCAGCAAAGAAAAAACACCAGTGTAGGAAATAAACTCTACACCATATCAATTCAATATTGCATCGTTAGGTACACTTGAAGCCGCAGAAGAAAATACCAAAAATTTCCTTCTCTTAGCTGCGTCGCCAGGTAAAATATTCAAAATTTGTTTCCTGCGTTTGTACGAGTAACATTTCTGAGCGCAAAAGCGAATTGGACGTACCAAGCTGTTAAACGTAAATTCTGGGAGATGGAAAAACACAAATTTGGTAAGAAATACAGAATCGTTCCATTAGCGTTGCCGCGGTGAAAACCATAAAACTTGTGTTAGGAGATTTTAACGGGCTACATATATCAGCAAAAAGCACTTCTATATTTGAACGGGTGGGCGAGATCATAACGAGTTTGGGAAAACACAATTTTTTTATTTTCTTCTGTCAGGGGCATAGCTTCCCAAAATTCAGCCTTAGTGAGCCCCTGCCCCATGAGAACATATACTCCGGAATTCCGACTCTCTTCGTCCACCAGCTTCGGCCTGGCGTTGAGGACTCAGTCATTCTGTCAGGCTGGCAACTTCATTTTATACCTGGAGATTGTACGTCGAAACGTGCTGCCTTCTAACTAGTGCACAGGCTGACTATGGCTCCATTTTTTCTCTATACCAGTGGTGGTTTCCTTAAATGACTACTTATACAAAATCAGCTTGAAGCACTTTGGTCTTGCTAGTATACTGACAGAGAGCGAACGCGGAAGCAGCGGTTAAATAAAATGGCCGTTTCTTCGCTGCCCACAACCGTTGAGTTGGACGGTAATAGACCGGCACGAAGGCCGATTTTGTAACGCGGGGTATTTCTTTCAGAAGTATCAGCTGTGACGCTTTACGATTGGCGCTAGAAGCCCCTGGCAGCCATCGGAGGCAATCTCACACAGAGGTATGGCTCGAGAGATGTCACGACCACTGCGCCTCCCACGCCTGAGACCGGTGTGGGTGGTGCGCAATGCCACAAGCGCTCCGCTTTGACCCGGAGGTCCGCGCGGAAGGGTCAAGAGAGGCAGGGGCTCCTCTGTCGCTCATGCTCCGCCGAAGAGCTTGGTGTACGATGCAATCCTCGGCAGGTGTATCTAGGGAAAAATGTCTTCCTGGGCGCGGTCGCACTCCTTTCATGTACGATCGTGTGGGTGTATTTATTTTATTTATTCATTTATAAACTACTCCAGGCCATAACAAATGGCCCAAGGAGGAGTGGGAGGTGGTACAGCGATAATGATACGACCAATTACATAGTCGTACACGTGCAAAGAAAGAAAGAAAGAAAAAAAGAGAAAAACGGACAGGTATACAAAATATTCACAAGTAACACAAATCACACTTCAAAGTAATTTTCCAGAGATTTTGGAACATTTTCAGACTCAAAAATATGGTGCGGCAGTTCGTTCCAGTCTGTTATTGTGCGAAGGAAAAAAGAGTACGTAAAGGTGTTAGTGCGTGCTAAGATAGGTGTGAATTTGTAAGAATGGTATCCTCTAGTAGGACGTGGAGATAACGGAGTGAGGACGTGCGAAAGGTTTATGATACTGTTTTTTCTTGATAGGTGAAAAAGAAATTTAAGTCTCGCGACTTTCCTTCGGGATTATAAAGTTGGAATTTTGTTATCAATTATTAGTTCTGTCGGAGAGTCAGACTGGCGCAAGCGATTCTAAATAAACAGAACAGCTAATCTTTGAACTCTCTCAAGATTGTTAACATCTTTTTTAGTGTGCGGATCCCAGACTTCAGACACGTACTCTAAACAAGGCCGGACTATTGTGCTAAATGCGAGGAGATTAGTTCTAGGGGGAGAGCTTTTGAGGGTGTGCCTCAGTAACCCTAATTTTCTACGGGCAGATGAGCAAATCTTTTCAATGTGGCAGGACCAAGTTAAATTGCTGGTGATTGTGACCCCAAGATATTTATAACTTCGTGTAAGTAAAATGGGAGTTCCTTTAATACTGTACGAGTAAATTAGTGGTTGTTTTTGTTAGTAATGCGCATAGATACAGTTTTTTCTGGCTTTATGTGCATGTCCCAGCACTCACACCAGGCATTAACTGCATCAAAACTTTGGTCCAATAATAATTGGTCATCTGTGGATTTAACTGAACGAAATGGAAGTCTGTCATCGGCAAACAGCCGCATTTCAACACCATGTTTGGCACAGGATGTAATATCATTGATGTAGATAAGAAAGAGTAGTGGTCCTAGGACGCTACCCTGGGGAACTCCGGAGTTAACGGGAAGAGGATTGGAGTAGGTACCGTTTATATCAACAAATTGTGTGCGAGAAAATAGATACGATGTTACCCATATAACAATGGTCGAGGAAAAACCAAGCAAGTTAAGTTTGTGAATTATTTTGGAGTGGGAAATTTTATCAAATGCCTTGCTGAAGTCAAGGAAGATAACGTCAGTTTGACCTGACTTATCTAGGACTGAGGAGAGATAACGTATACAGGAAACTAATTGGGTTGCAGTGGATAGACCTTTACGAAAACCGTGCTGGAATGGTGATAGTACGTTGCCCTCGTCTAGAAAATTATTCATATAGTTAGAAATTATGTGTTCTAGAAGTGCTAGTAAGTCATATTGGTCTTTAGTTAGACAAAAAAGAGCTATTTCCTTTTTTAAGTACGGGAATTACTCGAGCAATGCGCCAGTCTAAGGGAGCAATGCCTTGGGATAACGATAAGCGAAAGATTACTACAAGGAAACGGGAAAGCGATTCGGCCTAACGGCATAAAAAACATGTGGTAGGTTGTCCGGACCACAATTAGATTTTGTTTTGAGGTTCAGGAGCATGGAAAAGACCCCTTCAAATGTTATGAAGTCAGGATCAATTTCTACAGAATTACTACCAATGGCACTATTGAATGAGCATGGATTGGAAAAAAACAGAGTGAAAGTAACGGTTAAACTCTGTGGCCATTTTTTTCTCATCTTGAATAATTTGATCGCCAAGCCCAATTCAATGTGCAGTTTTCTGGTGATTAGTCTTTATGTGGCGCCAAAACTTGGCTGGATCACTCTTAAGGAATTGAGGTAATTTAACAGAACAAAATACGTGTTTGCTGGACCGTATATTTTCTGAAAGCGTTCTTTTTAATTTCTGAAATGGCAATCCTTTTGAATTGCGCTTTCTCATACGCTTTACTTTCTTTGATTTTCGGAATATTTCCCTAGTTATCCATAGATTTTTGGAATGTTGCGTTTTAGTTTTGTTTGGAATAAAATTGTCGAGGCAATACCCACAAACTGACCGGAAGATATTCCAAAGATAGTTTACAACATCGCCACAAAAGCGAACAAAGGCTACATAAAGGTAATCGAGAATTGTCTCGTCATGGGCTCCTAAAGAATTTTTAAACACTTTTTGTTTCCCGTGCATATTGCCAGATTGATTACCAACACGGCATGTAAAGAGAACCAACTTGTGATCCGATAGGCCATCATCAACAGATAAAGGTACGTCAGAAAGCATTTTTTATGAAACACGAGATCTAATATCGACGATGTGTGATCCTGCACTCTTGTCGGCACATTCACAGTTTGTTCAAGTTCGCATGCCAGCAATAAACCGAAAACAACCTGATCACTTGAGGATGAAGAGCTTAGTTTGGACCAATTAATATTAGGTAAATTAAAATCCCCTGTTAGTATTATCCGGCTTCCATAATATTCAACACAGAAATCAATATTTTAGAAAAAAATCGTCATCTGAAGTCGGAGAGCGGTAGGCCGCAACTAAAATAATAGTATTTCCAAACACGTTCATTTTTAAACATAAGCTATCATTGTCTTCTATTTTTTCAAAGGCGTAACCATCACATCAGTGCTCAAAATAATGGCGATACCTCCGCCAGGCGACGGTCTGTCCCTTCTATACAGTTTAAGGTCGCGAGGGACAATTTCAGCACCACTGACACCTTCGTGCAGCCAAGTTTCTGTCAAGACCGTGATGTGACGAGAGTATGCTAACAATGTGCTCTCTAGGTCAACGACTTTGTTGATAATGCTTCTTGCGTTGATATTAAGAAGACAAGGTTTGATTACGCAGAGAAGGGCTTAGTCAGGCATTTTCCGGGGGCTCAATTGCCGGTGATAAACTTAGACGGTTAATGGTTGGAACTTTTACACGGCAATTGGTGCTGTCATCCCACATGAACATGTCGTCATCGATACGGAGCTTATCGTGCAAAAGATAGGGTTTCTTGCAATTTGCTTTATCAATTTTAGCACTGTCCCACAGCAGTTTACGCCTGCGGAGCGCGCCGCGGGAGTAATCATTTCGGATAAAAACTTTAGTGCCTTCAAGCTTTTTGGCGTTCTTTAGTACTTCTTGCTTTTAGTTGTAATCCTGTAGGTACAGAATTCAGGGACGATTGGCAGTTTTCCTTCCAAGTCTGTGTAGATGTCCAATCGACTTGCACTCAACGCCAAGCATTTTGCCAAATAGTTCCTTAATGACCTCATTTTTTAGATGATCTTTCGTTTCATTCACTTTTTCTACGAGGCCATATATGACTAACTTTGAACGGCGGCTACGGTCTTCATTTCGACGATTTTTTCTGATGTTTCCAGTACGGAAGTCTTTAGTTCTTTTAAGCAGGAATCAAACTGATCGATCTTGCTTGTACAGTGTTCCGTTTTGGTGACAAGTTTTTCTACCACAGAAATATTTTCAGCGATAACCGCAAGAGAGGATTTTTGGACAGCCTGTTCGCTTTAAATCAATTATGCTTTTCAAAAGTTCAACTTGTTGCGCCAAAAAGTTTAGTTAGCATCTCTTGCTATTTTTCTATTTGAGGACCGGGATTCAGTTCTACATCTCCCCAACGCATAAGGTTGCAAGCATGAAAACGATCATACACAATGCAGATGTATGTTTGTGGGCATGGCACAACAATCAAACACCTATTACTTGAAAGTACGCAGCTGTGTTTGCTACTAACCTGGATAGCAAAGGAAACAGACATGGTCAGCATTGCTGTTTTGCTCACTTCGCCATGCCCACTGAAGAGAAACCAAGGTAAATATAGATGGTAGCGAAGCTTCGGGCGAAAAGCGGTTCAGAACCTATTGCCAGCGACATCAGCATGGGGGCTTATGGGAGCGGCGATTGAAGCGCGACTAGGTGAGGAGAGAACAAACACTAGTAACAAAAAACCGAGTTTTGTTCAACAATAAAACAACATTTATATTGTAAGAACGGTATTTATTTCTGAATCACATTTATTTAGCCACAGTGTGTAAATAATTTACGAAAATGCTGTTCATTCTCAAAAACCTTTTTTGTAGCGCCCTCTGAAGAATGGCACATGTCATTGCTCTGTGATTCAGTCCTTGTAGTGTTCGGAAAGGCGCTCCGAAAGTTCGTCTGCTGGGAAACGCCCCTCGCGTGTTTTGGTGGTGCGCATTTGCATTCGTTTTTCCTTGTTAATTTGGTGTGCATTTAATTTTTGCTGTGCGTTGGATCGTCGGTGAACACGTTTAGTACCGTGCCCGGTGGGCACGGTGAACTACGGGACGATGCTGCCAACGGTTGGAGCGGAGCGCTTTCCTCGCTACCTACGGAAACGATGTGCTGTAAAAGGTTGCAACAGCAACTCCCGTACGCCTGGCGTTTTACTGCACCATTTTCCTCTCATTTCCTCAGGTAACGCGAAACTATAGTAAATACGTGCATGGGGGTTGTGTAAGGGGACGTGGTGGTGCTTCGAAAAAAATGGGTCTAAAGCTTTGTTATGTCACAGTTATTTCTTGATTTCACCTCAGGCTGGCTCGGAGCAAGTGGTGTCAATTACTCTAGGACTTCTCAGCGTAGTACCACTCGAATTTAAACGAGTCGCTTTAACTGTCTATCTCAGTGTCTTCTCTATTGCATTACAACGCTTGTAGGGCTCGTTGCTTCCCGCACTAGTATGCGCAAGCATTATTTCCATCGCAGTACTGTGTTGTGCTGCTCCGTGCTTCGCTGCTGCCAAATCTTTCCTATGTGCTTTTACATACTGCAGTCGCTTTCGTTTGAATTGATCCATTTTTCCTCTCTTTACTTGTCCGTTGCGACACTTAATTGCCTAATAATGCAACCAGGAAATTGCAGGCGTGAATGCTGAGTGAACTTCTGTAGAAACCCATGTCTACTTGATAAGACGCCGGGACAGCTGTGGTGTGCTCGCTGCGCTTTCGTGAATCGGCATTCCTGCGGCCCGGTTTTCTGCGTCAAGATGCAGTGCCTAGTTCTTTTCTCTTGTTTCGAAGTAGTTCTGCTGTTGACGCTTTCATTGCTCATAATAGGGAGTTTTAGCTGACCGTTTTTCACGGTCCGCTCCGCTCCGATAGCGAGCGGGAGCGCTACTGCGCATGCGTGGCGCGCTTGGCCGCGAACGGCATTGGCTCCGGTTGCGCCGAGCGAGCCGCCGATAGCGGAGCGGACCGTCGAAAACGGTCAGCTAAAACCCTCTAATGCTATGTGTTACGGGTAAAGTTAATTTTTCGGCGCGTAAGGAAAATCATAATGCATGTAGTGCCCACGAACATTTTGTACTTATTGTATACGTGCTGATTTTGTGCAGTGTGGTAAATTTGTTTTATGTTTATCCTGGAATAAAATTCAAATGTCTTTATTATAGCATGACTATGCGTTATTTATTCTCTTAGAACAGAAGTACACAAACTGAGCAAGCATTATATAACCTTGATCTATACTTAAGGCACGCACGCAACCTGCGTATGTGCAACGCAATTAAATCCAGCAGTGGCGTTGGTAGAAATTGGTATCGGGTTAAGGAGTGGGCACGATTTTTATATGAAAGGGGGGCCGGGGAGAGTGGTCAAGTGTCATTTTGTGCTCTGTATCCCAAGGCAGAAAAAAAATGCAGGTCGGGGGGGGGGGTACGTTTGCCACCCACTGCCATCAAAATAAACAACTGATTGCTTTTATACCGCAGTGGAAGGCATGAATACAGAATAAAGGTTCAGAGAAGATGCAAGATGTTTTTATAAACACCGAGGCGAATCATACGACATTATGCTAAAGTACGTTTCTCTAGTCACGAGTATAAGCTAGCGTTGACTTGAAGCACACGAGCCAAGGGCTCGCCAACTTGCGTCAGATGGCAATGACATGGGCCTTCAGCGATCAGAGACCTGCTAAGGCTATTTTGAAGTCACATTTTCCCGCTAATGCCACCAAAATGACGTCACTTTCTGACCGGATCTTGCGTCACATCCTGTTTATTTTTTGTTCCGCCGGAAGTGTTCCCTCCTCACACAGATGGCGCTAAGCCCCATGAGCAGCTTAAGAGCCGCCATTTTCTGAACGTATGGGCTTCTATGGAAGCTTCGCTACCAGTCATATTTACCTTGGAGAAACCGTTGCAGGCCAGCCTTTATAGTCCGCGCGGAGGCTGACGTCACAGGCAGGAGCGCCAGGGAGCAGTCGACGGGCGGGAGACTATACAGCACGTGCCTTGGTTCAGGCATGCGCGATGGTGATGTAGGCTGTGACGAGGCAGGCGAGGGTAGGAATATGGGCTTCTGATGACAGACGGGCTCGAAGAAAACGCTACCAAGCAGGATTTCCTGGATAGCAAAGGGAACAGACATGATCAGCATTGCTGTTTTGCTCACTTCCCCATGCCCACTCTGCGCATCGTTGTACGCATCATTGATCGCACAACGATTTCTAACCTCTACAGTCGCCCCAGCCACACCGACACCATACCTTCACGGAAATAATGGCACGTGGAAATCACTCATTCAAGGAAGTCGACTGCTAAAAGCCATATAATTTGCAAGCATGTGTAACTAAATACCTGCTGGTTATTTTAAAACCTGAGGGTTAGTTGCGCATGTAGAGTAGCAGGTTTTTTTTCTTACTCGAATTAAGGACTGGATACGCAGAAGTAAACTTTGTTCTTCTGTCCGTCTTTAAAGTCGTTGCGTGTTTGTGCGCGAAATATTCAGGGGAGCATGAGCCTGGCTTGCACAAGATTTGGTGAATTTCGATACACACCATCACAAGTCCAATGTATACGTAGTATTACCGGGTTGACATGTGTTCTTCGACTATGCAGGCTAGCGCAGCTTGATATTCGATGAGGCAACCAGCGAACGGATGAGAGCATCCACAGACGGCCACGCCCAGGCCGGCCCATCAACTGTACGACAGCTGGGTCGAGGACACTTGCGCTAAACACGCGGAGTCTACCAAATTCTCGGGACAAATTTTGTTTTTGCTTATGCTGACACGCACTTCGGTTTCAAGAAACTTTGTTTTCTGACAAAGGATTGATGTCCAGCGTTCTCAGTGCAGAGCATCATATACTCACATATCTTTTATATTATGTCGGAGATTTCCTACTTTGTCCTATATTCTAATAGCACTGGATCATTTTTCGTCGCTCCCGTCTTAGCCGCGAAGATCTCTCAGCGGAGTTTTTAATCAAGTAGATTTTAAACTCGGACATATTCCCGACGCCATTCATATTTAAAAAGTGTACAGGTTAATGCTTATCCTAATATATATCACACAAAAATGTCTGTTTTTCAACCATCCAAACGTTAATTCCCTCCGCTTCCGTGCGATGCGCGAGCAATGCATGTTGCCCAGATAACTACAACTTTGTTTCAACGATTTCAATGTTAGTCGATCAACAAAAAGTAGCAACGTTGTAAATCATGTTCGTCAGGGTATTTTTCAAAGCGGCAGGGAAAATTATTCTCCGTCGCTCTTGCTTCTTTCGCATGTTCATTCAACTGAGGTGTCCCCGTACAATGCCTCGCCACACCGCAACAGTTCCAGCTTTTCCGCCTTACGCGACTGAATGCAAGCACGAAAACAGCAGCGTGCCGCATACACGAAGTGTTTAGAGAACCCTGGGGTACGAGTGGTGGTTGGCCACATGAGGATCAACAACGAAAATATTGATCAATGTCAACTGCGGTCAGCAAGAAGGTAATACGCGAACCAGGCAAAGTTCACACAATTCACACGTTTTCACAAAGCCACAGAGCTGGAGCGCCAAGTTTTGCTTGAGTATGTACAACTCCAAACTCCGTGCTCTTGAAGGCTGTTTCGCAGTCGAAAATGGCGATAAGAAACATTTCTGTAGTTTGTCGTATTTTTGCGTGTCTTATTGTCGTCTTGTCGAATTCTTGTAGTGTCGTGGTTCTAGTGCTCTGCCTTCTGTCGTATTTCTGTCCTGATTGTGATGTTCAGTCGTGCCGAATTCTTGTCTTGCCATGGTCCTGATGTTCCATAGGTAGTTGCACATAGTTTTAATGTTATTGCCCATTGTCAAGAGTATCGTAAATGGCAGTTGTGTTACGACTACAGAAATGTTTGTGATTTAGTACATTCACTTTGTCGTTGCGACAGAAGTGTGACGTAACAACAGGATTTCCGTTGTCACAACAAAGTTTTTTGTCGTAAAACGAGAATTCTTGTTAGTTTTTGCGGTATTCCTATTGTGATTTTAGACTGATTTGCGAACAAAATGATTTGCGAACAGCAAGAAAAACACCACCTCGGCGCATAAAAATAGCGCCCCTAAGGGAGCACACGTGTACAAACACGCGAACGTGTCCCCACAGATGTGCTCATCGTATCAATTCAATGCAACACATATAGAACACACTGAAGTTTGTTTGTACGAACCTTCATTCGACAAGGAGTTGCCAGTGGTCTACAGAAAGAAGGCGTTGCTCGAGAGGGGTGCGGGGCTGCTCTCGACCCCAAACTTTTACGGCTACGCTTTATTCTTTCGAAAACTTCCTCAGCGAGATTAACGTCTGCTTGGAATGGCTAGAATTCATTAGCGCTTTCCCCTCTTCGAAGAACAGCACTTGTCGAGAGCGTTGGGCTCGGAGTTGGGGAGGCCCCACACTCCCACAAGGGATGCCAAATATCCATCCTGCTTAACAGCGTAATCGGTTACAAAAAAGAAGTATGCAGGCAGAGGCTTCCCTACGATGTACTTAAGACAAGAAACAGCTGCGCCTAATCCTTCAGTTGTCCATTGTGCGCAGCACGCTCGTCTGTGCTCGGCATACGGATGCCTCCAAAACATCTGAAGGATGCCGCCAACGTGGAAAAGAATGCCGCCACATTCCCTTGTGCCGAAATCCTGAGCTTCTGACTTCAACTAATGCTGCCACTGAGGGTAATTGCATTCACGGAGATGTCCTGCTAGCAGCCGCTTCCAGGAAGACTACAGTGTTCGACGGTTTGCTGCGGAGCCAGGTAGCAACGACCATAGAACGAAAAAATCTTCTGGACCTCATCTCCTATGGCTAGGTGATGCTGCACACACTCGATGCCTGAGATCAGCAAACCTGATTGACAGCGCACACTAAGATGACTGTGATGGAACATACCCGGGAAGGGGACTGACGCCGTATTCTACGCGAGAAAGACAAAGCTCAAGACCAAGCGGCTGCTGCTGAGTTAGAAGAAGAAGAGGTGAACGAGGCACAAGCAGAGGGGGAGCGAGACCGAGCCAGGGAACAAGGCGGACTGAACGGGGCACGGCTCTGTGCGAACTCACGGTAAGACGTCCGGTCTACGCGCCACAGTGAGGCAAGGCCGTCGCCAGTCTCCGCCACGGTTCTGGGCGTCGCCGCCAAGGCCCGGGACATCGTCGCCAGCACGTGTCACCGTCGACCGTACTCCGGCGTTCCGAACGGCACGTGACCAGGCGCGAGGCGGGATCAAGCCCTTCAGCGGACCCGGCTGAGATTCTTCTGGCTTCGTAACCTGTGGTGCCAACCTCGACGACGCGAACACCGCTACGAGGGCGACGTCGGCACCCGCGTCCTCGTACGACCGTGAGCGTTTTCTGTCCTCGGGACGTTAACGCGGGGACGGTTGCGGACTTTGTAGTTGCGGGCGCTGGAGCGGGCCGCTTGCGTTGTTTCCATTAGCTGAGTGTCTCTCTAACGTTTCGTGAATTCCTTTCGTTGTTGCATAAAACCTCTGTGCTGTTAAGTCTGTGAATATCCGCATCTCATCCGCGCTAAGAGCGTTCCCTTCGTTTCGAGTGATTCGGCCAATTTCATTACAAAGACATTCCGGGCGTGATTGCCTACGACGAAAGCGTCTGCACCTTGCGAACGCGCGTACGCTTCTCCGTGAGGCAAGCGTCATCTCCAACCCTGCCTCTAAGGCTCAAGCAGCCCTGTTTACTACCTCCATCTTTACCTCGGCGCTCGACTTGGTTATGGAGCACCTCGGAAGTCGGTGCCTACAATGGCAACGGCTGTCATGCCGCCCGTCGTGGCAACTGCGCCTGCGCGGGAAGTGGAACACGACCATGAAGGCGCTGCGCCCCGCAAGGACACAATGATGTCCTTGAGGGGCTCAACCAGGAGGGGCTCCAACATCAGAACAACCGTGGCCTTGGCGCGACTACCGTTTCAAAGACGTCCCAAAGGCCCTGCGGTACACGTCACGTGACCAACAACTGCTTCGGAGACGTTTCAGCAGCTCCGTTCGCGCTACACCTCGCGCTACAACGCTTTGTGCTTCAAGCAAAGCTGTACACCTCCACACTCCCTCATCCCCCCACCCCCCAGGGCTCCATCTCCGTGGCGAAAACGCCAAGGCGCCAAAAGTACACTTATACGCTGCATGCAACGCTCCTCCCCAGGTTCCAAGTTAGGGGAGATGGCCCTTAACTTTTTTTTTCTTTATGTTGCCACCACACCTGTTGAATTCGCTGTCATAGTAGCGGCACTGGCCTCCTTTAAGAAGGGAAGACAGAACTTGAGAGTAACGTGTTTAACGTGCTCCAAGATTCGAATTTAAAGGTTTAGGCTCTATTTTTATATAGGTCACCTTTTTTCGCAAGCAAGGAGAAGAGATTTGGTAATCTAAGGGCACCGAGCGGCGGTGTAGCGCCTATTGGAAGTTATTAATGTTGTGCAGTCATGAAAATAATAATTCATTGCATCGGAACTAGCTGTAAAGCGATATCAGGATTCGAGGCTTTCAATATGCTGAACCAGCCTTTCTTTATTACAGCGCTCAGAACTTTTTCATGATCAAAGATAGATTGCTTGCCGGTTTCAGTTTCTTTCCTGGTTGTGCATGTAAATAATACAGAAACGTGATCGGTACAATCACAATCGGTTGTCCCTGCTTGCACTGTGGAATCGTGTGTAAAAAAAAAAAATTTCGAGGAGGCCACGGGAAGAATGATCTTAAACAGGCCTAGATGTATTAATGAGTAACTCATAACCGTAGGTACAAAAGCCACTCCTATACTTCAAAGTGATAGGATTCATAAAATCACGATAGCTGATGTTACATTCACCCATTATGAAGAGATTTTTGTTATCAGTAATTAGATTATGAAGTACAAGAAAAATCGCACCGCATAAATCTGCTGCATGAGATGAATGTGAGCGGCAAACGGCGCCAAACCCTGTTCTTTTGACATTTGAAGAATCAATAGGTCGAGTTCAACCCAGAGAGATTCATATATGCGAACATTCTCATTTAGATCATTCCGTCGAAAATACGTTAACGTTTTGAAACAAAAAAAGCAGACCACTCGTGATTGTATTCACCACCATAGCCGGAAAAGCTATTACCACTACGATGGTTGTATTCACGAAGACAGTCGGGAAAGCCATACATATCGCAATCATCGCAAGTACGTCATGTCTCAGCGAAGAAAATCACGGGAATAGTTGTTTCAAAGTATAATGAAGTGTGGAAATCCTGTTAGAGTTCTTTTTGAGAATACGAGCGTCGAAACGACTCACGCTGAAAACATTCGTGTTACCTAAACATTTAGCTGCCTTTCCAGGTGACACACAATCAAAGCACATGGAAAGAGAAGGCTGCAAAGCCCGGAAAAGTTGCCGACTCCTCAAACACTGCAACTCCGCACGGGGCACCTTGAGCAATCTTGGTGACGGTGTTAGCGACACCACGGACCCCGAGCCCCCCCACATCAGCTGGAACAAACCGTGGCGATGTGTTTTAAGGTGAAGGGTAGAAACCTCAAACGGTGGCCGTCGGAGCACAGGTCAAGCTCCGGCGGATGGGCTCCCTGTCTGTTTACCAGGCAGTGAGCTCCGGGTTCTCTCTCGGTATCAGGGTAACCCGAGCGGAGAACAAAGTACCGCCATCCCGCGCTTTTATACTATAGCATAAAGTATTTTCTAACCCCCCCCCCCCCCCCCCCCCCCCGCAAAAAAAGTGATCGGTCTCTGAAAAGGGGCCGCACCGAAATTTCTTTTCCTCCTTTGCAATCAATCTCGCTCCCAAAGCACAATAATTTTCTCGCTGCTTTTTGATTATGAGACACAGCCAATCACTTCTCAGTCCGTTTTTTTTAATTCCAAGTATATTGAAAGCCTTGTCAGCACGTCGTACAAGGCTATGAAACTGAAAACGGGGGAACGCCTGATTGAGGTAGAAAACAAACAGCAGTCCGCTAACCTCCTCGCACAAACGCGCATGGTCGATGTTAACATCAAGATCACGCTTCATCGCAGCCTTAATTGCTGCCAAGGCGTGATCTCTGTTCGGGATCTTATAAGTGAAACCGAAGCCGATCTGCTCGAGGGCCTTCGCGATCAGGGAGTGATGGCAGTGAGGCGAATAACCATACGCCGAAACGACCAAATACTACCAACCAACCACATAATCTTGATGTTTGACCACTCAACACTTCCTGAGTCGGTCAACGCGGGCTTCATGAGATGTCAGGTCGGACCCTACGTGCCGAACCAACGCTGATGCTTCAAGTGTCAGTGGTTTGGGCACGGCACAACCTCTTATCGTGGTAAACAGACGTGTGCAAAATGTGCAGCACAAAATGATCCAACTGACAATTGTGAATCCGAGAACTTCACCTGTGGAAACTGCCATGGCATGCTGCCTATTCCAGGAGCTGTGAAAAGTTTAAGGCGAAAGAGATCATTGCCTTGAAAGTCAACGAGAACATCACCTTCCCAGAGGCACCAAAGAGGTTCGCCTCTTTCCCCTTGGGGACGTACCCCGACGCAGCTCCCTGGGGGTCGGAGTGGCGTCTGGTTTCGGCGGGGACCCAGTACCGCGAGTTGTACCTGGTCCCGCCCCCCGCCCCCGGCTGGGTTGCCTCAGCCAGCCTGTGCCCTCATCACAGCGCTTGCTGAGCCAGCAGCGGCTGTGGTGGCAACAGTCACCGTCGGGATCGATGCCCCTCAAGCCCCTCCTTCCTCCCCATCCCTGCTTCCACTGGAGGCTGCGGAGGCGATGGATGCCAAGAGTCCTGCATCGGCTCCCACACCGCCGCTCCGCCCCTGCCCCCTGTGATGTTTCAGGCACCTTCGGTGGTAGCTGATCAAAAAACAAAGGGTACCCGAATGGGAGCCAAGTTCAGGTGGCCTGGTCCATCGGGCACCCGTAGGACATCCGAGGAATAGGTGGACGTGGACCGTTCCTCTCTTTCTCGCAGCGGAAGGAACGGGTCCCTGCATCCAAACCTGTAGAAAGGCCGGAAAAGCCACCTCCGAGAGTCCAAGCCCCGAAAGACGAAACATAACACACTCCAGTAGCTCCGAACCAGTGTTGTACGGAACGGCGTTCCTGGAACTAGTTCCTTTTGGGAGGAACGGAGGAACGCCACCGTTCCATTAAGGGTCGGTGGAACTGTAACGGTATCTCGTGAGGTTTATGGAGGAACGGCAGGAACGGCGTTCCTTCTGCAACGTTACATCGCTGGGATCTGGCTGTTTTTGATGCCAAGACTCGAGTAGAAAAATACACAAGTCGCCACTCTGTTTCTCTTTCTATAAGCTGGCCAGATTGTCCGCCCTACAGCGGAACGTGGTTCCTCTAAGGACAAGGGTAGAAGAACAACCACGCAGCGGGCCGCAGCTTACGCTTGATTTCATGCCGGTGTAGCTCCCGCGGCGGCGTTCGACGATTGAATAGCGCAGCCGCGAGAATGCTTTTCACTTTACATCGTTTTTCTGGGGAGGTCAGGATGCGCATCTGGCCGATAGAAATATTTCCTGTGGGGAAAGGTTGTCTAACCCCCGTATTCAGAAAGCATACGTAACTTGTGCCATAAGGAAGCCTTTCGTAAGTGTTGGAAAAGGACCAGGATGTGAAAAGGCCGCCTTGCGCTTCACAAACCTTCCTTACGGCGCACTTATCAAAAGCGCCATTTTCCTGCAAACGAGGCTAGCGCGCGCTGCGCCAATCGCTGCGCTGTGTGGGCGGGACTTGACCTTTACGCCAATAGGGAAGAACGCTTCCGTGGCGCCAGCTTCGAAGCGCGCGGATCTGCCAGCTCCGTCCGTAGCCGGTACCCGTAGAGAATTTAAGGCTGAACATCGCGGCAGAGTACAGATCGCCGCTTGCGCTACTACCGCGCATGACTACCTATTGCTTGAATTTTCCCCACAGTATCAACTCCTTTCTCGCATGCGTAACTTCCCAGGCAGCACAGGACTGTTCGGCCTAAATCAAGCCGGTGTACTTTGGCCGGTGATTTTCTGTCGGGCCTTTTTCCGGCAGCCATGTTCGGCCCGTGTCCAAATGTGGGCCTTTTGGCCGTATGCGGCCGCATTCCCATGGCTGTCCAACGGCCCGTGTCCGTCGGCCAGTCAACCGGCTTACGTTCATACGGCCAGATTCCAGCAGTAGGGCTCCGGCCATTCCAAAGCCACCCGTATACGGCCGAAGTACGGCACTGGAGGACAGCAGAGATGCGGTCGTCCAACTCCAGCCGGACTAAAGCTGCCGGAAATACAGCCGTGCTACGGGTGTTGCAGTTCAGCCACAGTACGTTAACTGTACTGAGGCCGGTCACTGCTTGTCGCGCAAGCAGATGGCTTAGTCACGCTGTGCAGCAGCACAAACCCACCATTTTTGGGTCCAGTGCAGCCACATCAAATTGAGCCCGCGAGCAACCACCAGCCGTCCAGCCTTCAGCGCCGCCTTGCTTAATTATCAGCGTCAGTCAACACCAAAATTCATTTATGAAACAGTGCTCAAAAGTCGTCGTTCTTTTAATTGCTGTGCCTCTTTTACTCTCGAATACAGAAAATATTCAGTTCTTTCTAGAGCTGGAATAGATGTACTGTCCATGTCGTAATATCTTCTGTGGGGCGGCTTAGCTGCAATAAACGGGGAAGGAGGGGGTGGGGTGGGAGGCTGTTGAATTTCACAAAGATGAAAGTGCCGCTTTTAGCCAATTTCATTTAGGACAATCTTCGTGAGCACTTCATGCTCTGACTAAATCAACTATTTTTACAACAGTTGCTTGACCAGTCTTGTTGTATATAAAACCGGCGCGAATGCCTTTACGAAGCGTTTTGGCACTCCACAAAAACTGAGTAGCATTCAATATAATTTCGTTCACACAAAAAGTATGTCCAGTATTTGCCCATTTTTCTTGCAAAGAAATTTTCTACTCGATCACCTTTTCTGATGATCTTTACCAGGGCTGATCCTAGGAGAGATCGAACAAGTGCTTTCATTTTCAATCTATTTTTTATGTTCTTTTCATGAGTTACGTAGCCCAAGTTGGTAGCCCAAAAGGACTTAATTTAACTCTAATGTCGTACTACGGTAAAAAAATTCTTGACGCGTTGCGAATGACGCCTTGCGTCAGGTGGCTGCAGTTGTATCCCTCCGTGTTCACGCATGGAAAGGCGTAAGACTAAGAGTTTCATAATTTGTTTAAAACCAATACATAGCAATGGTAGTATTCATACAGCAAACCTTGCATACTGCAACGAATGAAACAATAAATATTTCATTGGTGAAGTTTGAATGCGTAAGGCTCTCAACCCGTCGGGGGCGAACTTGGGGCTCCACAAGTTTATTTATTTATTTATTTATTTATTTAGTTATTTATTTATTTATTCATTTATTAATTCGATACCTGCATGCCTTTGCATGCATTACAGCAGGGAGATACATAACACTAAGCATCAAATATGAGACCAAATAACAAAATATTTCCACAAAGCGCGGTGAAAATTGTCATTATAAACAGTTGGTACAATCCCACGTGGAAGATAATTACACTCTCGTATTGATCTAAGATAAAATGAATCGCGCAAGGCGTGACCTTTAAAGGAAAGTTAATAATTTGCTTTAAGCTAGCGGTCCCAGTTTGGGATATGTACAATGGCGCTTGGATATACTTCTCCAATTCTATTCCAGTTTTCGAATGATAGATATTACGAAAAAATTTCAACCTGAGGTTTAGTCTCTGATCTTTCCCGCCTTACCATTCAAGTTTACTTTCACTTTCCCTCATGCTAAGTTGACAGTGCCAGTTACCTAATACGAATCGCACTGCCCTATTCTGCATGTTTTCGAGCGTATCAACCAGCTCTTTGGTGTTGGGATCCCAGAAAATACATGCGTACTCGAACATTGAGCGCAAATCAGTAAAATACGGTTGTTCTTTTAAGGTAGATGGGGTTCGCTGAAATTTTATCTCAGAAAGCCAAAAACACCTGCAGCCGTGACTTTTGTGTTCTGAACGTGCGTATTTAAGCTCTAACCTCTCATTAAATAAACTCCTAGTTATTTATATTCGCCGACCGTTCTTAAACCAGTGTAATTTATGGTATACGTGTTCAACTGGAATAAGGTAATCTTGTAAAGGTGACGTTAACACACTTTTTAACATTCAATGACTTTTTTGCATCAGCACACCAGGATGTTATTAAATAAGAATTATACTGCAGGTATTCGGGATCACGTTCATTCGCTATAGTCCTGTAAACAACACAGTCGTTCGCGAATATTTTGAACAAAGATTTGAGGCCAATAGTAATAACATTTAAATATAACACAAACAAAACAGGGCCCGCAACTGACCCTTGAGGAATTCCTGAGGTCACGGGAACATATCCGGACGAACAAACATTGAGAGCGACCGACTGCTGTCTTAGAGAGAGATACTCGGCTATCCATGCAATAACCGATTTATTCATTTTATAGCCCGCAATGTACTAACAAGAAAGCTGATATGGAACACCTGCAAATGCTTTTTTTGCAGCACAAGAAAATACAGTCAACTACTTTGAGCTTATCTATTGCTAGAGCCAAATCGTGCGTGAACTCAACAAGCTGCGTTGAGCAAGAAAAACCCAACGAAATCCGTGTTTGGTAGGATGCTGACGATTATGTTTAAACAAATGAGCCATTTCCGAAGTGTAGCTAAGCTCACCTTCAAACACCGCAACTAAATTAACATCCAGGCTTCGTCATTCACAAGGCTCTCTTGTTATTGCAAATTTAAAATAACACGCGTTTCTAGATAGACAGTCATAACATCCCACGAAGCAGGGCACGAAGTTGAGCCTACCAATGCACGAGGTTAGCCTCTTCTACGTTTATCACCAACAAAATAGTGCAACATTGTTTTCGCATTATTATTGTAAGAAGAATAGCCGCAAACTCGCGCTTTTGCCCGCCCTAGCTTGCCTTTCTTTGGTGGGGAGTCCATGACATGGCGCCGGTTGAACTCCTGCGCGGCGGCCGCTTGCTCGACGCCCTTTACGGCCACTTATTTTGGTGAACCACCGCCACCTCGGGTCGAACATCTCTGCCGTGTCAATGTCTCCAATGGTATCCATTTCTTGAGGGGGCGAATATCCTCGAGCTGATGCGTCGACGAAGCCGGCGGGCAATGCGTGGTAGCGGCTATGACTGGCGAGGCTTAGCTCACCTGTCGGTGTGGCACTGGCTTGCGGCAATAAATGGCATTCGTTCCCATGGCCTAAAAGGTTCCCTGGTAATGTCCAGTTAGTCCTTGCACCTGACCCGTTCACCTAGAACACTCATTACTGTTTGACAAACGAAGTTCGTTCATTTAAAACGTAAAAACACCGAGCGGATAAAAAACGTGTCTGCGTAATTCGGCTCCCTAACGGCTCTTTCTTCACCCAGGAAAAAACTGGTGCTACACCGGCGGGTCTCCTTCCAAACACGTCTGTGCATGTATTCTCGGCGTCCAGACCCGTGCCGTTGTTCGGCTGTACGCCGCTTACTGAAAGAATTACGTATAACCTGAGACCTTACGTAGGCTTGTCTCCTCTTGAACACCGGTTGCCAAAAATACTGCGGCCGCTCGCTTGCCGTAATCCGGCCGAGGACCGCTAACTGAATGAAAAATGTACATTCTGGGACCGTGCGTCGGCCGGTCTCCTGTATAACAACGGTTGCCCGAAGAAAACAAATATTCTGCTGCCGGACGCAGGGTTCGCCGTTGAAACAGCGAATGCGAGGCAGCCGCGCTGCGTCCGGTCTCGTTTCGAACACCAACTGCCACAAGAATACGGATGTTCTGTGGCCGGTCGCTTGCCGTGCTTCGGATGAACACTGCTTCCCGAAGGAAAACCGGTTGCCCTAAAGCCGTACTTCGGCCGTTCTCTTTCTCAACATCGGAAGCCGAAAATGAACTGAATATCTGGCAGCCGGGTAACTGCCGCTGTGCGTCTGAACACGGGCGGCCGGAGAAATATTTAAGCGCTTGTTGCCGAATGTTGGCCACTCATCGTATGATCAGTGGCTGCCAGAACCTGGATGCTGGCCGGACATGCCAAAAAGCGGCCCTAGACGGGCCGGTCTTCGGACACACTTTCTTTGCCGCCTATGTTGGTTTACCAGGTTCTTTCCATTCGTGCAAGCGACGTTATACAGTAGCTGCACCTGCCGGCGTCGTTCTACGTGCGGAGGCAGCGCCATGGTGTAAACACTAGCCGCATCGCGCGCCGGCCGAGCCAGCGGGCCGGTGTGCGGGTGTGTGCACGGCCGCGTAATGGCGGCAGACTTGTGCGCGTATTGTTTTTGCTCGCAGAAAGCGCTGTATTGTTTACAGCTTTATCAATTTGTCGCGAACGACGCGTGAAATCGAACACCTCAGCCAATCTACCGCAGTAGTCTACAATGTTTGTCGGGAAAACGTGCACTTAAGGTATGCCGGGAGCTACCTTAAGTAGCGCTTACTTTTCGGTGCGATAAGGTCGCGAAAAGGCGGCCTTTGAGAATAGTTTTTTACTTGAACGCGTTAAGGCGCCGAAAAGTGTCCGAAGGGAAACGTTCTACTTAAGTTAGGTTTGTGTATACGGGGGTAGGTTCGAGCGGCGCTGGAGGTCCCTCGTGAAACTACCGTATCTGTATATTGTGACCTGGCGGCAGATGACACGAACCATGTGGAGATGAAGCGGTATATTTACATGAAACGAATTAGGAACTGTTTACGTGCAGCCATCCCGGCCTGGCGGCGCCGTGCACCGAACTTCTTTGTCATTTGTTGGTGGGCCATGGCGGCGCGGGAATTGCCCTCTCCCGTGACAATTTTTCAGGGGTAAACATCGCATTAGTGCGTGCAGGGCGTGGGTGCGTTGTTTTCGGAGGGAGTTGCGCTCGCTGTGAGGTCATTCGAAGGATCACCGACTATCAGTAGAGCTATGGGGTGCGCCGCAGTATCTCGGGATGTTTTACTGCTGGAAGTTAAAGTAGCCGCACTTGGTCAGGGCGTGGTCATTCGTCGACCTGGCGGGAATGGGTCGACGGGAGGGCCAGGTTCGCACGCGTCGTGTTTACAAAGAACAGGACTTTCGTCATTGTTGGGCCAAATTTCGTCGCGCGCCGTAGGGACAATACCTGAGAGAGGCCGCCCGAAGTTCGACGGCCGGCGTTCACAGTTGCTTCAGTTGGTCTATTTCAACCTCCGTTGTACTTGTCCGTTGATGAATACCTCAGAGTTAGAGTGAGAGTGTTGATCACGTGATTGTTTGTGTACAAACCTTTGGGTTTTGTCGACCTGGCCAATTAGCGGCCCAGTTTGTGTTACTAGGTCCTCGAGGCGTGCTTCTTGTGTAATAAAACCGAAGAGTTTCGTCTTCTTGGACAGTGAGAGCGAGAGCAAAAAAGTCAATTTAGTGAAGCTTCAGTCCGGTCAGTGGACCGAACGAGAGTGAACGAGGAGCCCCCAGCGAGTTAGATATGTTTAGCTGAGATCATTTAAGCATTTCTCTGTTTTTATATTAACATAGTATACCAGCGGCGCAGTTAAACATTGTCCGGTGCTTCCTGAAAAAAATTCGTCTGGGAGCGTTTCATTGGATTCTTTTTATCTCCAGATAATCTGCTGCCGGTGGTGTTCCTATTCGTACAATATACTTAGTTTGATGCGAGTTTTAATTTCCACACTTTATTCCGCCTCAGCCTTATCCGGCACCGTACTTTAATTTTTAAAATTGAAATGTAACGTTCATGTACCGACTCGTTCCAATGTTCGAAGTGCAACTGGAACGCGTTCCTTTCGCAATAAAGGAACTTGTAACGGGAACTCGTTTTAAAATTGGCAAGGAACGAGGAACAATGTTTCATTCCTGTTTTAGAGGAACGTGTACAACACCGCTTCGAACACTTCATAATGGCAAGAGAAAACATAGTTCCATAAAACTGCAGAGGTCTTAAAAATTTTGACGATGTATACGAAATACTGCATGCTAATCAGCCATGTTTAATGTGTGTTCAGGAAACACAATTGAATTACAATCACACAAATTTCTTGAGAAGTTATATGGTATTCAGAAAGAACGAGGATGGCTGCACGCAGTCTTCTGGCGGTGTGACCATAATCGCTCCGAAATCCTTAGCATGCCACCCTGTCACTTTGAACACTGTCCTTGAGGCTGTAGCATTTCGCACAATAATATTTAATAGGCTGATAACGGTATGCTCTATATACATTAATCCTGATCTTGCACTTTCCAGCTCTGACTTGGGGGAGCTGGTTCACCAGTTTCCCGAATCATACATCCCCACAGGCGACCTTAATGCACTCAATTCTGCTTGGGTATCTTCTGGCACAGATGCCCGAGGTCGCCTGATAGAGACGTTTTTAACATCCTCAGGAGCATGCCTTTTCAACAACAAAAAGCCTACATACTATAACATAGGACACAGCACACACTCATTTCTTCACTTGGCTATTGGTTCCGCAGTTCTCTTTCCTCTTCTCGGATGGGGTGTGCGCACTGATCCACGTAGTAGTGACCACTTCCCCACCTCACTAACATATATAGGTAAAGACCCATGGAGTCCATCTTCCCAGAACAGGTTTAATGAAGCATGAGCTAACTGGACCGCATTTACAGCGACATCCAAACTACAGTACACAACCATAAGACACCTACACATTGAAGAAGTTTCCCAACTACTCAAGGCGGAAGTCCTCGATGCCGCCGAAAAGTCCATTCCCCACGCTTCTGGTGCCCTGCGCAACCAGAGGAGGCCGTGCTGGAATGAGGACTGTTGGCGGGCGCGAGAGGCCCAGAACAAGGCGTGGGGTATCCTTCGTTGGTACACCACGTTGGGCAACCTTTTATTGTTCAAGAGGGCAAAGGCGTTCAGAAAACGTGTGCGCCGTGAGGCAAAACAAGATATTTGGCGTTCATCCATAACATCAATAAACTCCTACACAGATACACGAAAAGTGTGGACACGAATACGCAAACTCAAAGGACAACAAACACACAGTCTTACCCTGGTTAGTACAACAGGGGACACACTGGCAGACCAGGCTAACACACTCGCACAACATTTCCAACACGTGTCCAGTTCAGCAGACTACACAAACACTTTCATGAAACACAAACAATCGGCCGAAAAAAAGTCTTTACTTGATAACGAAAACTCAGCCTCCTCTTAGAACTCCGACTTTTCGCTCCTAGAGCTGAGGGGTGTTCTGAGTACTTGTAAACCCTCAGCTCCAGGCCCAGACAAGATCACATATACAATGATACAGCCCTTACTCGCAGACCCTCTTGTAACACTTCTTCACCTTTACAACAAGATATGGTTTTCGGGGCACATTCGAAAGTCTTGGAGGGATGCCATAGTTGTATCATTTTTGAAACGAGGGAACGACCCTTCCTCTCCCGCTAGCTACCGACCCATTGCCCTGACCTGCTACCTGTGCAAGCTTCTCGAGAAGATGATAAACCGGAGGCTCGTGTACGTTTTGGAGTACAACAGCCTTATGGAAAGCTTCCAGGCAGGCTTCAGGGCAGGGCGATCCATGAACCACCAACTCGTTGCACTTCAATCATATATCAAAGATGCCTTCGTTCACAAACACTTCAGTGTTACGGTGTTTTTTGACACCAAGAAGTCCTATGACACCGCTTGGCATTACGGCATACTTACTGACCTCAAGTAATTCGGTGTCTCGGGTAACATGTTAAACATCCTTATTAGTTACTTGTCAGAGAGAAGCTTTCGCGTGAGAGTCGGTAGTGCACTCTCAAGGATTCACGTACAAGAAAATGGCGTGCCACAAGGTGGAGTGTTGAGCTGCACACTTTTCCTAATTAAGATGAACTCTCTTGGAGAGGCATTTTCACCTACAATCTCTTATTCCATGTATGTAGATAACGGCCAGATATCCTTTAAATCATGTTATATGTTAATCTGCGAACTTCAAGTCCAGCTTGGTGTCAAAAAACTTGCCAGCTGGGTAGAAAAGGATGGCTTTAAACTGAATCGTGCAAAAACATCTTGCATTATGTTCTCCAGGAAGCGTGGGGTCCATCCGGACCCAGACATTACTCTTAAGGGCGTGTCCCTTCCTGTGAACAAGGAGCACAAGTTTTTAGTTGTTGTGTTTGACCACAAACTCACATTCATTCCTCAAATCAAGCAACTGAAGCATTATAGTCTGAAAACAATGAATACCCTTAAAGGTCTTCTCACACCAATCGTATGGTGCCGACAAAAAACTCCTGCTAGGCCAGTATACTGCTTTGGTTGGGTCTCGTTTGGACTATGGCACTGTGGTGTATGGGTCGGCGACAAAAACAGCATTTAGAATGCTCGACTCTGTGCTACACTTGGGGCTTCACCTGCAGTCGTGTGCTTCCCCACTAGCCCCGTCCAAAGTATGTATGTTGGGTGTAACAACTGTTGCGTTGAGGAACAACAAACGTACATGGACTTGCTCTACGCTTTTAAAATTTCATCGCGGAATAACCATCCTTTTAAAGCCTGTTTTTAATGATACATCCACATCTCCGTTGTTTGTAAATCACCCGTCCGTTTCTTTGCCGTGCTCACTTAGGGTGAGACAGGAAGCTTCGGGTTTCAACATCTCCTTTTTAGACATTTACACATCTTCTTTTACTGACATTTTACCACCCTGTCAGCTTCAACCTGTATCTTGTGACTTGTCCTTCATAAAATTGATAAAACCAGGGTACCACAAACTGCTTTTTTTGTAGCACTTCTTGTCCCTGCAGTATAAGTATCAATGTGGAGAGTTTTATAATGACGCATCAATAACTGCACCCTGGTATCTTGCGCTGCTCATGGGCCAAACTTTGATGCATGCAGAACCATAAGCAAATACACCACAATTTACTCAGATGAAGCATATGGCATCTTACTCATTGCACAAAACATTCTTGAACACAAAATTCCAAAGTCCATCATATATACTGATTCCTTGAGCGTTGTGTGCGCATTGGCATCACACAAGCTGCGCAAAAACAGAATTATCAATATGGTTCTCAACCCTATCATGTCTATATATGCCTAAAAACTCCTTCTGGTCTTGTGCTGGGCTCCAGGCCACACTGAGATAGCTGGCAATAAGGTTGCTGTTGATAGAGCCGCTGCCGCCGCTCTCAGAAACACAGTTGACATAACAATACTACCGCACAGTGACCTTAAGTCGCAAATTCGACAACAGCTTTGTAACAAACTGCAAGCACAATGGAATGAACAGACAGACTACAAACTACATCTAATAAAGCCACACTTGGGACAATACACAACTGACTCAACCAACAGGCACACCGAAGTGACCTTAGCAAGGTAGCGGATAGGCCATACACATGCAACACACTCGCACCTGCTCACTGGATCTCCAAGAACCACGTGTAGCGGGTGTGGAGAGGGCCTATCAATAATCAATAAACTCGTACAATGCAAGGCACTAGAAACAACACGACACAAACACTTCGCCCAACTATACAGACAACACATTCCACTGCACCCATCGTACTATTTTAGTGGACGACCCTATCATCACCCGCAAGCGTACTTTTAAGTTTCTTAGCGATGTCAAGTTTTTACAACTCATATCTTACCAGGCATGGTAAAACCCTGGCCCTTTACACCAGTCATCTATATTTCCTTTTATGTCATTTCACATATATGTTTAAGTAAATGTTTTACACTTACTGTCACTTCGTCCTCATAAAACAATATTTCCTTGGCGCTCTATGCCCTTAGTCGGCCTTGCGCCAAAAAAACAACCATCATCATCATCATCATCATCAAACGCTGAAAGGCAGTTGCCACTCAAAATCGGAAATATGTGACTGTTGGTTGTTTTTCGCGCCTTAATAACACAGTCCTCAGTCCCCACAAACATCCATTTTTTTCTGTTTCTTTAGAGTGCGCCGTTGCGAGTAGTCTCTTGTTTTCCATGGTAAGGTGTTAGTTAATGAAAATGGCTCTATCCTTGCGACAATTGAAAGGCCTGAAGAGAGCCTCTGCCTGTCTGCTCCATCGAGCAAGAACAGCCTCAGCCCGCACACCAAATTCGCTGTACAAAATCCGCACTGTCTCATCCCTTTTGTACCCCAACTGCAGTGTTCCCGGTGACAATGATGATTATGTTGAATCCCCAATGATGGGTATGTGCTGTTATCATCCCAATCATCATCATCTTGAAAATGGCACCATTTATAAGGCGGAGAACCCGGTTCCGGTCAGCCATGACAGCGTACCCTGCTGTCTGTCTCCACTTGCCCTAATATTTGGCGCCGACAAACCCGGGAAGAAGAGCAGTGACCGAACTGGAGAGCAGCAGGGGTTCCAGTGGCTGCAGGCATATGAGACCCAAAAACGTTCACCGCAGACTCATCTTGAGCCACCTGGCACCATGGCTGAGAGTGACTGAATACCGAACACCGACTCCCTCGAAGGCACCGACGCCAACATTGGCGTTTCAACCGCCGTTTTCGAGGGTCAGGTGACTAACCAGACTCGACCCTCACCGGGCGTGACCATCCCCGGTGCACCGACGAAAACCGACCGCAAGTCTCCAACCGACCTAGACACGCCACGTCTAGCCTAGCCCACCATGCTTGGCACAACCGGTACCGCTACCGAAGAGCAAGCTGGTGAGCTGGACGCTCTGCATTTGTAGCGGAACCATATCCGTACCGACTTTAAGAAAATTTTGACCAGTAGCGGCCGACTGCTAATTTCAGCATCTAGCCACGTATCAAAGCTGAAAGCTAACTTAGAGGACCTTCATCAAATCAGATATGATGTTAAAGAATTGGACTCCCATATTTTTTATTTAATCGAAGATAAAATTGATGAGGAAGTTGAGGATGCGGATCACTACACGCTCTGCTTTTCCCGAGCAAGCGCTTGGTTCAGCAGTTGGATACAATGCCTCGAGAACAATCAACTCTTAACTATGAAATCTACAGCCTTTTCCGAAATGGTCATCTTTCTAGAAACGCCCAGAGACTTCTTGTATTCGTTCACCCAAAGCGCGCCCAAGGCTCTCAGAAAAGACGGCGAGAACTTCTCATCGACCGCGGAGCTAGCGGAAACTCAAATGGCCCCTATCCAAACGAAAGCACTACGATCTCCAGAAGAATCACGCATTGACCCGCCATCTTGGGAGTTCGAGTACTTGTTGGTTCCAGACTTCACGAAGGACGAATCCTTCCCGGAAATTCCCCGAACCCAACTAACTTCAATCGGCGAAATGTGTGAGGTTGCACCCGTGCGCGAATATAAGTGTTTACATCTTACTCGAGCAGGAAAATCTGAACAACCACTGCTCGTCACTGCTGACCAACTTGATGAAGCAGCTAAGCCTTATCAAGAAAAAGCAGAATCGTTCTTTGCGTTGAGGATCATCACAGAAGTAACGTACTCAGAATCGGAGTACACCAGAAAGAAAACAGTGGCAGCTATTACCATGCACGAGACCGATGGACGAACGCATTGAACTCAGGCCACAAAAATTATTCCAGAACAGCCAACCCATTGAAAGTTGTCCGAGTCCTCCTTCGGTATTCGGTCACGACAGACGCTGAACACACGGTGTGGTTCTGCGGCACATCACGTTGGTGACGGTCGGCACTTCTGAGATTAAGACGCCGGCTTCAGCACCGGTGGAAGCGGAAGAGGTGGCACGCCTTTACGATCGTACATAAGGATCTACTTTACGGACTGAAACCAAGAAGTTACGACTGCGGATTTATTGCGTGTGTATTGATGATCTCGCGGGCGATCGAAAAGAAACTTACCAGTCGTTTTGAGCCATTTCGCGCCGGCGGAGAGTTCAGCGGCCTCTGGGTACAACGGAGATTATCAACAGAGCCACACGTGCTTGCTTACTGACCCCAGTACCATTCTTGCTTGCAACACGAGATTTTAATCGAGACGCAGCGCACTTGAGAAAAGTGTCACCTACAACCACGTTCAGTGTCATCGCGTGGTCGGTGCCTCAACTTTCTAGCGGCATATGTGCTAACTGCGGCGGCGGGAGGATGTTGAATCCTCCATGTGGGGTATGTGCTGTCAGCATCCCGATCATCATCATCTTGAAAATAGCACTTCTAATAAGGCGGAGAACCCGGTTCTGGTCAGCCATGACAGCGAACCCTGCTACCTGTCTCCTCTTGCCCTAACAGATTACACTCACAGCGAAGCTGTAAAGCAGACCGTCAGTGTGTGGAGTGCGCAATTAAAAATACCAACAAAATGCCAAGCGTTCGTGCACGCGGGCCTCGAGCGCTCGTTTGTCAAGGTAAACATACCCACATAGTGAGATTGGCCAGTGTTGGCCAAAAATACTGCAGCGTTCGCCGCGCGCCTCGAGTGCCCATTCGCCCAGCCATGAATACCCAACTAGGGAGACTGGCCAGCATTGGCCGCAAGAAAACACCAGCTTTCGCCGTATCCACATGCTCGGAACGAGAACAGCACGTCATAGCATACGCCCTTGGTTCGTTCATCCCCGTGTCGTCATGCGCACTCGCTCTGTGCTGTCGAAGGGCCGCCACTTGAATATCGAAGCTGCTGTAGGTGATCACGGACTCCATTTGACCCGGCCGCGGATAGTTCGCATAGACGAAAAGGAAACCGCGCATCGAGAGCTCGGCGCGCAGGATATCCGCTAGAGGCGTACGAAAATGCGTACGAGTGGCGTACGAAAATGCCGACCAAAACTACGAGCTAACTCTGACCTCGCTCAACATAAGGCCATTGAAATGCCATGCTGTAAACGGAAGCCACGACACGACGACGATACTAAAACCCAAATTTGTGTCCATACTGATCATTTGTGTCCATACTGAATAGCTTCGCCATTCAAGTCTTGCGCGTGAGTGCAAGCTACCTTTAATTTTGTCTGAACTGCTCGAAAAATTGAAAAACTACTCGGAGATAGACTGTTTTCGTAATCGCCGGAAGGTAGGAGTTCCCCTTGCTGCTACGGAGTAAACTAATTTTCTTAGGGGCCACTTATTTCTGCGAAGAGAAATGTCAAGTCTTGTGGTGGGATTTTGCAGTTTTAACGACTAAGTGATGAGTGGTGAGTTCTCCGTGTCTCTGGTACGATACTGTGGGAGATTAGGCGGAGCAATTACCTACAGTTATATGCAAGGCTCAATCCACCTCATCAAACAACCCATAAAAGTGCTACAACTACAACAGAACTAAATTGTATTCAACCAATTTAGGACCATACGTGTATTTAGTCTCTGTTTCGAAGGTCAGCAGGTCGAAAACAACGAAGTTTTCTAGGAACACTGGAATCATAACATTGCGACGTACTAAAAATTATATAAGGGGGATACGAACTGCACAAAAAGCACGAGATTTTTGAGAACAGCGCGCCAACGTATATGCCATGTATCCATGTGGCACGTAGAGGTAGCCACGGACTCATGCAAGAAACAAGGGCAAGTCACATGATGTGCGTATTCCCAAAGCTGAACACAGCTGTGTGAAAGCCAAACTGCGTAGGTTGCTGTGTAAAAAGACACAAAGCACGGTAATAGGCTGGTTGAAGGACAGCTAATGTTTTCGTTTTTATCAAAAAAAATATTTTCATCAAACACGCTCATGGCAATGAATAACCCTTTTGATTGGGCCGACTTTCCAGATGGCTGATGCAGCGACACCAATATAAGATACTGCTGCAGCTAGCAGATCACTGAGGAGATTTGCGCCGAAGTGTAAATTAGAGACTCCGGAGAGCGAAAAGATGGCACCGTCTCTATTGCTCCTTTCAGTCTTCTGCCAATGGCGGTGAATGCGGAAACAGATGGGCAACATTTCTTTGGTGAGAAAACCTATCGCTTGCTGCTATGCTGGCCTCCTTTTCTAAAAAATAAGTGCAGTTCAGTAATACGGGTTTGAGCCAGTGGAGCTCTTCGAGGTTGTCTCAGCGATGAATTTCGCGTTTCATGCTGCAATGTAAACACTGTCGAATCTTGAGTACACCGCAGCAAGAGCACGATAAACGCAGAATATTGCCGTAGGCTTAGCTTTTGGGTTACCCAATCGTTTTGCATAAAAAAAATTTATCGTTTGTCCTACAGAGTAAGGAACACAAAAAGGCCGTGATCTTACTTACAAACATTTGATGTCTAGGAAGTTGCCTAGACTTGCGCTTTTACAGGGTTGCAGTACAAGAAACTGGAATCGGCAATTAGGCCTGTGACGTCCGCCTAAGCATTACAGCGGTCCCCGCAGACAGGTGATGAGGCGCATGATTTGCAGTTTCATTACAGGAACATAGTTGAGCTCCCGATGACACATAAAGTGTCAGTTGTTTCCACCGCACGCAAAGAGGCAGAAGGTTGCTTAGTGTACTGGGCAGCCCTGGAACCGGCATGTTTTATATAGCCTAGGCGTGGCTTCACTTAGATGCTATGCTCCAAATTTCTGAGAAGCATTGCGTGAAGTGAGCTGTGGTTACTCTTTAAGCTGGTCCACGAACTTTTGCAACAATGCGCGGTAGACCCGCCAGGTTCCCTTTCAAGCGTGGAGACAGCAAATTTTCATACTGCCCAAGACAGTTCCCGTACTCCTCAAGATAGGCTCGATACCGTCCTGAAACGCAGACAAGAGTGTACAAGTTAAACCTAATGAGCGTTTTTCTTAACAAAACATCGTCCTAAGATGCTGCTCCGTGGCTCAAAGGAATCACGAACCACTTTTTTCAGTCTGTCACTCTGCCAATTCAGATAGCGAGGATCCTGCACCTGTGATGTGAGAAGGTTAGTAATTTGAACACGATGTCGAAGAAAGATCCTGGAAGGAAATCAATAAGTCCGCGACCGCAAATCCTCCGGGAAAAATTATCTGTCTCTTTAAAAATTAGCCAAACGCACAGAAACGGACTCTACGAAGCTTGGGAGAATATTAGCAGTCTACAAAACTTTGTATTGGGCCCAGGAGGACCCTTACCGCAGAGGCGTTATATCGTTGCGGAATGGACAACCCGCGGTACACAGGAAATAGCAATTCATTCCTTTACAGACGTTCGAAAGGACATGATGGTGAAAGAAAATATATTTTGGCCTGGTTTGACGGATGTTGGGTTTTGTGATGAGGATCTAAAAGTAGAAATTAGTAGACGCCAACGTGCGAACGGCTACCTTGTATAATGAGGCCAATAAAAGCTTTAACGAGAATGTGCACGCAGCAATTTGGCCAGCTTACACGAAGTACTCACCTATATACAGTTCTGCTTATATAAACCCGTTGTTCCAGTATCCTCTCAAGTTTGGCCTGAAGGCTGTATTGATGGTCAAGTGAGTGTATCTTTGAAGCCACTTTTTGGGTGGGTGGTGCAGCGGGGCTCTATTTTGGTGCGTAATGCGGCGTGACCACGGTGGCTAGATAGCGTGGAAATGGACGAGCTACGACGACAAGCCTGACCACTAAATATTGGGGGGCTTAGTTAACGCCCACCCGAGAAATGCCGCATAAAACGGATTTCATTCCCTTTCTAAATCAGCTCTCTGGCGAATAGCGGTGACCATGTACTCCAGACAAAGGAACGCCTAAAGTATGGCTACGCCCATGCTTTTCTATATTCTCTGTCATCTCAGCAAATGTTCATCGTGGCGTTATTACAATCAAGACAAAATGTTTTCATGTTCTGCTTCTGTTCAGGTTTACGCGGCATTCCAAACCGCCTACCTTGATGCCGTAACTCCGAATATCACCCAGGACTGCGTTATCCTCGTTCGCCAGGAGAACAACCGGAATACCATCACTCTCTACTTCAAAAACGGAACACTGTCGTGAGAATATGTACCATTGCGTTTTTTGATGTTTTGATGAGTATATTTTATATTAACACGTGTATTATACTAACATGTCATCCCTCCACATTCTGCTTTCTCCAAGAAAAATATCGTCTCGCCTGTTTATTGCCGGAAACGTTTCATATTGCCGGGGGGCCTCCAGCCGGCGACGCATATAGATATATATATATATAATATATATATATATATATATATATATATATATATATATATATATATATATATATATATTACTATAAACTATCAGAAACAGCTGCACTTGAAGCTTGAAGAAATATTATTCGACTTCGAAGAAGTGTTCACTGAGGTGACTGCTTGTCTGCCTTCTACGAGTACTTACAAGTCCACGTGTAGTCCGGGGTTGTTAGATTCTACAACTTGAGTTCTCTCGCACCAAAGGAGTCCCTCAGATGAGCCATTCGACAATTAGGTGGGTTCAGTTAAATACATCGATGACACATCAATGATAAAGCCAATTAGCGGTCATGAAAGATCACGAACATATAATCAAGAAATACTTTCCTGATGAAGAGTCACTCGAGAAGGTACGACGTAATTCCAAATATATAATTTACACTATGTCGCTCCGGTTCCTTTTTTATGGTGTTGTTCTTGTGTTCGCGCCTTTAGAGGCGCGAACGTTTGATCTTTCGCAGAAAGCAAGGAAAATATAAATTCGCCGATGTAAATAACGAATAAACCTCAGATATAAAACTGTCGCAATACAATTTTTAATACAACACGAAGCAGTTCAATTTAAACAAAATAAAATCATAATGAGAAATTGCAGTTGCTTTAGAGTTCACACAAAAGGCCTCAGCGTGGTTGGATGCTATGCACCCTGTTTTCGTTCATTTGTGTAACCTTTTGCGTTGTTTTCTTAGCGAAATGGCATGTTTTGGCTTGTGCGTGTGCACGGTCACTGTTCATTTTTGTTTGTGCACTCCGACACGACGCTTGTTACTTCTTATTCAGTCACTAAGCGAACGTTTTTAAGTCCATGCAACCGATAAAACTACTATATATGCTTCTTACAGCTGCCTAATAATTTGCTCTCGCGAATCGACGCTTTGCTTTTCGGGCAACACTGCACCCTTTTTGTATTGAGAATAAGCATAGGTTCTTGCGCACATCGTGGCTATTGATACTTATTTTGAGTGAATCCGGCATGGCCTCATTTTTATCACTGCATGAATCGCAAATATTTGTAACCCCTGAATGTAAGTGGCGATGTCTCCATCCCTAAAAATTGTTGTGAAGCATTAAACTACATTTTTAGCCGCCGTTAGCATTGCCTAATGGAAAGAGTAGCTGTACTGAGACACACAAGGCTCAGTGGTATTTGACAAGCCGCTGAAAAAAACTCTGCAGAACGGGCACTGAAGACTCGAGGTGAGTCGCTCTATAGGTTGCTGCACTCCAGCCACAAATATTTTATTTATGCTTTTCCACATCCTTCTCTTACTACCAGCTATATTTGCTTCGGTGTATTTGCAATCCAACTTTCATTGAAATTCGTAGAATTCACAAAGAAAGATTTTGAGCGACTCCAGTCGAATAGTGCCACGCGTATTAAGCACTGTTTCGTCACGCTTAATACCGCTTTCATAAAACGCCAATTATAAAAGGTCGTTCACACTAAAGTTCTATTGTTTGTTTCTATTCAGGTAGCCTGCTCTACTAAAGCAAGCATGGTCTCAAAAAGCAGTCTAAAATTCGATATAGTAATCAAAAATGTACTGTCTCTCTTTTATGCTGACACATTGTATGAACACCCTGTAGTGTGTGTTTGAAGGGCTTCTGAAGACAAAAATTGTGCTGTTGCTTTCAGATACGGATTCACAGAGACATATACGTTTACAGATGAACCCAATGTGGTCAATATCACTGTGGACATTGGTAAGAACAGCTGTGTATTTGGCGAGCTCTCCAAGAAGGTCCTGAAGCAAATCATTACATATAACCTTTTTCTGTGCCATCGTCCAAAAACGGCCTTTTTATTATACGCCGCGTCAGGCGCCACACACCGCACAGCACCTGGCACAGCTTTGTCAAGTTATATCAATATTTTAAAATACAAGATATCACAAGTATGCTGAACAAGCCAAAAAAAGGAACTCACTGCGTAAGTAAATGAGGATACGCTAAATAAATTCCCTCGTTCTGGCGAAGCGTGTTCGATATAAAATAGGAACCATTGCAGTGAGCCAAAAGTATGACCAGTGGAAGCATTTTAAACCTCGACGTTCACTTGACACAGAAATTAGGTAGAAACTTCGAGCGAGTTTTATTTTCATGGCTTGCATCCCAGTCGCACTCCACGCAATCCCCACCCTCATGGAAGGAACGAGCGATGAGACGCTTTCGCTCCGGAAGTGCACGAGACGCTGGCTTTACTATCCTTGAGCTTGTCCTTAGTCTTTACACCTGCCTCGTCTTTTGGGATACGAGGGTTTCGAAAATAGTTGAGATTTTCAGAACACAGTCTCTTCCTCTTTAAATTGGGGGAGCCTGCAATTAAACTTTTCGAAAGCTGTACTTAGAAAGCCAGTCGGAGAGTTCACGAAGAACGGGGATAAGTCAACATATGTTAAACAATGCACGCAGAACAGATCTCTGCCATGGGGATAGAGCACTACTTGAAACGAAGAAATGGATGAAATTGGTCAGTGCTATCGGAACTGTTAGAATGCAAAAGCACTCACCGCGGTATTGAAATCACGCCCTGGTGCCAACTACAAGTATAAACTGATCTCGGATGATTCTGTAATGATGTCTGTGGGATATACTGAGAAATCTATCCAACGAAAAACTGGGATATAAAATTTAGGCCACTTTAAACAAAGCATCCATAGAACAATAAAGGGAAAGACTTCCGGCGGATGGGAACGTAAAGTTTTGGGGTTTAACGCAGCAACTCTCACGTAGATATTACTATAATTACAGACAGAAGTAACCACCAGCCTTTGTACCACCACAGCTGGAAAATTGATGCCCAGAGACGTGCCAAGAAGTAAAGGACGGTCGCATAACTCACTTTGGGCACTGATAAAAGAAAATTTTGGGCTAAGAACAATGGAGATGGCAAAAAATAGGAGTGGTTGGAAGCCTATATCCAGAGGCCCTTCATATGGCTATCGACCTAGGCATTCGTATGATTAGGAGGGATTATCTGTTCTTTCTTTCAGTAGTCGCAATATTATTCAATGCCACTCAACATTACAATATAAACCAATTTTGTTTCCGATAAATGAGTTGGCCACTACTTGAGGGCATAATGAGTAACGCAAGCCGAAGCAGCAGCAGATAAAATCAGCGCCCTATATTTTAATGTTTGATTTGTGCTCCGCGTTACTGGTGTTACTAATACAAGCAACTGCTCCCCCACTCAGTTTCTCGTTTCAATTCATGTTTGCAGACGCCAGCAAGCGTTACCAATACAAGATGCTGTATGCTGACTCCGAAGCCTGTTTTGTATTGGATTTCACCCTGCGTACGTTGGTAAGAAACGTTTACAGCTTGAAAAGAAAGGTGGTCATAGCTTTGCTGTTGTGGAATTTAATTATGCCTTCGTAGCTAAGAGATGCGCTATAACGACTGAGCATAAAAATTCAACATTTAGACACTTCCAAGCCAGGGAGGAGTGGGTTGTGATATTAGTATTGTAGAGTAAACTGCAGAACTGCGTAAGCTGTTAATGCATTCTTTGCATCTCAGTGAGAGACGGAACGCAGACAGAGACAACCGGACAAGGGATCACTAGCAGAAAATTGTATGAAAAGAAGCGATAAATACACATGAAGTCAGCCCTTTTTTTCTTGTGAGTACGTTGATTTCATAGCTACATGGTGAACCCTCGCAAAAGAAAATTGGAGTAATAACGAAGAAGCCAGGCAAGGGAACGATATCGTCCAGTAAGCCGCGGTGGACAACACTTGCAGACTCCGATGATCGTACTCTCCTTATCCCCAAATTCGGTCCCGTCGCGCCATATCCGTTCCTGGCAGATCCTGGGTTCCCTGAAATATCCATATTGCATATTAGATGCCTCCTGGTGTCAAGTTGTCGTAGCTGCTGCGGGATCCTATGAAATCAGAAATATTCCCTTTTTATTCCGGTGTTCGGGCAGGTGTACAGGATTTTACACGGTGTTCTCTACACCTGTAAGCGAATAAATGCCCTGCAGGATAGCCCCCTCCACTCTGACAAGGAGCCAGGTCAGGACGACCGAACGACGTTAGACAAGTCTCGTTTCGGCGTTGGAGTCTTTCTTGGCAGATTCGCACTGTCTACGTATATCTTGGGAGTAGGGCGGGCGGCGACGTATCTTAAACAGTGAGCTGCATGGCGCAAAAAAGTTCATTCTTCTAACGTTCGCGTACTGCAGCAATTTGTTATGCTACATTCACCTTTTATGACACTTGGCAATGAAGATGGTGGATGAGTCTGGAAACTTCGATGACTACCATCATGACAACGACAGAGGGCTGCGGCCTAACACTAATCGCTAAGGGATTTATTAAGCTACATTAAGAGGATCTAGCGTTGCTGCCTCACTGCCAAGGTACATATGCCCCGTATCTCCTTGCTTTGCTGCTAATGCCATCGAAATACCATAGTCTTCGTTACTTTTGGCAACATTGTAACTTCTCCCTCCCACTCGGCCGTCCCTCTCCCTTTTCGTTTAATCAAAAAATCAAAGATTGACCAATGCTCTTTAATTTTCCTGCGTTTGCCCTGCTTGGGCACAATAGGTTAGGTCTTATTTAGGCTTGCAATTTAGGGAGTCCAACTTTTAGGCATTAGGTTAGCAGTTCCGTGAAAAAGCCCCATTTGTAAAAGTAGTAGTGTTTTCTGGTAAAAAAGGCGACTGAGGTTCAGAATAAACAAAAAACGTGAGAATAATCAGGTGGAATATGAAGCCTGGTCAGCAAAGTAGCAGCATGGTGCTCGAGCTTTGCTGAACCGGGCTGGCTCCTCTTTCACGCCTTACCACGGCGTCCAAACAAGTTCTCCGTACGCCTTTCTAATATACCTAGAAGTCACCAAGCACTAGCGATTCCTCCGCCGGCATTACTCTTCACCGAGCCCACAGCTATAGGCCACGCGGCCGCAACATTTGGCACCTCCTACAACGACACTGCCTCCCCCATACAATCATACTTCCTACAACGAACCCCAACGTTTATAACACCACACTGCAAGGATTGCCACAAATGAGATGCACGCTTTTGTTTGCTCTGTGTGGGTCCACACGACCCATTTACCTTCACCCCACCCTAAAAACTGCGAACAGTTCTTAGGGAGCACGCACGTGGTGGATCAAGCAAATAAGAGCAGGGGCCCTTGCGGTTGCTAAGCCATGTGGGCCTCGTCCATCCCTCCCACCTGCACCGCAATTTGGAGAAATAAAGTGGTTTTCTTTCACTCACCCCCTCCACCAGCTGCGCATTCACACCGTTTCCCGGCGAAGCACAGGAGGTTCTATTCTTAACAAAACGCGCATGACCAGTTCGGAGATTGGCAGCGAATAGACGGCTTTGAAGGGCTAATTTTCCTTCTGCACAAAATTCACCAAACTGCGAAGTCGAAACAAGAAGGTCTAGAATAGCGCGGGCCGCGTGGTACCTTACCGTGATGCCACTTGAATTAAACACGCGCCCCAATGCCCGCGCATAACCGTTATTATAGGGAAGCTGTGAAGTGTGCCCGTCTGCTTTATTGTTTGATTACCGTAGTCAGACGGAAGAACGAAAGCAAGAGACACAAACAGGGTGTACAGAAAAGAAGTTGACCGAAGTATACTGGGCCCCAAGGCAAAGAATGTAACGCCAAAAAAGACACGCAAATACGAGGTAATAGGAAAGAAGTTGTAAATATGCATCTCCACGTTTCTCCTTCGAAACACGTGATTATATATAAGTGCCGAGAGGAATGTTTTGCATTTCAACAATATATATGTGTATAACACTCACACGCATGAGTGCGAGGGAAACCAAACACGTGTATTTCATGCAAAACCTTTGTCACGTCGATTGTCTGCTTCCCTGACCTCAGTTCAAATGCATGGTGTTGGAATCGTGTTGGAATGCGTTATTCTGCCATGCAGGCTGCCGTCTTTGGATGTTCGAGAACGCAACGAACCCACAGATTACAGCTTGCAGGGAGGCTCACCGCCAGGCCTGCCCAGGAACTATCTACGACACCTGGGATGAAGAATTGTGCCCTAGTATTCTGTAGAGTGCCTAATGCTTGCAACAAAGTTTGCTTTTGATTAGAATGACACACGTCTAGGTTTCAGGAGACCTAGCGCAAGGAAGGTCTGGCGCATGGTAATATCACATATCTCTTTGTATTGCATTCATCAGAAAAAATAAAATCCCTCTGTATTACTTCATTATTATTTTATTATTATTAATGTTGATTACTAAGGTCATTAGTTGCGCGAAGTCTTGAGCGCCGCCATTATTATTACACATAATCACTCTCTTTCTTTCCTTGTGTACTCTAATGCTGACTGTGATTTTTTTCGAGGAGACATGAGCAGTGGGACAAATATTTATTTATTTATTTATTTATTTATTTATTTTACACTCAGGGCATACAAGCATTGTAGAGGGGAGGGGCTCACATAAAAGAGCAAAAATGATGTCAGAAGCACCCGACAATTGTTTAACCATTGTACACACAAAAACATACAGTAAAAAAAGTAAAGCAAATGCACTAAACGCAGCATAAACGCAATCACACTTGGAGCAAAAGAAAAGCAAATGGTAAGCGCACATCATTCGCCGTAAGAGAACACAGAAACGGCCGATCGACACAAGCATGCAATACAATATTAAAGAAACAATACACAAGGAAAAAGCACTCCTTACTAGGAAGTAGAAGGCAAAAAAAGAAGAAGAAAAAAACTTACAACAAATCTGAATTTGACAATGTTTGTCGGAAATGGTCATGGTTAGTAATGCAAGCTAATGAAGCAGGCAGGTGATTCCACTCACGGCACGTTTTCGGTAAAAAAGAATGGGAGTAGGTGACAGTGTTTTGGTGCGGGATATAAACTTTGTGACAATGGTCAAGACGTTCAGATATGAAACGTGCGGGTTCTATCTAGCCTGATTTGAGTACATGGTTACTATGATACACTTTCTGAAATATGCACAGACGGGACAGTTTTGTACGTGTAGCGAGAGGAGTTAGGTTCAGGTTGGATTTTATAGAAGTTACACTGGCCGTACGATGATAGTTAGAAAGTATGAATCTCGCCGAACGGTTTTGTACAGCTTCAATTTGGTTAGTGAGATTAGTATATCCCGGATCCCAGGTTGACGAAGCATACTCAAGTATGGGGCGCACGTAAATAACATATAACTGTTTTTTTGAGAGAAGAAGGTGCTAAGGAAAAATTTTGCTTTAAGTATCCAAGCATGCGGTTAGCCTTAGATATAAAATCAATGTGTCGGCATCAGGAGAGATTGTTAGTTATGTGCACACCAAGGTATTTATACTCCACTACGGACTCTAATGGGGTACTGTTAAGAAAATAACCAGGACAAAAAATAATTGATTACGGGATATCCTCATCACTTTACATTTAGTTATGTTGGGCTCCATATGCCAGAGTTTGCACCAAGTAGAAATATTATTAAGATCAGATTGTAGGCATTGAACGTCAGAAGAACTAGTAAACTCACGATAAAGCACACAATCGTCAGCAACGAGGCAAAGAGAAGAAGAAATATTACTAGGTAAGTCGTTAATGTATCTTAGAAAAAGTAAGGGTCCTAGAACAGAGCCCTGAGGTACACCTGAGCGCACAGGTACCTCAGGGGAGTTAGTTTGGTTGGCAGACACAAACTGAGTTCGGTTAGAAAGAAATACTTCTATTCATTGTAAGACTTGGGGATCAATTTTCAAATTACGTAATTTCAGTAGGAGAAGTTGATGATTAACTTTATCGAACGCTTTGGAAAAATCTAGAAAGCCACAGTCAGTTACAAAGGAGGAGTCAAGAAATGCATGCAAGTCATTCGTAAACGTTATAACTTGAGTCTCACAAAAGAAGTGTTTTCTGAAACCATGTTGGGAATTATGAAAAAACTGATTAGACTCGAGAAAGTTAACCAAATGAGTGAATAGTATGTGTTCGAGGATTTTACAAGGGATTGAAGTAATGAATATGGGACGGTAGTTTGAGGGGTTATGCGCGTCACCTGACTTGTAGAGTGGAACCACCCTGCCGGTCTTCCATTCCCTGGGCAAGTAACTGTCGTCAATAGATTCGGTGTAAATGAAGTACAATATAATTGAGCTGTCCTCCTTAGTATTCTGAAGAAATTTAGAGTTAATGTCATCAGGACCACAGGATGACGACCTTTTTAGTTTAGATATTATGGCTGCAATACCAGCAGGATCAAGAACTAATGGGTCCATAGGGAAAAAATTAGACTCTTGCATGTGGGGGAAATCACTGATAAAGGGGTCGGAAAAAGAATTTGCGAAGCTATTGTTAAGTACAGAGGCACAGAAATGGTCCGGAATTGGTTCTCCCGACATGTCTACCAGACAAAAGTTACAATCGTGCTTCGGCTTCACAGTGCTCCAAAACACTTAGGGTTAGTTTCCAATAAGGAGGGTAAGGTACAGTGGAAAAAATTACTTTTAGCCGTTTTTAAAGCTTTCGCGTAGGATGCTGCTGCTAGCTTATAGGTAGCCCACCGCACCGGACTTGAAGATTTTTTAGCAGCACGGAAGACCCTGGCTTTCTTATTAGATAACCTTTTGAGATAACGCGTATACCAGGGAGCATTAGTATTGCTGTACACATTCCTCAAAGGTATGTATTTATTGATTAATTCTAAAACCTTACATCTGTAAGAGGACCATTAGTCTTGACTGCTTTGTTCCATGCCGGATGGCAGCAAAGTATCCATAAAGGCGCAAAGTTCAGCGTTTATAGCCTCAAAGTTAGCTCTGTTATAATCTCTGATTAGTTTTAGCCGCTTAGGTTTTCGATTGGAAGGAAAAGAAAAAGTAAAGTGAAGCACGGCGGGATCACTTAACCCCGGCACGTGCGTAATGGGGGATGTTATGTCAGGGGATGACGTCAGAATTAAGTCAAGCAAAGAAGATGTTGTAGGCGTGGCACGTGTTGGTTGACAGACAAGCTGTGACAAACAAATTCGGCACAGACATTAAGAAAACACGAAGCCTCGGCAGACGCAGGATCGGCAAAGGGACACGCATGCGCCCATTTGATTGTTGAAAAAAATTAGTCACCGAAAAGGAAAAGTGGCACACCCGTAAAACGCACGGCAATCTGGTTCAAGCAATCGTGAAGACTCTCGTAAAAACCACCAGCACTGGAGGGGGACCGATAACAAACGCCACATATGAATTTCTTGAAATTGTAAGTTATGCAACACCAAAGAATCTCTAGATTAGAATGAAGCATGATTAGAAAAGACTCCCAATGGTCACTAACAGCAATTAAAACACCACCACTGATTTTACAACCACGGTCACGTCTATACACCACGTACTTTTTGTTGCACTGCAAGAGCTCATTGGACGCTATTTTACTTGACAGCCATGTCTCGGTAAGTGCAACAATATCAGCCTCGGAGTCATTTAATAAAGCACTCAGGCTTTCCTTTTTACTGTACAGGCTACGAATGTTTGTGCAGAGGACGGACGCTTTATTTTCATGTTGAGGACCACCACCCCTCGCGCACTCCTAGCTGCCGCTCGGCTGTCCATACACGCGCCATGAACGCGTCGACCGTGGGGATGATACAGCAGGTGTTGAGGCAAATGGTGTCGGCTTAAGTTCATGCACCCAGTCAGCGCTAGCGTTGTACACGTAGTTCCTAACGCAAACAGAGAGCCTATTGTGGCGCAGTTTGTAAGAGGTGTTAAGACCTTTCCCGTACTCAAGCAATTTCTTGCGGGCAGCTCTTGTGGCTAGTGAAAGGTCATCTCTCATATAAAAGTCGGTATCGTCCAGCAACGATAGCTTTGACTGCACCAGCTCTTTTGTTTTGTAAGAAGCAAATCTTACTACAATAGGCCTCTTCTTATCTGGAGCATATAGGCCTATCCTATGAGCGCGCTCAATATTTTGGGCGCCGATTTCTAAGCCTAGTTTTTCAGAGGCAAATGACAAAATCCTCTGTTCTGATTCCTGCCAACTTTCCTTGGGGTTGTCTGCGAAACCGAAAAACAGAACATTGTCATGCCGCGAGCGGTCCTCGGCATGGTCAAGCCTTGCCGCAGAGTAATTATTTCATTAAGGAGATAATCAGTTCGGCCTACAGAAGCAGTGTCACGCTGACACCCTTCAAGAGTAGTAGCCCGCTTCTCAACGGCGTCGAGGCGGGGGTTGATGGCAGAAACAGAAGCAACGACCGATTAATGAGCAGCTTTAAGTTCGTCGACTGCCTTTGACAAGTTCGTTTGGTTAGTCTCGATTCTAATGCAGCGCTCATTAGTTTCTCTTGCCAATCGCAGTATTTCCTCATTGGGCCCCGGGTTTGCCTCAACGTCACCACATAATACCAAAAATAAGGCACAGAATGGATCAAGCAAGGCTTCCGGGCATGGAAGCACGACAATACAGAGGTCATCCGACCTGAAGAATTTGCCAATTGGCTGGGATGAAAGGGGTCTAACCTGCCGCAACGAACAATAACAGTGAGTTACAATTCATGTTGGCGCCAGTGTTTAAGGTCCTAAACCCCGCATCGTTTCAATCCATGCCCACTGGGCGTGGTGGCCGCTGGGGTTGCCCTTTTATGTTGTTCTGACAAGCAAGGACACGATGACAATTGCGGATGGGATCCAGGAGAACGAGGGTATCTGACAAAAAGCCGGGGGGGGGGACCAGGCCGGCGTCTGTTCACCAGACGATTCAAGGCTATCGGGATTGCATTGCGGATGGGCTGGCAAAGGAAGTTCGTAGCCCCCACACAGCAATGTGCGTCGAGGTACACGAGTGCGCAGTTCTCAGAGGGGGCGATCCAGCTGCAGGCCAGTGAGGAGTCCAGTGAACTGCGCAATGACACAATACCGGTGGAGTAACATTGCTCGTAGCCCGCGTGCCGTCCATGCATTTTATATTTACGGCCATTTGTTATAAGGATGGTATCTTAGCCGAAAGAGGACATCACCGTTGTATGCTAATTCAGCAGGTTTTATGTTTCTGGACGTTTATGATGGCAGCCAATTTCGAAAAGTATTCCAGATATCAATGGATGCGTCCCGGGATTGCCGGAAAGTATATAATCCTTACTTCTCGTGGCTTCCGAACGAGCTCCAACAATGCGGGTGATTGAGGGATTGGTTATGAGGTTTAACGCGCCGATGGTACAGAAGCGACGAGGTGCGCCGTAGTGGGACTCCAGACTATTTTGACCACCTGGGAACCTTCAACGTGCGCCAAAATCTCTAACACACGGGGCTTTGCGCTTTCTGTCTATATCAAAAAAGTGGCCGCCACAGTTGCGACTCGAACCCGCGCCCTTGGGTTTAGCTGGACAACACCGTAGCCACTGAGCCACCGCGGCGGTTCCGACAATGCGCGTGGCTTCGTCTTACAGTATTCTAACAGCGGAGCTGTTCAAGCTTTGTGATGTCCATGCGGATCGCTAAACAAAATTTCACCTGGGCGAAGTGGAGAGAGAGAAAACGGTTTGCGAAGTAAACTGAGGGATAGTGGCGAGGAGGAAAGGAGGTAGTGCGAGTCTCAAAAAAGAAACTCTTCTCCTGATCGGAGGCGAATGTCGCTCCCTCGATTTTTATTCTGGGCGTCTTTTTGTAACCGGTATTATCGCATTCGAGGCATACAGCATTTCTTTTGGGTTCCTAGCGCTGGCGTTGCCTTTGGACCCTGGGTGCGTTGAGCTGGACTTTGAGTTCGGTCTTTGGCTCTTTCAGTTAAAACATTAGGAGCGTTGATTCTGGACTTTGATTTATCTGAATTTTCACTGAGAAACTTCGCTTTTTAACCATCTTTCTCCTAAGAAAGGGCAGACCCTAAGAAACGCTATGTTATGGACCCTTAGATCCGCCAACTCTGCTGTTTCCTGATCCTTCAAATCTGAATGACTAGGCTTCACTTATAAAAAATAAAAAGGAACAACCTACGGGAACTTCACCCTCACGTGACACGCAAGCGGTAGTTCTTTGAGTCTCACGCGAGTGCCCGTCCGCGCTTTCTGTCTATACCAGCCAATGGTTCTTTCGCGGCGTGTTGGCCAAGAAACTCTCAAAGCGGTTGGGGAGGCGGAGGGCGCTTTTCACTCACGGCGCACAGTGTAGATGGCGCGGCAATAGGACGCTACTGATAGGCCGGTATTCAGAGGAGGCTGAGAGCAATGGATAAATCTAGGTGGACAGCTAAAGTTTTTGGGTACATATACATGAAAAGCGTGGACAGGCAGTGGCTACGGAAGACTTAGAGGCCAGCGATGAAATACGAAGAGAACAGTGGAGAACCCAAGACAGCCAAGATGCCTTCTTCTACGACGTCAAGGAGCTCTCCATGGGGCAAAGAAAAATAAAGGTCCTTGATGGACTTGCACCTTTATTTTTTTGCTCCATGGAGAGCTCCTTGACGTCGTAGAAGAAGGCATCGACAACTATGGAAACGTTCGATTCCAGAACGCGACAGGGACGGCGACAGGAAAATTCCTGGGACTTTTGAAGTTCTACCTGGAGTCGTCCGTCATGGCCTTCAAGGGAGACTACTACGTCCAAGACAAAGGTGTGTGCATCGGCGCTTGCCTCGCTCCTGTAATAAGCGATTTGCTGCTTGCACGCTACGACAGGGAACTTGCCGAAAGCCTGGTCGGTAGTGGGACTCAGCGGGTGTTTCGATACGTGGACGATTTTTTAGTTTTTTAGGAGCGCGATGAAACTTCGTGTGGTCAGCAACAAGTGCACTGCATTCTCAGATTGTTCAAATCCACCCTTCAGGGCTTCACCTTGACGACCGAAGAACCTTCTGATGACCACCTTAGATTCCTTGACCTAGTGCTGACACTGCTCCCCCAGCACGTGTGCTGGAAATACTCGCATCGCTCCAAGAAGAGTCTACTGACTTTCAAAACAGCACATTCAAAAATCGTCAAAAGAGGCATCGCCTATCGGCTCTTCGCAACGCCCTCAACAGATCCTGCTGGCATGAGATGGGGCCCAGCTTCTTTAATCAAGTTGAACGGCTGACAAAAGGCAGGATTCCCCGCTCCCATGCTGTTCGGTATATCAGAAACCCTCCTGAAGGAACTACGAAGGCGAAAACCAGTGGAAGACCGTAAAGAGACAGATCGAAGGAAGTGGGCTGTCATTCCATATATTCATGAGATTTCCCACAAACGCAAGAAGGTTGCTGCTCGAGTATGTGTAAATGTAGTGTTCAGCGCCCCTAACAAATTAAGTGGTCTCTGCAGACGAGTAAATGCTGAAAAAACCTCCACGCGGCCTTGCTCGAAGAAGCACGGACAGCAATTCGTTGAGTGCTCATCGAGGGTAGTGTACGACATACCGCTGTCCTGCGCTAAGTCACACATGGGCCAAACAGGCCGCTGCCTAAACGACCGGCTACGGGAACACGCCTGCAACCAAAAATCGAGGGTCAGGTGACTAACCAGACTCGACACTCACCGAGCGTGACCATCCCCGGTGCTCCGACGAAAACCGACCGCAACTCTCCAACCGACGTAGACACGCCACGTCCCACCTAGCCCACCATGCTTGGCACAAACGGTACCGCTACCGAAGAGCAAGCTTGTGAGCTGGACGCTCTCCATTCATTGCGGAACCATATCCGTACCGACTTTAAGAAATTTTGACCAGTAGCGGCCGACTGCTAATTTCAGCATCTATCCACGTATCAAAGCTGAAAGCTAACTTAGAGGAACTTCATCAAATCAGATATGATGTTAAAGAATTGGACTCCCGCATTTTTTATTTAATCGAAGATAAAATTGATCAGGAATTTGAGGATGCGGATCGCTACACGCTCTGCTTTTCCCGAGGGAGCGCTTGGTTCAGCAATTGGATACAATGCCTCGAGAACAACCAATTCTGAAATATGAAATCTACAGCCTTTTCCGAAATAATCATCTTTCTAGAAACGCCCAGAGACTTCTTGTATTCGTTCACAGAAAGCGCACCCAAGCCTCTCAGAAAAAACGGCGAGAACCATCGACCGCGGAGCTAGGGAAAACTCAAATGGCCCTTATCCAAACGAAAGCACTACGATCTCCAGAAGAATCACGCATTGACTCGCCATCGTGGGAGTTCGAGTACATGTTGGTTCCAGACTTCACGAAGGACGAATCCTTCCCGGAAATTCCCCGAACCCGACAAACTTCAGTCGGCGAAATGTGTGAGGTTGCACCCGTGCGCGAATATAAGTCCTTACATCTTACTCGAGCAGGAAAACCTGAACAACCACTGCTCGTCACTGCTGATCAACTTGAGGAAACAGCTAAACCTTATCAAGAAAAAGCGGAATCGTTCTTTGCGTTGAGGATCATCACAGAAGTAACGTACTCAGAATCGGAGTACACCGGAAAGAAAACAGTGGCAGCTATTACCATGCTCGAGACCGATGGACGAACGCATTGAACTCAGGCCACAAAAAATTATTGTAGAACATCCAACCGGTTGACAGTTGTGCGAGACCGCCTTCGGTATTCGGTCACGACAAACGCTGAACACACGGTGTGGTTCTGCGGCACATCACGTTGGCGACGGTCGGCACTTCTGAGATTAAGACGCCGGCACCAATGGAAGCGGAAGAGGTGGCACGCCCTTACGATCGTACACAAGGAACTACATTACGGACTGAAACAAAGAAGTTACGACTGCGGATTTATTGCGAGTGTATTGATGATCGCGCGGGCATTCGAAAAGAAACTTACCAGTCGTTTTGAGGCGTTTCGAGCTGGCGGAGAATTCAGCGGCCTCTGGGTACAACGAAGAGTATCAACAGAGCCACACGTGCTTGCTTACTGAACCCAGTACCATTCTTGCATGCAACGCGAGATTTTATCGAGACGCAGCGCACTTGAGAAAAGTGTCACCTACAACCACCATCAGTGTCATCGCGTGGTCGGTGCCTCAACTTTCTAGCGGCAGATGTGCTAACTGCGGCGGCGGGAGGATGTTGAATCCCCCATGTGGGGTATGTGCTGTCAGCATCCCGATCATCATCATCTTGAAAATAGCACTGCTAATAAGGCGGAGAACCCGGTTCCCGTCAGCCTTGACAGCGAACCCTGCTGCCTGTCTCCTCTTGCCCTAACAAATAACACTGACAGCGAAGCTGTAAATAGACCGTCAGTGTATAGAGTGCGCAATTAAAAATACCAAGAAAATGCCAAGCGTTCGTCCACGCCGGCCTCGAGCGCTCGTTTTGTCAAGGTAAACATGCCCACATAGTGAGATTGGCCAGTGTTGGCCAAAAAAACTGCAGAGTTCGCCGCGCGCCTCGAGTGCCCATTCGCCCAGCCATGAATACCCAATTAGGGAGACTGGCCAACATTGGCCGCAAGAAAACTCCACCTTTCGCCGTATCCTAGCACACATGCTCGGAACGAGAACAGCAGGTCATAGCATACGCCCCTGGTTCGTTCTTCCCCATGTCGTCATGCGCACGCGCTCTGTGCTGTCGAAGGGCCGCGACTTCAATGTCGAAGCTGCTGTAGGTAATCACGGACTCCACTTGACCCGGCCGCGGATAGTTCGCATGGACGAAAAGGAAACAACGCATCGAAAGCTCGGCGCGCAAGGTATCCGCTAGAGACGATACGTCGCGCTTGCGGAGTGGCGTACAAAAATGTCGACAAAACCTACCAGCTAACTTTGACCTCGCTCAACATAAGGCCATTGAAATGTCATGCTGTCAACGAAAGCCATGACACCACGACGATACTAAAACCCAAATTTGTGTCCATACTGATCACCTGCTATAGCTTCGCCATTCAAGTCTTGCTCGTGAGTGCAAACTTCCTTGAATTTTGTCTGAACTGCTCGAAAAATTGAAAAACTACTCGGAGATAGACTGTTTTCGTAATCGCCGGAAGGTAGGAGTTCCCCATGCTGCTACGGAGTAAACTAATTTTCTTAAGGGCCACTTATTTCTGCGAAGAGAAATGTCAAGTCTTGTGGTGGGATTTTGCAGTTTAAACGACTAAGTGATCAGTGGTGATTCTCCGTGTCTCTGGTACGATACTGTGTGAGATTAGGCGGAGCAATTACCTACAGTTATATGCAAGGCTCAATCCACCTCATCAAACAACCCATAACAGTACTACAACTACAACTGAACTAAATTGTATGCAACCAATTTAGGACCACACGTGCATTTAATCTCTGTTTCGAAGGTCAGCAGGTCGAAAACAACGAAGTTTTCTAGGAACACCGGAATCAGAACATAGCGACGTATTAAAAAATATATAAGGAGAATACGAACTGCACAAAAAAGCACGAGCCTTTTTAGAACTGCGCGCCAACGTATAGGCCATGTATCCATGTGGCACGTAGAGGTAGCCACGGACTCGTGCAAGAAACAAGGGCAAGTCAAATGATGTGCGTATTCGCAAAGCTTAACACAGCTGTGTGAAAGCCAAACCTTGCATAGGCTGGTGTGTAAAAGCAACACAAAGGAGGGCAATGGCGTGGTTGAAGGACAGCTAATGTTTTGGTTTTTATCAAAAAAATCTTTACATCAAAAACTCTCACGGCAATGAATAACCGTTCTGATTGGCCGAATTTCGGAATGGCTGATGCAGCGACACCAATATAAGCTGCTGCTTGAGCTAGCAGATCATTGAGGTGTTTTGCGCCGAAGTGTAAATTAGAGACTCCGGTATTACAAGCTAAATGATGGCACTTTCTTCTCCATTGCTCCTTTCGGTCTTCCTGCCAATGGCGGTGAATGCGGAAACATGCGGCAGCCCTTCTGGTCCACATGCAACATTTCTTTGGTGAGAAAACCTATCGCTGGCTGCTCATAGAGAAAAAGGAGAAAATTCTGGCCGGTTCTTAAGAGGTATAGTAAAAGAACTTCACAGAAACAGAGAAGAGGTAACTAAAAAATAAGCCATGCAGTGCATCAGTAATACGGGTTTTAGCCAGTGCAGCTATCCGAGGTTGCCTCAGCGATGAATTTCGCGTTTTATGCAACGTAAACCCTGTCGAATCTTGAGTACACAGCATCAAGAGCACGATGAACGCAGAATATTGCCGTAGGCTTAGCTTTTGGGTTACCCAATTGTTTTGCATAAAATCAAAATTTATCCGTTTGTCCTACAGAGTAAGGAACACAAAAAGGCCGTGATCTTACTTACAAACATTTGTTTAGGAAGTTGCCTAGACCTGCGCTTTTAGAAGGATGCAGTACAAGAAACTGGAATTGGCAATTAGGCCTGCGACGTGCCGCTAAGCGTTACGGTGGTCCGCGCAGACTGGTGATGAGACGCATGATTTGCAGTTTCTTTACTTGAACATAGTTGAGCTCCCGATGACACATAAACTGTCAGTTGTTTCCCCCGCATGCAAAGAGGCAGCAGGTTGCTTATTGTATTGGGCAGCCCTGGAACCGGCATGTTTTATAGCCTAGGCGTGGCTTCACTTAGACGCCATTGTCCAAATTTCTGAAAACCATTGCGTGATGTGAGCAGGGTTAGTCTTTAAGCTGATCCACGAAATTTACAGCAATGCGCTGTAGACCGCCACCGTTCCCTTTCAAGCGTGGGGGCAGCAAATTTTCATACGGCCCATGACAGTTTTTATACTTCCCAAGATAGACCCAATACCGTCATGAAACGAAGACAAGAGGGTACAAGTTAAACCTAATGAGCGTTTTTCTTAACAAAACATCGTCCTAAGATGCTGCTCTGTGGCTCAAAGGAATCACGAACCACGTTTTTCAGTCTGTCACTCTACCAATTCAGATAGCGAGGATCCTGCACCTGTGAAGTGTGAAGGTCAGTAACTCGAGCACGATGTTGAAGAAAGATGGTGGAAGAATATCAAAAACTCCGCGACCGCAAATCCTCCGCGAATATTTATCTGTTTCTTTAAAAAGTAGCCAAACGCATACAAACGGACTCTACGAAGCTTGTGAAAATATTCGCAGTCTACAAAACTTTGTATTGGGCCCAGGAGGACCCTTACGGCAGCGACGTTATATCCGTGCGGGATGGACAACCCGCGGTATACAGGAAAATAGACATTCAATCCTTCACAGACGTTCGAAAGGACATGATGGTGAAAGAAAATATATTTTGGCCTGGTTTGATGGATGTTGGGTTTTGTGATGAGAATATAAAAGTATAAATTAAGCCAACGTTCAAATGGATCCCTTGCATCATGACGCCGATAACAGCTTAAACGAGAACATGCACGAAGCAATATGCCCAGCTTACACGAAGTACTCGCTTATATACGGTTCTGCTTATATAGACCCCTTGTTCTAGTATCCTCTTAAGTTTTGGCCCTGAATGCCGTATTGTTGGTCAAGCGGGTATATCTTTGAAGCCACGTCTTGGGTGGGTGGCGCAGCGGGGCTTTTTTTTTGGTGCGTAACGCGGCGTGACTATGGTGGCTAGATAGCGTGGCAATAGACGAGCTACGACGACAAGCCGGACACCTAAAATCTTCTTGGGCTTAATGAACGCCAACCCGAGAAATGCCGCTTGAAACGCATTTATTTCATTTCTAAATCAGCTCTCTGACGAATGCAGGTGACCATGTACTTCAGACAAAGGAACGCCTAAAATATGGCTATGCCTATGCTTTTCCATATTCTCTGTACGGTACGCATCCACAGAAACAAAGTACATTGTGTACGTGTAGTACAGTAACGTTTAAGAGCATCGTTAATTTTTTGATACTTCCATACCAGTTGTTACGCTTCTACAAAAAATACCTCCTGCAACTGCCACCTCTCTTGGGTCATTGCACATTTTTGTCAAAGGGTGTAGCAATTGCGCTTGTTTGCATTACTTGTGCTTCCTGCATATAAGAGTTGAGCGTAGTAACACTTACTGTTACTGCAAGTGAGAAAAGGTGATTTGACGTGTATTAAGGACCCAAGCTGCAATACACTCAATTTTCTTAAAAGGGAACGGAGGTATCAGATGTAGCCTTTTCTTTTCTTATTGTTTGTAGTAGTCTTTTCAGTAATTTGGTTTAGTTTTGTGATAGGCAAGGCTGGCTGAAGAAAGATAGGAAAAGTAAAATTGCTATACACCCAAATATACTCCAGAGAATTACCTAGCACAAACCAGAAAAAATCAATTTTCTGACAAAAATACTTATTCTTTTGCTTCTGGTCTAAACACTATTATAAGGTATCACACACGCATGTGATGCCGGCAGCCGGTTCATTATTGTTACCCGTTGCGGCAAGAAGAACTGCATCAGTACTGGGCTCTTTATGGGGCGTGTATAAACTTTTCTACCTAACATTTCTGCATTTTAGAACCACCCTTTTCTTACACGGCGGCAGAACAGATGAGACGACGCGAGGTTGATGGCAAAGTCATATCTTGACAAATAGATTGCATCGACGGGTTTACAGTATGTAGACTTTTGTGAAAATCCATAGGCCAAGCCGAAAGTGCGCCGGCCACAAAAAATTCGATGTTTAAGCTTACGTCCTGAGAGAGGCTGGAAAGTTTTATGCCGCCGAGCTAGCAAAAACACCTTTCCTTCTTACTCTCATCAAGTAATTTTGTCACATTTAAAGGTAAAGCTACTTCTTTGAATTCTTTGTTGTCGAGAAGCCTTAGCATTGGCATGTAAAATTTTGACAAAGCCTGTTCGTGGCGGCTATGACAGGGCATGCGCAGGCTGCACACCAGCCCATCCCTTGTCGTCATCAGCATTGTGTCCTGGAACAATGAGGCATTCCCACGGATGTGCTGGGACTTTATTACTGAAAAGCACCCTATTTAACAGCTTGTCTGTCCACTAATACAGGAACAAACATATGGGCGATCTTGTGCGTATAGCAAACAGGTCTCTTCCAATGTCGATAGCAATATATGCACTCAGTGACCCGGCGGTTATCCGTATTTTGGCTTCATTATTTTTCGTCACATTATAGTGCCGTCCTAGTCATTACACATATGAATTGAAATGATATTGGCAGAATGCAGAATTAATACAAAATTTGTACGATTTCTTGTTCGAGACACAACGTATGCGCTTATTTCGAACCAATTTATCGCTGGGGTCTTTCGTATTTCAGAGTAAACTATGGTTGATTAGGGTCATCTCAGCACATGTTCATCGTGGCGTTATTACACAAAATGTTTTCATGTTTTGCTTCTGTTCAGGTGTACGCGGCATTCCAAACCGCCTACTGATGCCGTAACCTCCGACTATCCACCCAGGGACTGGCGTTATATCCCTCGTTCGCCAGGAGAACAACAGGAATACCATCACTCTCTACTTAACAAACGGAACACTATCGTGAGAATATATACCATTTCGTTTTTTTGCATGTCATTAAGTGTATATTTTATATTAACACGTGTATTATACCAACACGTGGTCCCTTCATACTCTGCTTTCTGGAAGAACAATATTGTCGCCTGTTGATTGACGGAAACGTTTCATATTGCCGGAAGGAGGGCCTCCAGCCGGTGAGGTTTAGCATTAGATAATGCTCACAAACACACACATATATATATCTATATATATATATATATATATATATATATATATATATATATATATATACTTTCACTACCAGCTGCACTTGAAAACATAAATACATAAATGTAATTCGACTTGGAAGAATTGTTCACTGAGGTTCCTGCTTTTCCGCGTTCTACGGGGCCCTTACATGTCCGCATGTAGTGCGAAGTTTTTCTATTCCACAACTTAATTTCTCTCGCACCAAAGGAGTCTCTCAGATGAGCCATGCGACAATTAGGTGGGTTCAGTTAAATAAATTCATGACACATCAATGAAAAAGCCAGTTATCGGTCGTGAAAGCTTTTGTACACAAACATATAACTTTCCTGATGAAGAGTCAATCGGGAAGGTGCGACGTAATTGCAAATATATAATTTACACTATGTCATCCCGGTTCGTTTTTTATGGTGTTGTTCTTGTGGATGAACTAAACTTTAGAGGCGCGAACGTTTGATCTTTCGCAGAAAGCAAGGAAAACATAAATTCGCCTATGTAAATAACGAATAAACCTCAGATATAGAACTGTCGCAATACAATTCTCAATACAACACGAAGCAGCTCAATTTCAAAAAAATAATATTTATTAAACGAAATAAGATCATAATGAGAAATTCCAGTTGCTTAAGCGTTCACACAAAGGCCTCACCGTGGTTGGATGCTATGCACCCTATTTTCGTTCATTTGTGTAACTTTTTGCGTTGTTTTCTTAACGAAATGGCATGTTTTGGCTTGTGCGTGTGCACGGTCACATTTCATATTTGCTTGTGCGCTCCGACACCACGCTTGTTACTTCTTATTCAGTCACTAAGCGAACGTTTTTAAGTCCATGCAACCGATAAAACTACTATATATGCTTCTTACAGCTGCCTAATAATTTGCTCTCGCGAATCGATGCTTTGCTTTTCGGGCAACACTGCACCCTTTTTATACTGAGAATAAGCATAGGTTCTTGCGCACATCGTGGCTATTGATACTGATTTTGAGTGAATCCGGCATGGCCTCATTTTTATCACTGCATGAATTGCAAAATATTTGTAACCCCTGAATGTGTGGCGAAGTCTCTATCCCTAAAAATTGTTGTGAAGCATTATACTACATTTCTTGCCGCCGTTAGCCGTGCCTAATGTAAAGAGTAGCTGTACTGAGACACACAAGGCTCAGTGGTATTTCACAAGCCGCTGAAAAAAACTCTGCAGAACGGGCACTGAAAACTCGAGGTGAGTCGCTCTATAGGTTGCTGCACTCCAGCCACAAATATTTTATTTATGCTTTTCCACATCCTTCTCTTACTACCGGCTATATTTGTTGCTGTGTATTTGCAATCCAACTTTCATTGAAATTCGTGGAATTCACAAAGAAAGATTTTGAGCGACTCCAGTCGAACACTGCCACGCGTATTAAACACTCGTTCGTCACCCTTAACACCGCTTTCATAAAACGCCAATTATAAAAGGTGGTTCACACTAAAGCTGTATTGCTTGTTGCTATTCAGGTAGCCTGCTCAACTAAAGCATGCATGGTCTCAAAAACCAGCTTAAAATGCGATATATGTAATACAAAATGTACTGTCTCTCTTTTATGCTGACACATTGGATGAACACCCTGTAGTTGTGTTTGAACTGCTTCTGAAGACAAAAATTGTGCTGTTGCTTTCAGATACGTGTTCACAGAGACATATACGTTTACAGGTGAACCCAATGTGGTCAATATCACTGTGGACACTGGTAAGAACAGCTTTGTATTTGGCGAGCTCTACAAGAAGGTGATGAAGCAAATGATTACTTATAACTTTTTCTGTGCCACGTCCAAAACGGACGTTTTATTATATGCCGCGTCAGGCGCCACACACCCCATAGCACCTGGCAAAGCTTTGTCAAGTTATATGAATATTTTAAAATACAAGATATCGCAAGTATGCTGAACAAGCCTAAAACAGTGAACTCACTGCGTAAGTAATGACGATACGCTAAATAAATTCCCTCTTTCTGGCGAAGCGTGTTCGATATAAAATAGGAACCGTTGCAGTGAGGCAGTCGCAAGGCCATGAAATTTTATTTCATGGCCTTGCATCCCAGTCGCACTCCACGCAATCCCCCACCCTCATGGAATGAACGAGCGATGAAACGCTTTCGCTCCGGAAGTGCACGAGACGCTGGCTTCACTATCCCTGAGCTTGTCCTTAATCTTTACACCTATCCTCGTTTTTGGGATACGAGGGTTTGGAAAATAATTGTGATTTTCAGAACACAGTCTCTTCCTCTTTAAATTGGGGGAGCTCTGCAATAAACTTATCGAAAGCTGTACTTAGAAAGCTCAGTCGGAGAGTTCACGAAGAACAGGGATAAGTCAACAATATGTTAAACATGCACGGAGAACAGATCTCCTGCAATTTGAATAGAGCACTACTTGAAACGAAGAACGGATTAACTTGTCAGTGCTTATCACAACTGTTAGAATGCAAAAGCACTCACGCGTATTGAAAATCACGTCCTGCGTGCCAACTACAAGTATAAACCGATCCGGCGATTCTGTGATGATTTATGTGGGAGATTATGAGAAACCTATCAAGAAAAGTGGGATAAAAATTTAGGCCACTTTAACAAAGCAACCATAGAACAATAAAGGAAAGACATTGGCGGATGAGAACGTAAAGTTTTCGGGTTTAAAGCGACTCTCGATGATATTACTATAATTACCAGATAGCAGTGCCCTTGTGCTGTCACCTTTGTACCACCACAGCTGGAAAATCGATGCCCAGAGACGTGCCAAGAAGTAAAGGATGACCGCTAACTCAGTTGGCCACTGATAAAAGAAAACGTCGGGCTAAGAACAATTGAGATGTCAAAAATAGGAGTGGTTGTAAGCTATATCCAGAGGCCTTGATATGGCTATCGCCCTAGGCATTCGTATGATTAAGAGGGATTATCTGTTTCTTTTTTGCAGTAGTCACAATATTATTCAATGCCACTCGAAATTACAATATAAACCAATTTTCTTTCCGATAAATGAGTTGGACACAATTTGAGGGCACAATGAATAACGCAAGGAGAAGCGGCAGCAGATAAAATTAGCGCCCCATATTTTAATAATTGATTTGTGCTCCGCGCTACTGGTGACAGTAATACAAGAAACTGGTCCCCCACTCAGTTTCTCGTTGCAATTCATGTTTGCAGACGCCAGCAAGCATTACCAATACAAGATGCTGTATGCTGACCCCGAAGCCTGTTTTGTATTGGATTTCAACCCTGCGTACGTTGGTAAGAAACGTTTACAGCTTGAAAAGAAAGGTGGTCATAGCTTTGCTGTTGTGGATTTTAATTATGCCTTCGTAGCTAAGAGATGCGCTATAACTGCTGAGCATAAAAATTTACCTTTAGACACTTCCAAGCCAGAGAGGCGTGGCTTGTGATATTATATTGCGGAGTAAGCTGCAGAACTGCGTAAGCTGTAATTACATTCTTTGCATCTCAGTGAGAGACGGAACGCAGACAGAGACAACCGGACAAGGGATCACTAGCAGAAAATTGTATGAAAAGAAGGGATAAATACACATGAAGTCAGCCACTTTTTTTTCTTGTGAGTACGTTGATTTCATAGCTACATGGTGAACCCTGGCAAAAGAAAATTGGAGTAATAACGAAGAAGCCAGGCAGGGGAACGATATCGTCCAGTAAGCCGCGGTGGACAACACTTGCAGACCTCCGATGATCGTACGCTCCTTATCCCCAAATCCGGTCCCGTCGCGCCATATCCGTTCCTGGCAGATCCTGGGTTCCCTGAAATATCCATATTGCATAGTAGATGCCTCCTGGTTTGAAGTTGTCGTAGCAGCTGCGGGATCCTATGAATTCAGAAATATTTCCTTTTTATTCCGGTGTTCGGGCAGGTGTACAGGATTTTACACGGTGTTCTCTACACCTGTAAGCGAATAAATGCCCTGCAGGATAGCCCCCTCCACTCTGACAAGGAGCCAGGTCAGGACGACTGAACGACGTTAGACAAGTCTCGTTTCGGCGTTGGAGTCTTCGTTGGCAGCAATTCGCACTGTCTACGTATATCTTGGGAGTAGGGCCGACGGCGACGTATCTTAAACAGTGAGCTGCATGGCGCAAAAACGTTCATTCTTCTGACGTTCGCGTACTGCAGCAATTTGTTATGCTACATTTACCTTTCATGATACTTGGCAATGAAGATGGTGGATGAGTCTGGAAACTTCGATGACTACCATCATGACAACGACAGAGGGCTGCGGCCTAACACTAATCGCTAAGAGATTTATTAAGCTACATTAAGAGAATCTAGCGTTGCCGCCTCACTGCTAAGGTACATATGCCACGTATCTCCTTGCTTTGCTGCTAATGCGATCGAAATACCATAGTCTTCGTAACTTTTAGCAACATTGTAACTTCTTCTCCCTCCCACTCGGGCGTCCCTCTCCCTTTTCATTTAATCAAATAATAAAAGATTGACCAATGCTCTTTAATTTTCCTGCGTTTGCACTGCTTGGGCACAATAGGTTAGGTCTTATTTAGGCTCCCAATTTAGGGAGTCCAACTTTTAGGCATTAGGTTAGCAGTTCCGCGAAAAAGCCCCGTTGTAAAAGTAGTAGTGTTTTCTGGTAAAAAAGGCGACTGAGGTTCAGAATAAACAAAAAACGTGAGAATAATAAGGTGGAATATGAAGCCTGGTCAGCAAAGTAGCAGCATGGTGCTCGAGCTTTGCTGACCCGGGCTGGCTCCTCTTTCACGCCTTACAACGGCGTCCAAACAAGTTCTCCGTACGCCTTTCTAATATACCTAGAAGTCACCAAGCACTAGCGATTCCTCCGCCGGCATTACTCTTCACCGAGCCCACAGCTATAGGTCACGCGGCCGCAACATTTGGCACCTCCTACAATGACACTGCCTCCCCCAAACAATCATACTTGCTACAACGAACCCCAACGTTTATAACACCACACTGCAAGGATTGCCACAAATGAGATGCGCGCTTTTGTTTGCTCTGTGTGGGTCCACACGACCCATTTACCTTCACCCCACCCTAAAAACTGCGAACAGTTCTTAGGGAGCACGCACGTGGTGGATCAAGAAAATAAGAGCACGGGCCCTTGTGGTTGCTAAGCCATGTGGGCCTCGTCCATCCTTCCCACCTGCACCCCAATTTGGAGAAATAAAGTGGTTTTCTTTCACTCCCCCCCTCCACCAGCTGCGCATTCACACCGTCTCCCAGCGAAGCACAGGAGGTTCTATTCTTAACAAAACGCGCATGCCCAGTTCGGAGATTGGCAGCGAATAGACGGCTTTGAAGGGCTAATTTTCCTTCTGCACAAAATTCACCAAACTGCGAAGTCGAAACAGAGAGGGCCTAGAATAGCGCGGGCCGCATGGTACCTTACCGTGATGGCACTTGGATTAAACGCGCGCCCAATGCCCGCGCATAACCGTTATTATAGGGAAGCTGCGAAGTGTGCCCGTCTGCTTGATTGTTTGATTACCGTAGTCAGACGGAAGAACGAAAGCAAGAGACACAAACAGGGTGTAGCAGAAAAGAAGTTGACCGAAGTATACTGGGCCCCAAGGCAAAGAATCTAACGCCAAAAAAGACACGCAAATACGAGGTAATAGGAAAGAAGTTGTAAATATGCATCTCCACGTTTCTCCTTCGAAACACGGGATCATATATAAGTGCCGAGAGGAATGTTTTGCATTTCCACAATATATATGTGTACAACACACAAACGCATGAGTGCGCGGGAAACCAAATACGTGTATTTCATGCAAAACCTTTGTCACTTCGATTGTCTGCTTGCCTGACCTCAGTTCAAATGCGTGCTGTTGAAATCGTGTTGGAATGCGTTATTCTGCCACGCAGGCTGCCGTCTTTGGATGTTCGAGAACGCAACGAACCCACAGATTACAGCTTGCAGGGAGGCTCACCGCCAGGCCTGCCCAGGAACTATCTACGACACCTGGGACGAAGAATTGTGCCCTAGTATTCTGCAGAGTGCCTAATGCTTGCAACAAAGTTTGCTTTTGATTAGAATGACAGACGTCTAGGTTTCAGGAGACCTAGCGCGAGGAAGGTCTGGCGCATGGTAATATCACATATCTCTTTGTATTGCATTCACCAGAAAAAATAAAAGCCCTCTGTATTACTTCATTGTTATTATATTATTAATAATATTGATTACTAAGGTCATTAGTTGCGCGAAGTCTTGATCGCCGCCATTATTATTACACATAATCACTTCCTTTCTTACCTTGTGTACTCTAATGCTGACTGTGATTTTTTTCGAGGAGACATGAGCAGTGTGACAAATATTAATTTATTTATTTAATTATTTATTTATTTTACACTCAGGGTATGCAAGCATTGTAGAGGGGAGGGGCTCACATAAAAGAGAAAAATGATGTCAGAAGCACCCGACAAGTGTTTAACCATTGTACACACAAAAATCACAGTAAAAAAAGTAAAGCAAATGCACTAAACGCAGCCATAAACGCAATCACACTTGGAGCAAAAGAAAAGCAAATGGTAAGCGCACATCATTCGCCGTAAGAGAACACAGAAACGGCCGATCGACACAAGCATGCAATACAATAATAAAAAAACAATACACAACAAAAAAGCACTCCTTACTAGGAAGTAGAAGACAAAAAAAGAAGAAAAAAACTTACAACATATCTGAATTTGACAATGCTTGCCGGAAATGGTCATGGTTAGTAATGCAAGCTAATGAAGCAGGCAGGTGATTCCACTCACGGCACGTTTTCGGTAAAAAAGAATGGGAGTAGGTGACACTGTTTTGGTGCGGGATATAAACTTTATGACGATGGTCAAGACGTTCAGATATGAAACATGCGGGTTGTATCTAGCCTGATTTGAGTACATGGTTACTATGATACACTTTCTGAAATATGCACAGACGGGACAGTTTTCTACGTGTAGCGAGAGGAGTTAGGTTCAGGCTGGATTTTATATAAGTTACACTGGCCGTACGATGATTGTTAGAAAGTATGAATCCCGCAGAACGGTTTTGTACAGCTTCAATTTGGTTAGTGAGATTAGTATATCCCGGATCCCAGGTTGACGAAGCATACTCAAGTATGGGGCGCAAGTAACTAACATATAACTGTTTTTTGAGAGAAGAAGGTGCTAAGGAAAAAATCCAAGCATGCGGTTAGCCTTAGATATAAAATCAATATGTCGGCACCAGGAGAGATTGTTAGTTATATGCACACCAAGGTATTTATACTCCACTACGGGCTCTAATGGGGTACTGTTAAGAAAATAACCAGGACAAATTAATTGATTACGGGATATCCTCATCACTTTACATTTAGTTATGTTGGGCTCCATATGCCAGAGTTTGCACCAAGTAGAAATATTATTAAGATCAGATTGTAGGCATTGAACGTCAGAAGAACTAGTAAAATTACGATAAAGCACACAATCGTCAGCAAAGAGGCAAAGAAAAGAAGAAATATTACTAGGTAAGTCGTTAATGTATCTCAGAAAAAGTAAGGGTCCTAGAACAGAGCCCTGAGGTACACCTGAGCGCACAGGTACCTCAGGGGAGTTAGTTTGGGTTGGCAGACACAAACTGAGTTCGGTTAGAAAGAAATACTTCTATTCATTGTAAGACTTGGGGATCAATTTTCAAATTACGTAATTTCAGTAGGAGAAGTTGATGATTAACTTTATCGAACGCTTTGGAAAAATCTAGAAAGCCACAGTCAGTTACAAAGGAGGAGTCAAGAAATGCATGCAAGTCATTCGTAAACGTAATAAGTTGAGTCTCACAAGAGAAGTGTTTTCTGAAACCATGTTGGGAATTATGAAAAAACTGATTATACTCGAGAAAGTTAACCAAATGAGTGAATATTATGTGTTCGAGGATTTTACAAGGGATTGAAGTAATGGATATGGGACGGTAGTTTGAGGGGTTATGCGCGTACCTGACTTGTAGAGTGGAACCACCCTGCCGGTCTTCCATTCCCTGGGCAAGTAACTCTCGTCAATAGATTTGGTTTAAATGAAGTACAATATAATTGAGCTGTCCTCCTTAGTATTCTGAAGAAATTTAGAGTAGAACAAGTCAGAATTGTCAGTGCTCACAAAAACAACAAAATCCCGCCATCTCCACGAAGTAAATGATGGTGAGAGGGGCGAAGCTAAAATGCTTATCTGTGAAACCATGAAACATTGTTGTAGGTCTTCTCGGCGGCGCGCACCATCTGAATAAGTGAAGGACATAAGGGCGTGTTCGTAGCCATGCTCGTGTCTCGGTTTGTAGCGCAGTGGGAATTGCGCCACGTACCTCTTATCGCGGCCAGAGAGTCGTGGGATCAAAACCCGGCGCCGCCGCGTCAAGACCACCACTCCTCTCTCGCAAAGCTTGAGACTTCCCACCGCTCTGTTAACAAACCCGCCGACGACGTATTATGTAGGGCTTGTTTGAGACGATGAGAAGCTCCTTGGGTAAGTTGGCGAATTCGGTGTGTGACATTTTAGCCACCTTGGCCGTGGCCTTCTGCAGAGCGTCTTGTGTCGCGTTCCCCCGGTACGGTCTTGAGCTCGCAGGCGACGAACGACAACCTCTTCTTCTTCCTCTTGTCCTTCTTGGGTAGCAACGAACGCGTTGAACGTTTTTGACCTCTCCGGCCAATCTTTGGTTGGCCAATTTCTAGGGGGATCCTGCCGCAATCATAATCGGTGGTGCCGTGCAGCAACGAGCAGCAACGAGGGACGGGACAGGGCCCGACCAAGAGGAGGCTTCTTCTGTGGATGAGCTATATTGCCCAAGGTGTCGGAAGCATAATGGTTTTCACCGTACATTCCAGAGAAACGCGTCACACGTCGGTACCGTGGGAACCAAGCCTGCTGACAGCCTCTGGTGGGACGCTTTATTAACTACAGTACGATGCGAACGCGGGGCAACTTCCAACTCACACCAACACAGGACGGCTCGCGAGTGCTGTAAGAGCATGTAGCGACCCGTACATCAATGTGCCATGACGAAGGGCCTGAAGTGAGCTGAAGCCTTCTGCTCCACAGAGTAAGACAGCCTCATCCCGTACACCCACTTTGGCGACACAAAATCAGCATTGTGTCATCGCCATCGTACCCTCGTGCGTCGTTCCTGGTGACATTGATCATAACATTATGAACTGCTCCAAAAACAACCCTGACTAAAGGAACTCTACTCGTGATCTCGTGAAGCTGGGAGTGCCCTATGCTGCTTCAGAAAACATTATTTTCCTAGGGACCACTGGACTGCGCCGTAGAGGTGTCTCGTCTCCAGGTGGTATTTGAGGTCTACCAATACTATGTTATAAGTGTTGAATCCCTGTGTTTCTGATTAAAAAATGGGGAAGATTAGGCGGGAAAGTTCACTGCAATTTTATGCAAGGGTAATTTCCGCTCATCAAGAGCAAAACATTAGTACTACTCCAACTAATCTGAATTCGATACAACCAATAGAGGACCACACGTGTACCGATTTGTTTTCTTTGAAGGGCGAACTGGTCGAAAACAATTAACTTTTGCAAGGACGCTGGTGTGAAACATACCGACGTTTTAAATAAAACTATAAAAAGTGATACGAACCGTGCGAAAACAACGAACCTTTTTAGAACAGTGCGCTCGTGCGTTAAGCCATGTTTTTACGAGGCTGGAAAGCAGGTAGGGGTAAGCCAGGGGCTCATGCAAGAAACAAGAGCAAGCCCCATGAGGGCGCATATTCGCAAAGCTGAAAACACCTGTATGAAAACGAAACTTGGTAGGTTGGTATGTAAAGGCCCCACAAAGCTCGGTAAGTGGTTGGTTGAAGGACAACTAATGTTTTCGTTTTTATCAAAAACAGTGTGTACCCTGCACAGAATAACGGTTCTAATTGGGCCGACTTTCGGAATGGCTGACGTAGCGACGCCGATATCAATATCAGCTACTGCTTAAGCCAGCAGATCATTGCGAAGCTTTGCGCTGAATTCTGAATTAGGGACTCCGGCATCACGATCGAATGATAGGACGTTTGTCTCTTCTGCTCCTTTGCATCTGCATGCCAATGGCTGCGAAGGCGGAAACATGCGGTGGCAGTTGTGGTCCAGCATGCAAACATTTCTTTGGTAAGAAATCCTATCGCTTGCTGCTGATAGAATGAGAACGAAATGCTGCGTGGTTCTAAAGAGGTATAGTAGAAAAATTTCATAGGAACGGAGAACGGTTATATTAAAACAGCAATGCGTTCATTAATATGCCGGTATTCACACCTTCGGCTCGCCCGACAATGGTCAACGTGTATTTCGCGTTTTGTGCTATATAACCCAACGAATCGTAAATGCATACCAGCAAGAGCAACATAAGAGCGGTATATTGGCGTAGGCTGACGTTTTCTGTTGGGTTATTCATTTCAATTCCATAACTTTAACGTATGGCCTACACACGTACACCAAGAGCGCGCGAACTTACTGACAAACTTCCATGGTGACTATTCATACGTAGGGAAGTTTGCCTCTACCTGCGTTCTTTATTCTTATGCAGTACAAGAGGAAAACTATTGCTGGTAATTCAGCCACAACGTCCCTGCTAAGAGTTACAAAGGTGCGCGCACGAAGAGGAAGAGATGCATGAGTTGCAGTTCCTTCACTGGGAAATAGTGCAGCTCTCGATAGTACATCCAAGGGTCAGGGGTTTTCCGGCACACGTTAAGGGGCAATAGGTTGCCTAGTGAAATCGGCAGCCCTGCGTCCGACGTATCTTATATCTCAGGCGTAGCTTCACCTAAATTCAATTGCCGAAATACCTTAAACAAACTTGGTGCTGTAAGGTGTGGTTAGATTTTCAACTGCTCCACCAAATTTAGAAGCAATGAGCGGTAGTCTACCAATAAGGTTTTCCACATTAAGCGCGCACACCAAAACTTTTCTTACTTCCCAGGACAGAATCGATGGCACCTGAAGCACAGTCCATGAGGGTAAAAGCGATGCAATAAGCTTTATAATAAAAACATACTTCCAAGGTACGGCTGTGTGGGTTAAACGATTGACGTATTATTTCATCGGTCAGTCACCCCAGGAACTGAGTTAACATAATGCGGGTTGTGTGAAGAGTGAGGATGAATAACTCGAGCGCATAAATTGAAATGCAGGAAGAATTTTAAAAAAGTCCGCGTTGGCAAAAACATTTTGCCAAACTTTTTTTTTTTCCAAAATTTAGCCATACGCCTAGAAAGCCGCTGTACGCAGCTTTCTCAGAATATTTGGAGTATAGAAAACTTCTTAAAAAATCAACACAGCGTGAACGAAAAGCTACGCACCATTACAAATCCTTAGGGCACAGGCGGGCTCATAAGTGTTTCTAATCCTCCGTCACGTTTTGCACCAGAGTCTGGCTAATACAAAACTTCGTAGTGGGCGCAGGAACACCGTTACAGCGCAGAGCTAATACCGTTGCGTGATGGACAACCCGCGGTTGGCAGGTAATATTAAACCATTCCTTCACATACGTGTGACAGACCGTGGAACCATAGGACATAGTCCACGTAGTTCCCGCGACATTCCCGTCGTTCCACAACGACCGTACCAGTCGACGTAGTGGTAGCGAAGCGAGTGAGGTGAGAATGGAACATGCGATAATAACTCACGGTGTAGAAGAACTTGCCGCCACGGATGACGATGATAGGCGTGTTGAACACTCACCCCGTAGCAGCCACTGCAAGCAAGGAGTGAACCAGTTGAGGGCCGGTAGCACGTCGGACGAGAGGGCGGGAGATACGTCAATCATAGGCTGGTGGACATCATGTCGGGGGCTACGCTGCTCATGATCGGCTGTATACGAGCTTCGGACACGGGGCTAGGGAAAACTGTCAGCGCTGGTCACGGCGTGGGTGGGAGTGATCGGCCCGGCCCACGTACGCTCAATTATTCTGCCGAGGCCGACACGGCGCGATGTTGGGGAAAGTATACTGATGAACCGGCCCCATCTACCAAAGATGTTACCTAACGGCAAAACAGATCAAACACCCACTGCTTCATGGCCAAGTCATCTATTTAGAAAGACTTGCGATCGATGTATTAACGGTATGTACATGGCGACCATGACACAGCCCTCACAGGCTGCACACCAGCTCCTCCTTTGTCGTAATCGGGGGTTTGTCACGGCACCACGAGGCACTGTCCACCTATGTGCCGATGAATTTATTAGTAAAAATATCATGCACCCCTCCGTATAAACGCCTGGCGAATGGTTGAACGCGAAGATTTCTCGTGATGGATACATTGATGGTCGTCTCAGTTTGGACCAGTTTCGACATGTCGAATGGAAGCAACCCGATAGACGCCGGCTTCATAACAGCGAAAGATTCAGGTTCGATCCTCGCCACGGAAGCGTTTTTGTCTCTTCACTTCACCCATGATTATTCAACATAATAGATTCTTTCCTGGGAGACGTTTTCGTTGTACAGACGCGATGAGGGAGATCACTAGAACTTGGCTTTAAAACACATCAATACCAACTGCCCGCTGTACACTAGTACACAAAATATTATAAGGGTAGTCATGTATATGTACCCAAACAGTGTCCTTTCAGTGTCGATTGCAATATAAGTGCTCTTTGGCCCGCCGGTTTGTCTGTATGTAGCTCTTTATTTTATTTTTGTAACATAATAGCGGCTTTCTAGAAGTTAGATATATCAGGTGACATAGAATTGCCGTCATATATTCATATTAGGGTTTAATGGGGTGCATTATATATAGAGGCTGAATCAGAGGTGAAAGCAATGGCATTTCTTCAAACAGCAGTCGAAGCCAGTATTATATGTATCCCCGTCATACCCTGCCCATATTACCTTTGTCGGGATCTAGCAGTGCTTTGAAATGGCCGACGCGGAATAGAAAAACATTTGTATGATTTCATGTTCGGGACCCCAGAATACGCGTTTTATTTTGTGGCCAATTTGTCGGGGTTTATATCCATATCGCGGCCACAATAATAAGGTGTCTCACCGGTCTTCATCGTGATATTCTGGCAATCAAGGTCATGTTTTGTTTGCGTGCAGGTGTACGCGGCATTCAAAAGCGCCTACCTTGCAGCAATGACGCCAGATTTGGCCAACGGTCTTTGCGTTGTCCTGCTTTCGCCAAGAAAACAACAGGAATTTCATTACTGCCTACTTTAAAAACGGAACTTTTGGGTGAGGTATTCCATCGATTCCTTGTTTTCTTGTTCTGGAGTGCCTTGTGCTGAATTTTCGGTCATCCTGACACGTGTTCGGTAGCGATAATGCTAACGACCAATCCCTTTATATTCTGCCTTCTGGAAGAAAAACATTGTGGTATGCCAAAGTTTTCTTCAATAAGTCGCCCGATAATATGCTGCACACAAGCCTCGAAATTTTATTTATAATTTCCCAGCCACATCTACTGTTACGGGCTTTTTTTGTGACCGTGAATTTGCAACCAAACTTTCTTTGTAATTCTTGGGATTTAAAAACGAATGATTTGAGCGGCTCCAGCCAAAATACCGGCACATGTATTAAGTACTCGTTCATTACCCTAAACGCTCGTTCCTTCATGAAATATCACTTATAAAAGACCGTGTCTATTCAAGCCTGCTTTATTAAAGTAAGCTTCGTCTCAAAAACAGCAAACAAATATGATAATCTAATCACATATTTATTCTCGGTCTTCTACGGTGGCACATTCGATGAAGATCACGAAGTTGCGCGTGCGTGTTTGTGACAACAATACTTGTGTTTCTGCTTTCAGATCGAACCACACAGAGGACTATACGTTTACGGATGCGCCCGACGTGGTCAATACGACTTTGGACAGTGGTAATTACAGCCGATTTTTTGGGGGGAGCTCAACCAAAGGGTCAGCAAAAAGCAATTCGTTACCTATGAGTTCTTTCTGTGCCATCACCAAGGATATTTATTATATAGGTTACGTCTGGCGCCACACACGCCACAGCACCTGACCGAGCTTTGCCCTTTAATCTTATTACTTTAAAAACCCAAATTCACACATTTACTCAACAGGGAACAGAAAAGCACTCACTGCGAAAGGAATAAAAAGAAATAATAAATAAAGTAATTACCTGCTCTGGCTAAGGGCGTTTGAAAAAAAATTCCTCCCATCCACGCTGCTGAGGTGGTTGGAAAGCAAAGCTTTAAACGACACCCACAACAACTGCCCTTGCGACGTCACTTAAATTTACACCCGTGGCTCTACAAAGAGTGCAACCAGAGATTCTGCCAGCGACTCTCGGGTATTCAGTGGGTCGGCGTCCCGCACGCCGCAGCGTCGGCAGGAAGAAAGCGGAGAGGCGCGCCTTTCGAAGCGTGAGACAGCGGAACCTAGCATCCTGATGTGCTAGATCGGGGCTACTAACCGTGTGACACAACCGCACACACTGAAACAATTCGGCTTGTGAGCTTAGTGATTCCCATTTATGCCGATTTAAACTAGTTAGTTCAGTAAGTGTGAGAATTGAGAGAAAGCCGAGGAAAATTTTATTATCGCTATTTATCAGAACCAGTTGCTCCTTTCGAATTTTGTGACACCTGTTAAAACGCATCCGAATTCATATTCACCAATTTAGAAAACGGAGCCCCCTTCGTGGCAAGCAGTGCGCGAAAGAAAAAACGTTTCTCTGGCGGCCAGATGTCTGTATGTGGTCTCTACATTTTTGTGCTCGCGCCCTGCAAACCAATCCTAAACGTCTCTTTCCCGTACGACCACTTAATTCCGTTCGTTGGGTCAGGGTTACCCTGGAGGTGTGTGAACAAGATAATCAAGCCATGCGAAGGAAGTGCGGAATGGACGCGAAGCTGCGCCAAAACAAGCCCAAAACAACTGTTGCTAAATCAGGCGACATAGCTGTCCTGCCGACACGCCCACCGGTGTGAGCAAACCCCTGCGCACCGGGAACGCTGGGTAACCATTCGCCGCGTCATCTACATTGTGCTCCATGAGTAAAAACCACCCTCTCCCTCCTTAGCCCCGTTAGGAGTTTCTTGTCGCGCACGCCACGAAGCAAACCTTTGGCTGGTAGAGGTAGAAAGATTTGCTTTTAAAAAACAGGAACAATTTCACTGGGCGAAGAGGGGTTACCAGCGAACCATTTTACCACACGACATTGAGGTGACGCATACTTTATTTCAAAGGCAATATGAAAATTTGTTTTGATGGAACGCGCCCTTAATTCCTCTCTATATCATCCACAGTTTGCTCTACCCTAGCAACGGGCGAGCGATGAGACGCTTTCGCTGCAAAAGTGCACGACACGCTGCATTCACTATTCCTGAGCTTACCACTACTGTTTCTCTTGTCTTGTCCTCTTCTTCTCAATACGAGGGTATAGAAATTAGTTGAGATCTGGGGAGCGCATCGTCTTCCTTTGTGGGTGTGTTTATGTGCGGGGGGTAGGGGTGGACACGTGCAAAGAACGAGTGAAAGTGGGGGCTCATAAATCTCAGTCGCAGAGTAGAACAAAGACATCAATACGTCAAATATGTCTTAAACATACAAGCGGCAGAGATCTCCTGCCACGTTGGTAAAAGCAGTGCTTGAAGGGATGAACGAACGAACTTGTCAGTGTTGGTCCAGTACAGAAAGACAGGTGACTTTATTGCGGGATGAGAAAAGATAATTTTTTGCTAAGAACAATTTAGGTTGCAGAGAATAGGAATGGTTGAAATCTATAAGGAGAGGTTCTCTCCCTGCTGTGTTCATAGGCAGTCGGATGTAAAGAATGATTACCATTTGCTCTTTTCTGGTGGTCCCATTATTATTTCAGCGGCTCACACTTACTATATATCAGAAACTTATCTCCCCTGAAATGAGATTCCCAATACTTCGACCTGCACTAAAGACCGCAGGGCGACACACCAGCAGAGAAACTTTGTGATCAGCGGCTCGCAACTTAAAGCTTCATTGTTGCTTCGCGTTGCCGGTGAAGACAATACAAGCAACTGCTTAAGCACTAATTTTATCGTTGTAATTTATATTTTCAGACTCCAGCCAGCATACAAATACCAGATGCTGTATGCTGATTTGGAAGCTTGTTTTATAGTGAACTTCCACCCTGCATCCGTTGGTAAGAAACGCTCACTCCTCAAAAGCAAGAGTACTAATAGCCTTGCTATTGTGTATAAAAATGATTCCCTGGTAGCTAACAGATGCGCTCTCAAGGCTGACTTTAAAAAAAGACGATTAGACACTTGCAAGTCATAAAGGGGGCTTCTTATAATATATTACGCAGTAAGATGCAAAACCGCGTCGGGTGTTTATGCTTTTTTGTCATCTCAACGACAGGCGGAACATAGAGAGATACAACCAGACAAGCGATCCCTAACAGAGAAGCGTATTGAACCGAGAGCATAAATGCACATGACGCCACCCACCTGATGTTGTTGTGAGTTCATTAAATCTCACCTTCATGACGCAACTGAGGGATAGTCAGAGGAATAAGAAGGAATCGAGGTTAGCGTGAAGGACATCGTCCGGTAACGCGCCGGAACCAGTACTTGGACAAACCGATGACTACCCGCGCTCGCATGCCGTCTTGCCGCACCTGATTTTTTTCAGCCGAGCGCCTGGATGGTTTAAACGCCCACTGTAAATTTTCAAGGCCTCCAGAGTCATGCCGTTACAGCAGGTTGTGGATTTAACTAATCCGCAAAACTACGTTTTGGTTCATGTGTGCGGGCAGGTCAATACAGAACCTGGATAGCGATGTCCCGTAGGACAGCCTGTTCTGCCCTGGCGAGGTTCCAGCCCAGGGGGAACGAACTTGATAGCAGAAGGGCTCAAGGGCTAATGTGTTCGGCGTTGGAGCCCTCCTTGGCAGCTTAAGAAGGTGTGATTACGGCGGGCGATTACGGGGTTGCAGAATTGAGCCTGAGCGCCGAGTCAAGTTCGCAGCCTGCAATATCACACACTTAGAAATTCATGCCAACATCAGCTCTTATGGCATTTGGCAATGTGGATGGGGGATGAGCCGGGTAACTTCGAGGACTACAGCAACAAAACGCACACGACTGAGGTAAAATACGAAACGCTGGGCTACGTATGAAACTATCTAAAGGGGCTGGAGTGTTACAGCTTTATTCCTAGGACACAAAATTGGCCGCGTATCTATTGCTTTGCTGAAAAACAATTGGCGCCAATCCACCTGTGAATGGGGTTGGAAAGCAAAGCTGTAAACGAGACCCACAACGATTACCCATGCGACGTCACTTAAATTCACTTACGTCGCTCTAAAAATAGTGAAACCAGAGAGAAGTGAAATACATTTAACCAGACCCTCGATTACTCCAAAGAGGTATTCTTCGTAAGGTAACTTGCATGAACGGTGGTTGGTTGAGCTTTATTGGGTGTAGCACGAGTGGAAACACGTTTTCTATAAAATCGAAGCACAAACTTCTCACTTCTCCATTTCTGCCCTCGCGGACGGTGGCGACGAGATTGGCGGCATAGACGCAAGAGTTGAAGGAGGAGAAGCAGGAGAAGGAGGAAATACTTTATTCAGATTTCCGAATGGCCCAGATCAGGGACGTGGTTCTCTTCACTGTAGCCCATATCCAGACCACGCCGCCTTTGCTCTGTCCACCAGCTGAAGCTGGGTAGGCAGAGAGGAGCTGGACAGCAGCATCTCCCATTGCTCTTGTTGGGTAGTTGACGGAAGGAGAGGAGGGTGCTCAGGGCTAATGTCGCACGCCCCGGTTATCTGGCAGAGTGTTCCTACTTCTGAGCAAAGTTTTACATTCAGCGTCGTAGCGATTCGGGTGCATTAAGCGAAGATGCGTCGGGTGTGGAAGGAGCCGGATTGTGTGAGCCGTAAGGTAGTTTGTTGTTCAATGGAAAGGTCAGGGTAAGGCGAAGGTAGGGTCTGTTTTAGAAGGCGATAATGCTGGGTAAGGTCCCTGAAGGAGATAAGCAGGAGACTGCCCTCGTGCAGCTCCATAGCATGGGGGGAAAAGTGCAGGCTTGGTGGGCGTATTCGTTGCCCTCCATGGAAGCGTGAGTGGGTGTCCAGATAGGCTGAATGAACCATTTGGGGAGTGGTTTTTAAGCATACGCAGTGCAGGTCGGGACACCAAACCCGACTGGTAATTTTGGTAGGCTTGTTGGGAATCAGTGACTACCTTACGAACCCCTGTTGAGTGAGAGCCAAGGTGATGGCTGCCTCTTCTGCTGCCGTCATGTCTTCAGTCTTGAGTGAGGCACAAGCAAGGAGGTTGGTTCTGGAGGTAGCCACGATGATGGCGTACTGCTGCCCTCGATGTTGGGTAGGTTGTGTATATGACTTCATGATCCCCACCGAGGGTTTTGAGTGCTTGAACCCGTGCTTGTCGGCGATCCTCGTCGTGTGAGGGTTTCCTATTTCTAAGCAAAGGGAGGGAGCACGTTGATTTCTTGTCGAGGAGCGCATCAAGACATTCTGTGCTTCCCACAGCCAATATGATGAAGGATGCGGCGACCCACCGCAGTTTTCCTCATTCGGAGATTTTGAGTAAAAAGATGGCCCTCTATCGGCTCTCCCACCGTGTTGTAGAGCCCCGTGCTAAGCGGCCTCTCTGTGGACGCACTCATGGGAAGACCAATGGCTTGCTCAACCGCCTTTGTAATCATTATATAAAGCATCTTTATGTCCTCTTGCCGAGACGAAGACAGGGGTTGACGTTAGTGATTCTGACAGGACAAAAGCTTGAACTAATCGAAAGGTATCGTATTCCTTGAGGCCTCACTTCTTGGTGGCAACTCGCCTGATCATACGTATGACTTTATTGATGCTGTGTTTATGGCGATACAAGGATACGTCACTTTTGGAGTTAGCCTGAAGATGTAGGCCCGGGATCTTGATACTGGGTCTTGGAGTGATGGCCTGGCCATCAAGGAGTATTTGAATGTGTTCCTTAAGATGTCGTTTGGCGTGAGGGCGGACTACAAGGATCTGGGATTTTTTACGTGAACACTGGAAGCCAGAGGCTTCAGCACATTGGCACACTAACAGTGAGATGTCATGGGTTGGTGTGAGCGGTTTTAATTCGCTATCGCATGGCATTCAGCGAGAATGCAAGGGCTGAACACGTAGATCTGCTTGGTGAATGCACCACTTGTCTTCCCCGTCTCCGCGTGGGCTCGTAGCTAAATGGGTAAGACACCGGGCTCTGGCTTTGTTACTCTATTAACTTAATTGAAGGTTCGATTTCTGGGTGGTGAAAGTAAGTTCTTTTATTTGTTCGCGGAGTTTTCTGTTGACACCAAGGGTCGCAGAAGAACCCTTGGGGGGTAGAGGTAAAAAGCTTTGCTTTAAAAGTCGTAGCAAGAGAGTTGTGTTCCGGCGCCTTTCGCACGTGACGTCCTTCCTCCCTTTCTCTCATATACCTTGTGTCTTCCTTCAGGGTGAAGGCTAATTCTTGTTTCCTCATGATAAAAACATCGTAAGGGAAGTCGAAGACAAAGAAAGGCCAACCACAGACACGGCGCTATGTGTTTTCCCTTTCTCTGTCTTCATAATTTGCAATGTTTTCACTGTGTACGTTCACCAACTTACCCAGTTCACCGCACTCGTGGTTTTATCAATTTGAATTTTGTCTACGTTAGTACTTATTTAGTACCAATAAAAATAGGTGGCCAAACAATGTTGATGTGGCGGGAACCGGAGAGCGTGAGACGGGGATTACGTGTTTAGAATGACATCAAACCGCACAAAAAACAGGAACAAAGAGGAGCGACGCACACATGCGCTTACTCGCAACTCCCGGTTTATTCAAAAAACCCGAAATATAAAGATGAACACAAATCGTAGATTAGACCAACATGGTGCCGATTAGCGCGTGCTCCTTCCGTGAAGACTGATAGATGATTTGCTTACACACTTGTTATTATGTCCCTTGATAAATTAGGCCTCGACCAATTCCCTGACAATCTGATCATGATGTCTATACCGCACCACAGTGTCATCAAATAAAGATGACACTCGCACATTTTTCAATGCGAAGGAAGATTGGCGCCTGTTGATGTTTTCATGGTAGACGCATGCTCTTTCAGACGGACGTTTAGACAGCGTCCATTCTGGCCAACATACACAGACTTATATGATAACGGAATTCTGTAGACGATGCCAATCGCACAACGAACAAAAGGCTCCGCATTGGTGACGCCACACTCGTTCCTCCGTTTTCTAGGACTATCCTTGTTATAACAATGCGGCAGAGACTGCCCACTTTTGTCTTTGCAGAGAACAGCACCCTTACGCCGTATCGTAACAGAAAATGTCCTGTAGTCCCTTACGTCCATAAAATGGCCCACGGCTTGAAGAACGTGGGGTCCCGATACTTTCACTGGACGAGGGTTGAGATAGGGGGCGTGTACTCGAAGCTGGGCTTCATGCCCATTGATCTGGTAGGATATTTAAACCTGCACGTCTCGAAGGGTTCTAACTCTTGAAGCAGAATAGAAAAACACAACGTAATCTTACAACTACGAATCGCCGATCAGCTTCACAACGAAGCAAGCCATGCGAAGACATCGCACCAAATAGAGTCTGATGTGAATGCACCGCCTACGATCCGAATGCATTCACAGTGGTTTTTCCTTATGATCACTGTAAAGTACACCGGAAGATTTTTTTCACGTTAAGAAAGCGAAGTTGCAAGTTAAACGAAGCAACAAATGTATTGTTCGTAGAAGCCGACTGATACGTCAGGCTGTATCACTAATGTGTGCCGTTGCATAGTCTGTTACGACTGATACACAGGCTGTCCACATCTG